>CM035194.1:32507064-32535624 GCA_020233015.1 Callinectes sapidus
CTCGCTCTGCTCTTCTCTCTCTCTCTCTCTCTCTCTCTCTCTCTCTCTCTCTCTCTCTCTCTCTCTCTCTCTCTCTCTCTCTCTCTCTCTCTCTCTCTCTGTGTATGTGTGTGAAAACCTTGACATGGACTAAAGTTCTATGCTGCAATACCTCTCCCGCCCACCACAACCAGCCCATCTGGCGAGACAATGACCATGGCTCAAGTCTGCTCACAGCTCTTACCTCACCGTAAAAGCTCCCTCCCTCCCTCCCTCCCTCCCCCGGCAGGCAAATTGCATCTCCAGCACCACACCATATGAGGATGCTGGTTTTGTGCCTCCACAAGATCCCCTTTCTTTATATATATGTATAACCTGCTTCTATGAACATTGCGTATCTTTCCAACAGTCAATATTTATTCACACACACACACACACACACACACACACACACATCTATCTATCTATCTATTTATTTATTTATCTATCTATCTATCTATCTTTCTATCTATCTATCTATTTATCTATCTATCTATCTATCTATCTATCTATCTATCTATCTACAGTTATCTATTCATTCGTTCATATTTTGATTATTTGTCTTTTCATTATTTCAATTATTTTCTTTTATTTAATTGTGTATTCATTTGTTTTTTTTCTTTATCGCTCTGCATAATCTACTTATCAAGATTTGTAGTACAACTTGTTAGCAGCTTCCATGGTGCAATTAAATATTCAACAGAGAGTGTTTACACACAAACACACACACACACACACACACACACACACACACACACACACACACACACACACGAACTAGGATTGCTGGGCCTCATTCACATTTCACTGGCATGCGAGGTCACTGTTCTTTCATTTCTGTGTGAGTGTAGCTATCCTACATATTGCGCAAAACGAGGCCAGTTCACATTCAATTTGATTCCCGGAACTTCAGCCCCGTGAACTCCCTTTCATCTCCTTTACAGCGGACAACACAGTCCTGTCGTGCTGACAGACCTTTCACTGGCAGGCTAGTTAATCTCTGTGATCAAAATGTTTCACCCTACTTATGAAAGACGTACAGGGTGAGTAAATGCGTAGAACGTAACACGAACTGAGTATTTTACATTGTCAACTTTGACGTTCTCTATGTCAATGTCATCGACACCACCACCCTGACATACCCACTGCTGCACGCAAGCGGCAAACCACATTTCATCCATCCCCCCCTTCCCCGCAGCTTCTGTCATGACTCAGGGCCGCTTCGTGTAATACAATGTTCATACAATCCGCTTCGCAAGTCCGTCTGGGGAGGGAGTGTCATGAGTGACGTCAATTAATCGGCGAGAGAATTAATCTGAGCTACCAAGTATTCCTTCATGAGATGGTAGAGCAATGTTGCTACATGGATATCACATATTTGGCGCCTCCTATGAATTTTTCCGTTGACGGAGTGACGTCGCTGATGACACATTGAGTCAAGTGGACATATGAAAGTTGTAGCGTGGAAAGCTTTTCAGTTCCAATTTTGTCATGCTCTGTTGGCAAACCTTTCCATGCATCTATTTTTTTTTTTTGTCTCGTGTCTCCTCGTCCTTTCCACTGCTTTAAATCCAGTTGCTCCATTTAGGTTCATCCTTCTCTCTTGGATTTCTTTCTTTCTTTACTGAATCATTTTCAGAGTTGGACGCGTTACCGGCGGACAGGTAGTGCGTTATCGTCAATGCGTTACTGAAAAATCAGGGGTGCATTACCGTTAATGCGTTACTGATTTTGATTTCCTTAGAGTGAGCCGCGAAACTGCGTTATTTCGTTTCCGTTACCAAAATTGAAAGTGCATTACCAGCGTCATCAAAATTTATTTGACCGTCCCAAATCAAACAATACAGTTTTAAAACAATCCGACACGGACACTGCAAACGATCCCTTGACGACGATGGCGATGGAGTGCTGGCCATAAAGCCACTGGTGGGGCTATCGCCAGAAACACTTCTCATAGCTCAACAATGCCACGCAACAATGCTATCTGCATGCCTCCCCCTCCGGCGGCCTCGCTGCACAAGACTTTCTTCTTTCACCGTTACTTTGTCCAACACTCCAACGCAAGAATTAATCAGTATTTTCAATCATTCATCTCTTTTTCTGATAAAATGTTGAACTCCCTGCTTGCTTCTGTGACGAACGAAGAGGGAGGTTCCAAGACATTTATCCCATTCTTTTGGCTAACTCTTCTAACCGTGTTCGAGGACTGGTGTCTCAGCGGACTTTTTTGTTCAATTGTACTTGTTGCCCTTGTCCTGTTTCGTTTCTAACATAAAAAGCTCTTGTATTAGAGGTCGCTGTGCAGCATCTTAAAAAGAAAAAAAAAGAAAAAAAATGCCTTGTGCGAAACCGCCTTAAAGAAGGTCCAGTCGCTGTGTTTTCCGTCTTTACCGGCACTGCATCACTGGAATCGAGCGCTGCCTGAGCAAGTTTAAAGTTGAGGACTAACGTAAGTATTCAAGGATCCACGGTTACAGCAGTAAAAGCGTGCAGCCTCGAGGCCACAGCCCCATAATAGATCACATACTAGGAAAACTTTATATAGGAACTAGAAAAAAATTACAACAGAAATATTTCATTTATTGAACCACATAGGGAAATATATCTCAGTTTGCAACGGATGCAATCGGACGAAAGATCAATGAAATAAGGTAAGGCAACTTTGCTCCAAATCATGAGGTGTTTTGAATATCAAACATGAATTGTTTTAAAATTTTGTCAGAGTTAACCAGTACTCTCAATCATTCATATCTTTCTCTGGTAAACTGAAACTTCCCACCTGCTTCTGTATTTCCAACTTCCTATGACAACTTCATTTATGAGCTCTAGAAATGTTTCAAGACATTTATCCCTTTCCTTTGGTGAAATCTCTCGGACCTGTAAGGGGACTGGCAACTAAACAGGCCTCTGATTTTGTTCGATAATACAACACGAGTTAGCTTTTTCTAGATATCAATTAAGTATATTCAATAACGCACGCGTCTTATAAATTTTGAAATAAATGCTGGTGACGTGAAAGAAAATTGTTGGTCCAATAATGTGTAGGAATTCTTGATGTCCTTATCTTTACAGGAAATTAACACCATGATATAAGCATTATCCTTGCCAGGGTGTGGATGGGAGTGCGCGGTGCAATATTAATTGAAAGAAAGCTGGTGAGGTGTGACTATAGGCAGAGAAATATTACTATGTTATCCACCGTGACAATGTATACCCATCTCTTGCAGCGCAGCATGACACACGCGCGTGCCCGCAGCGCTACGATAACACTGTGGGGTGTACATACTTTGTTAACTCATTTACAACAGATAAGAAAGACTCCTTATCAAACAGCCCCCACTCCACCATCGTCAGGACAGCAACCGTTGAGCAGCCAAGTTTTTCATTGTCTTCATTCTTCTTAACAACAATCAACGGTGCCTTTTTGCATTATTTGAATCCAAAATGTGATCAAGAGTCATTTATATGCAAATAATAAATACAATTGTAATTATTGGCTAACTCTGATTAAGAACCCACCCGTCGCTCCCACCACGAGTGTCATAGTCTGCTGTGTCGCCACTGTTTGTTTACATTGAGAAAGTTCGGCAATGATATTACAAAATGTGTATGTGAGTGGTTTTTATGTAAGAGGGGAAAGCCGGCCAAGGGCATCAAAACTAACAAAACACCCACTATTTTTGCCAGTCCCCTGAAAGAGTAAAAGAAATAACCGAATGTCAGGGACAAATGTCTTGAAACCTCCCTCTTAAATAGAGTCAAGTCATAGGAAGTTGAAAATACACAGACAGGCAGGGAGTTCCAGAGTTTACCAGAGAAAGGAATGAATGATTGTGAGTACTGGTTAACTCTTGCATTAAAGAGATGGACAGAATAGTGGTGAGAGGAAGAAGAAAGTCTTGTACAGAGAGGCCACAGGAGGAGGGGAGGCATACAGTTAGCAAGATCAATAGAGCACTCAGCACGAGAAAAAAAAAAAAAAAAAAAAAACGACAGAAGATACCTAGAGATGCAACATTCCGGTGGAGAGAGAGAGAGAGGGAGAGAGAGAGAGAGAGAGAGAGAGAGAGAGAGAGAGAGAGAGTGGGTGAGGAGAGGAGAGGAGCGATAGGAGAGTGAGGAAACTGCTGAGTCGAAAAGCTTTTGATTCCGCCCTATCTAGCAGAGCTGTGTGAATGGAACCCTCAATTCATGTGTGTGTGTGTGTGTGTGTGTGTGTGTGTAAACAATGATGGCACTATCTTGTTTACGGGATGTGTTCATCTATTTTAAGGTGGTGCACATGAAATGTTTGTACTACTACTACTACTACTACTACTACTACTACTACTACTACTACTACTAACCAGTAGCTGTATGCATAAATGTGACTTGCATTTTAATTCAGCTCTCCGTAATACAAAAAAAAAAAAAAAAAAAAAAAAAGATATATAAATGTACATATAAAAATGCACACTCGATCAATCAAGCATTACTCCTTTAGTACAGAACTTTATACGAAATATAGTTCTGAATTTGAACTAGATATCCTAAATAATTTTTTCTAGTAACATACAGAGCCTATATAACTTCCACTTAACTATGTACCCTTTTTTATTCTATATTTCAATAATTTTATTTTATCTATCTATTCGTATATTTTTTATTACTTTATTCCGTGGATCTCGTTCCACCAGAGGATCCTTTGAGTGACAAGAGCACAGCTTCATTACTCGGACAATGAAGGTTAGTGTGGTTCCTGAGATAGGCGGCACCAGCAGGAAGTTGGCCACACGTTAACACTAATACGAGACTGAGGCACTATCGCTCTGAAAATAGTCTTAGTAGGGCAGCTACACACGCCACGATAAAAAAGGGAGTAAATTGTGAAACGCGTTGGAAAGTATTCACTAACCAAGAGGTCAGATTCCTTCTTCGTAGCGGCACGTCCCCCACGCCAGCTGTGGTTCGTCCTGATTGTGCTCAAGCAAAACACTGAGCAGTATAGAAGTGGTGGGAACAAACGTATTAGAGAGTACTAGTATTGAAATACATAGGTGCCATTTACTCTTATTTATTGTGAATGCGGTGACGAGTTCCAATTTAGATAAAGTTTAGCGTGAAAGGGTTGTGTATTCAGTCGTAAGGGCTGGTAGTGCCACACATTCTGGGCTCTGCACCATGAGGGAGGTGAACCGTTCCTTTTCTACCGCCTTTACGTTCCCAGTCATACCGACAGCAAAGTTGAGGCAGGGTGGACGTAAAACCAGACAGTCGTTCCAGAGATTTGCCCTCAACAAGGATTAGAAGCCGAGATTTTTCGCATTGTAAAAAGCACGTACCTTAGATACTGGTGTATGGTAAGTAGTAGCCTTGGGTGGTGGGTGGTTACTGCTGGTTATTCAGTGAGACGGGAATAAATCGGAGTCACACACAAGGAGGATTGTATACAGCCCCGCCCAGGCAAGGAGGGTTGTACTGTACTCACCCCGGCATAGAAAAACAACTCTACATGTAGATAAGAGTTTTCCGGACAAACCTGCTTCGCAAAGCATATGACGCGGGCCTGCCACGGTGATACTTATTATCTCCCACACATTAATACTTGTTCCAGGAACACAACTCACAACTTTTTTTTACAATACACCAATACTAGCCAGCTCTCCACGTCACGCGAGACCCTTCCTTACCTGTGTCCCCGCGGCGCGACACTCACTGACGTTTCCTGTGTCAGCTCCAGTGCCGCTGGAGTTACCATACGCTGCCATGCTCGCTCAGCCTCACAAACTGACACCTCCAATTACCGTTGTGATGGCATGGCGTAATGCAATGATATGATAAAGAATATATTGGGTAGATAAGTTAGTGGAAATAAGTTATCGTTAGGATAAGTGACGTCAGTTATCAGGTGTCTCGTACACGACAGGATCACGTGGTAGTATTTGATGAACAACTTGACGGGTTTATTTATGGTGCAGATTTCACAACGGAAAGTGAAAATAGCGCACGATGGTAAAGAACTCTCATCATGACCTTGTGTTGTGAGAAACGTTATAATCGTGTGTACACAACAGTGATAGACGATCAATACAACGTGACACGGTAATGTGCTATTGAGACAAGAGTTTTCTCATTTAATGTATTATAATGAAAAAAAGTGTGCACGCACCCCTCACCCACAGCGCTCCCCCCTCCCTCCCAAACACACACACTCAGTCCCAGCCGAAGATGGGTCAGTAGTCGGTACGAGGTGTGACTCTTTTCGTATTGGAGCAGGTGGCTGGGTGGGTGCCCAGCAGACGACCTGAGGGAATGCACACGCACACTCCACTCCATTTTGTGACTAGTACTAGGGTCTGAATATGATTATCTTCAGTTGCTGTCATCAGTCTTTGTGATTTACTACAACAGTTTCATTGGTCGTGGGGCAAAGAAATTTTGTTGTGATCACTGCCGCGAGAGAGGAGTGGAGCCGGTGACGACATCCTATCATGGCCATCCTTCACTGGCGCCTTTCCCAAACCCTTCACTCCCACTTCCCTCAACACCACCTCAGACCTTCTACACCACCTTTTATACCTGTAGTGCTGCCACCTGTTGCTTATAGTGCTTCCTCGTTCTACAAACACTGATGTCGTGGTGACTCTTGGGAAAATAGTAATGATACCACTCTATCGCTTCCATCTACTTCACCACCTATCACTCTCATCACTTCATACGTATACCTCCGTCCCTCCTCCCCTTCACGCTCAATAACATTACCACACACACACACACACACACACACACACACACACACACACACACACACACTCGTAAATGCATCATGAATTGATGGGACCATTTTATTTTTAGATCTGATAAGAAGTTAATGCGAGAAAGTAGCAACTTAATATATATATATATATATATATATATATATATATATATATATATATATATATATATATATATATATATATATATATATATATATGTGTGTGTGTGTGTGTGTGTGTGTGTGTGTGTGTGTGTGTTAGGGTCACGCAGGGGACACTGTCATGGTTCTCTTCCACTCATTGACCGCGGACGTGCGGAGTTCACGAATGCAAATGCAATTATCGTTCAGGTATTGGACGGCGGAACTTTAAACTTTGGACAAGACACGGCTGACTTAAATGGTGTACATCCGTCAGTTCACCATATGTGCAGTAAAATTCATGCCACTCGAAGGGGTAATAAAGGATCGAGAAAAGTCTGTAACTATTGCAGATCCGATGCACATGGCCAGGGAATCAGTAAGTGCAGCTGCACTCAGTCAGTCATGTCTGAACAGACGCTGCTAACATTTGAAAAACGAAGTATTGTGCAACAGTATGTAGATGCAAATGCAGCGTCCCGTGTTCTAACAAGCCTGATTATGTTCATCATGATCATTGTTAAAGTAATTTTCAAGTTTATCTATGGTCCTTTCAATGTTATAACGTACTTGTAATATTTAATGTAATTTTCAATTTTTTTTGTTAGTAAATAAAACACACACACACACACACACACACACACACACACACACACACACACACACACACACACACACACACACACACACACACATTTCCCAGTGGTTAGACTTCATAATAAATCTTAGTTTTTAATACACTTGTTTCTGCCTGGGGTGATAATTCGATCATCTAAGCCAACATCGAATACCAAAGGTTATTTTGCAATACGACAAAACTTGTGGTTATTTTTTACTATTACCTTAATCATTTAGGATATTTTGCATAATGACTGTCATCTTGCACATTTTCCGAAAGGCCGAGCAGTTTGCAAAATGACCAATTCCCCAAACTGACCGTAACATTTGTTACAGTCATATATATACATACATGCATACACACACACACACACACACACACACACACACACACACACACACACACACACACACACACACACACACACACACACACACACACCACAAACACACACACACAACACACACACACACACACACACACACACACAAACACACACACACACACACACAGCAATGTGCGTCGTGGAAATAGGTAGTGAGGGTAGGGAAGGGGAGGAGAGATAGAAAAGGGAAGAAGTGCCAAACTCCTTTTACTTTCCCTTGTCCCCCCCGCTCCCTCCCCTCCCGAGTGTCTTGGTATTGCCAGCACATTTCTTTCTTCAGTGATGTTAGTTGGGTTACATTCCCTCGTACGTCATATGTAACGTGTGAAATAATCTGGAATATTTATACTGCTAAAAGCCATGCTGAAGAAAGCTTGTGCTGAAATAACGGTTGCATAAATATTCCATTTTTGCTCAGCGCACGTGTTCACTGCATGATGCAATGCCAAGGGGGACTAAAGTACACAAAACAGAATGACCATCAAACGAACGCAACACCTAATCAATGATACATATGATACTAATGAACACTGTCGTACTATACAAATTTGCTGTACACCTGCGGTAAACTAAACTAAACTAATAAATAAGTGAAATAAACAAGCGAGTGAATAAATGTCATGAAGAGATAGATGATAAGAAAAGTCCGAAAAATGGAAATATGTAAAAATGAACAATATATTTAAATATATGAATAAATGAATATACGAATAAATAAAGGAAAATAAATATGTAAGCAAACAAACAAACAAATAAACAAACAAACAAACAAACAATGGTAAATGAATGCACACAGCACTCTGTTAAGAATGCAACGTTTTTACTTATTGAAGTATTGTTTGTGTTTGTTTATGAGTACAAACACGAGCACACCAGCGAGGAGGTCCACAAGAAAGGTGTGCACGACCATCTAGCGCTGAGCTCCTCCTGGTCTTATAAGCGTCACTCAGGACCAAAATGGATCTTTCTAAGGGCTCGATTTCAGTTTTGTAATGCCGTGAGATGGCACATGATTAATCCTTTATAACATGCGCAATATGAACCAGAGCTGATTTTTTTAGAACACTTGTTATTATCGTCTACACTCTTCACTGCTGTAGTAGCTACTGCGAGGCTCCTTCTACGGTTCACAGGAGCACACATACAATATTATCTCATTGGGGAATGAAGAATGTACTTCAATCGCTTTCATCACACCGCTGATGCTTCTTTTCTTTTCTGCTGCCACTGCTACTGCTACTACTACTACTACTGCTGCTGCTACTACTACTACTACTACTACTACTACTACTACTACTACTACTACTACTACTACTACTACTACTACTACAATGTTGGTGGGCGTTGTAAAGGTATGAATATACTATACGATTACTAAGGATACACTCGTCATGACAGATAGCACCGACTTACCAGTTAGAGAAGGTTTGCACAGTAGAGTTGAATGGCAAGGTTACTGCCTGATGCATCCCTTGCCGCCAAGAGCCTCACGATGCCCTTGGCTCGCACTCAGCTCTACACCTTCCCTTAATTCTAGACTAACCAGGCACCCTCCTCTATATCATAGACTACTCAAAAAAGGCTTGCCACATTCTGTACATATAATTTGTTTTCATATAAATCGATATCAGATCCTATTTTTGATAAATTTGTAAGTTTGAGCGCTGCTTTTTTGTTTATAGGCGCTACCTTAGTTGAGTTTATGATTCTTGTCGTCTGCACCTGCGCAGGCGGCAGACGACACTTTACCTCATGAAAGGTCTCGTTTGTATTTAATGTCTTACTTGATATGTACATTAATTATCATATTACGTCGTTCAGTATAGATTGAAGTAATGCCGTTCATAACGCTGAGTTTACATGATCCTTTTTGTTGCGTGGATGTGATGTAATACTGTTTGTTTTCCGAGATCAATTCATGATATATTTGTTTCCTGATTTCTAAAATTCTCTTATACTTTCCATAAATAAGTTAATTTCATAATCTGGCAATATATTGAGAAGTTGATGACGTAGTGAGTCAATAGATATAACTAATATTACTTAAGTTTACTATGCAAGGAGCTTACGTTTTCTCTCAGTCAGTTTGCTTATATTGATTATTTTCCGTTTTCTTTCAACAGCTGTGCGACTCCAGAAAAGTAAAGTGAACGAAACAAAGTGATAGGCGTGATAGGTCCTTGGTATATTTTTTTATGTAAAGGAAAAATATTAGCTAATATTTGTTTTGCAATCTAAATATAAGTCACGAACGTAATCTTTTTGCTAAAATCTTTAAATGTGATCATAAAGTCATGCGTACCTGTTATATGTCTGTAAAGAAATAATATTTTGTTTATGATCTGTTTCTGAACTAAACATTTTCAAAAGGGAAAGAACAATCACGGAGACATGCGCGGGACGGTAAGCGAGCTGGGAATGCGGCGTTACGGATAACTTGCTATGTGGTAAATGAAGGATTACACGCCTTGAAAAAAGTGCAGAAAACTTTGTTCAACAATTTGCAGGGTACATTTCCCTGTGAGAAGACTGCAGGGAGAGGCGGGGGTGAAATGTGTGTAGGCTGGGTGACTGCTGGGAATGTATGGCCGGAAGTGTGTGACAAGTATGAGGTGTTGGTGTGGTGCCACGCGTCGCTGTTTGGATCCTTGCCTGCCACACACACAACATACACTACACAATCATTAGCCTAATGATATCTTGCAAAAGGAATAGGTCTACCTAGGTTGCAATTAGTGGAAGAAGGTAGCCTTGGGCGTGGTATGGTATGAGAGGTAAGAGGTACACTCAGAGGACATAGCGCGGCAAGGGTGGCGCTGTATGACAGTGGCATCAGCTGCTGGCTCGTCGACGATGCGTGCCGGGCGCCAGTGGCAGGCTCAGCTGAGTAAGGGTTGTGCGATCATGTGGCGATACCAGTGACTTGACCTGACCCTACTCTTCCCCAGTCACTTTGGCGTTGTGCTATAAATCTTTGACAGTGATGCAGCTTGTGGCAGTGTTTTGAGTTGCCGCAGCTGTTGCCACCAGCGCCGCTCAGCGGCTGAGGCAGTGCCGAGAGTCACGGTGCCGTGAAGGCAAGCTTCCCCCAGTCGTCTGATACTGGGTTGTCTGTTGTACTCTGCACTACAGTTCATACAACATCGACTGGCTCGCCTTCGACATTCTCCTAAAGGTGAGGTCTAAACACCAAAATAGACTCAGCAGGTGTTTGTCTATGTGCAGGGATGAAGAAGCAGCAAATACATACGAGTTACACCTGAACCCTGTCCTAATGACCACCACTGATGAAGCTTAATTCCCGCGACATCACTCAGTTTGGTCATATAAGGACTGAAATGTCGAGCGATTGTGTAGGTTTCACGTAATTTACATTCAATATGGCTGCCGCGACGGCTATGGGAAGGAGAACTCGAGCAAGTGAGGGGAGGTGAGGGGAGACTGTCTCTGGGCTGGAGCTCCGTGAACAAACTTTGGTCTCACAGTCAGTCAGATTATTGGTATGGGTGGTCTCTACACTGCTTTGCCTCTAGAATAATAGGATAACTTAGCGTAGAGTGAGTGTGGAGGCGTGACGGAGAAGTATTGACTCGTTTTGACCTTGGAGATGAAGTGAGGGCGGCCTGATGCCCGCCTCACCTGCGTGACAGGAAGGTGGGTGAACAGCTGAGTTTCACCTACGGCCGGGCTGATAACCAATCTCTTTGACTCTGTGTGAACGTGTTCAGGTTAGCGGGTAACTGTTACACTTCCTGCAATAAGGATCACTGTCTATCCCCGTGTCCTAACCCTCCGTCACGTAAAGGATAAGTAATACCTAGCTAGATGCAGCTCCCTGTCCGTCACTTGACTCGCCACAAAAGGAATGGTCTTCGTTTTAGCAGTCGTTTCCTGTACAGTGTCCATGACACTCAAAGACTGTCGTCAGTCGACTGTTGTGCGTAATTGAGGCTGTCACCGTTAGTGTGGTTAACCTGTCCCGGTCAATCACATCGTAGTTTGCTTTTCATTCTGATGTGTTCGCGCTCTCGTGCGCACGCACACACACACACACACACACACACACACACACACACACACACACACACACACACACACACACGCATGATTGCATCAATGTACGCGCGCGCGCGCGCGCGCACACACACACACACACACACACACACACACACACACGTATGTCCCACGCGCGCCCGCGCACGCACGCAAGCGCGCGCGCGCACACACACACACACACACACACACACACACACACACATGTACATCCCACGTGCGCGCACGCACACACACACACACACACACACACACACACACACACACACACACACACACACACACACACACACAGGTCTGAGTACTCATGGAAGCAAACTGCATCATGTTCCTGTATGCTCCCAACCCGTTCCTTAGCATCCTTTCTTAAATAATAAAATGAGAGAACGGATGGAGAGAAAACAGGCAGAAGGAGGGAGGGAGCAGGCTGGAGGCTGACGTGCGTGTGTGCGTGTATTATAAGCCCCTTCAGGTAAACTTTGCACATTAACGTTTCATCCGCAGTACTTGTAACTTACCCTAATGAAAAGTTAGCCTGGGTTATGTTATGATGGGAGGGAGGCTTTCTCATTATTTTAGGCTGGAATTTTCATCGGGTAGTTTTCGTAGATTTATTTATTTTTATTTTTTTATTTTTTTATTATTATTATTTTTGTTTTACATTTATATAGAAGTGCATATCCTTCTTTCTTATCTGCCGTGTATCCGTCCACCAGCGAGCCAGCCAGCCAGCTAGTTAGGCAGATCTTCCGTGCCCTAGTGTACCTTAGCGCAGTTTAAAGTCCCACGGTATTTTCATCCGCACAGCGGCGCCCTCCACACGACCTCTGTCACGCCTTGTAAGCTTCCTTTGCCTTACGTTACTGAAAACTTGCATATTTACGTAGCGCTTTGGAACTTCGGGTATGTTGCATCAGCTGTTTCTCCTCCATTAGGTCACAAACATTCTAAACTACAGATATAAGTAACTCACAGTGATGTATGCGCCTGTAATAAGTTCTCTTATCTCATTCACTGCCTTTTGTCACGAATTCGGAAACTATATGGGCGTGAAGGCTTCGTTTATTGTGTGTGTGTGTGTGTGTGTGTGTGTGTGTGTGTGTGTGTGTGTGTGTGTGTGTGGAGGAGGTATGGTTTAAACATTGATAGATTTAGCTACCTATATGTTACCGTTGTGGACGTAGATCGTATTAACACTTTTCCTGCGATTTGGTTCATCTTCCTTATTAACAAACCGCCCTCGAGATCTTTCGCCTTAACTCACTGCCATCTCAAAGCATTCTATTAACTAAAGACTATTCGATATGCTCTCTTTAATTATCTTTCCCATCTTTCTATATAGTCGATTTTCGTTAAGATTTCACTGTTTTAGGATTGTGTTGTGGTGTATATCGCAGTGAATCAGTTGAGAAACAATAATTTGGGGATGAGGAGGGGGGAAGTTTTGGCGTATGAGCAGCAGGTATAGAGGGATAGAAGCATGGAGGGGGGAGGGGGGGGCGGGGATAGCAGGTGAGAGGAGAGAGAGAGAGAGAGGAAGGAAAGGACACGAGGGTATCGATCGAACCTGGATCTTCTGGCAGGGGAGGGAGAGAGAGAGAGATAGCGGGGAAGGGGGAGAGAGAGAGAGAGAGAGAGAGAGAGAGAGAGAGAGAGAGAGAGAGAGAGAGAGAGAGAGAGAGAGAGATGATTTTCTTCACGGATTGATACAGGTTTGTGAATAAGACTTTGTGGTACGAGGACGGTGTTGTCACGATGAATAAGTATAAATTATTATGAATGATTAACCCCTTCAGTACTGGGGCACATTTTTACCACGAGTTTGGGTGTGATTAGACGATTTTATCAACATTAGGAAGGATCTATGGAGGTCAGAAGATTAGTGGGAAGAGTCTGTACTGTTTAAACCCCCACATGAATTTCTGAAGCTGTATAGAATCGACAAATAACAAGAAGCATGAATATGAAAATGCGTCCCAGTGCTGAAGGGGTTAAGTGATGATACGGGTAACAGTAATGATGTAAGGGGGCGGGAGAGAGAGGTGTATGAATAATGTTGATATTGTAAAGAAATATGATAATGGGGAGACATGATGAGTGAGTGTAGCAATAGTTTGTGCACGAGTGATGATTATAATGAGTACACATGCTAATACCTGTGAGAGTATGAGGAACAGTAGCAGCTTTGAGATGAATCTTTTTAATGTAACAGGAGAAGCTGGCTGAGGGCGCCCAAAAAACAATAACAATAAAAAAAGGTCCTCTAATTTGCCACTTCCCTTAAAGGTCAAAAGAATTAGCTGAAAGTCAGGGATAAATGTCTTGAAACGTCCCAGGTAGAGAGTTCCAGATGAGGTTACACTTTAAAATACACTCTCAACATTAATGGAAGTAATGGGAGGAAGTGTTTTGCGACTGGGATGGACGAATCGAGAGAGAGAGAGAGAGAGAGAGAGAGAGAGAGAGAGAGAGAGAGAGAGAGAGAGAGAGAGAGAGAGAGAGAGAGAGAGAGAGAGGTGCGATTTACGTAGATGGGGAGCGAGTTAGCACACGGCACTGACCTGCAATTGAATCATCGACCCTTTCCTTCTTCCACTTCCATCCCCGGAGTCGGCAGTGTGGGGATGGGTTAGACGGAGCTCGATAAGACATGGGTCCGTCCATAACTAACGCTGCCGCCCCTGACAACCTGACACCACTCACTCCACTCAGTACTCGTGTTGCCTCCAGGAGAACCAACCAACCACCTTTCATGCATACATACATAGCAGTGATATGTACCGTCCGTCCATCTGCTGTTATCTGTCCTCATTCATTGCAGTCCAGATGATATGAATATAAGAACGATAAGATTGATTTGCTGATTATATTAAAGGCACAAATTTTTAATGGGATAAGATAGGGAAATAAGGATATGAAGAAAGTAAGGAAGGCAGAAGTTATTGTGTAGATCGGTAGCAGAAAGCAAATTAGCGCTCTGAGTTACGGCAGCTGCTTTTACAGGTGTGTGTGTGTGTGTGTGTGTGTGTGTGTGTGTGTGTGTGTGGTAAACAAAAACTCCGCCAATGACACACACACACACACACACACACACACACACACACACACACACACACACACACACACACCGAAGGGCTGTGGATATCTGCGTCTTTCATACACCCCACACACTCCCACGGCCCCACCCACCCACGTCCCAAGAACACACACTTGCCATCTACCCACACGTACACATGTATCCACCAACACCAATCAACGCATTCCCTCCTCCCCGTTACACACACACACACACACACACACACACACACACACACACGTTTGCACTTAACCTCACACGTGGCAAGTGAATAAGTGAGGAAAATAAATAAATAGATAGATGAATATGTAATTACATAAACAAACAAGACTAACAGTAACATTGTTTTTAATTTGTTTTTTTGTTGTTAGTTTATTTGTTTACTAGATTTGCAGATAATGGTAGTGTTTTTATTGCATGGATGAGAGAGAGAGAGAGAGAGAGAGAGAGAGAGAGAGAGAGAGAGAGAGAGAGAGAGAGAGAGAGAGAGAGAGAGAGAGAGAGAATCGCACAAGGAGATGGGGCGAGGGAAGAAGAGTGAAGTGAAAAGGGAACAGGGAATGCTGGCTAAGGAAGATTTAAACTGATAGACAGATAGATAGACTGACATACAAACAAATAGACAGACATACAAATAGATAGACAGATAGATAGACAGACATACAAACAGATAGACAGATAGATAGACAGACATACAAATAAATAGACAGACAGACATACAAATAAATAGACAGACAGACACAGAATTATCAACATAGAACGTAAGAAAATGAGGGAAGCTGCAAGAGACCACTAGGCTTATTCGTGGCAGTCCCTTTGTGAACATCTCTGACTAATTCCACCCATCATCCTCATCCTAAACTTGTCTAGTCTTCTTTTAAAACTTCCCTTTGTCTCAGCACTAACGATAAGATTACTGAGTCCGTGGTACTTACTCATCACCCTATTAGAGAACCAGTCTTTTTCTCATTTCTCTCCTAAACCTAAATTTCTGCAGCTTGAACACATTATTTCTGGTTCTATCCTGGTTATTGATCTTAAGAATCTTGCTAATGTCCACTTTTTTATAACCCCTATACTACTTGAATACTTCTATCAGGTCCCCTCTTCTTAACCTACGTCTTTTTATGGTATGCAAATTCAGTGCCTTTAATTTCAACTTCGTACGGAATATTGCTCATCTCTCTGTATTTTATTAGACATTCAACGAGTACATGTGTTACAGGATGACTCGCGTTAGTTTCTTATTTATAGCATTGCGTGTTTCATCACCGCCGCTGTGTTATGTGGTGCCTTGGGATTTGCGAGTCTGCGTGACCCCCACACACCTGTTGGGAATATTGGCTGCCGTTTTCGTGGTGAAGGAACGGTGGTTATTGGTGAATCCTACCCTTGAAAAACTGGTCGGAAATAATTTCTTGTCGTGAATTAACGTAACTTTAACATAAAAGAAGGAGACGACGTAGCCGTATCTAATGTAGTTTGTGAGAGTGAGTTAGGAATTGTTGTATGGAGAATAAGTGGGATGTTCGTGACCGGGGATTTTAGCAGCAGGTGGACTTATCAAGAAAGAAATCAAGAAAGAAAGAAATGACTGCCAGCGATAATTTTCTTTTTATTGATCTTTTCCCAACACGAAAACAACAACAACAACAACAACAACGAGATAATGCATTAATCTCCGTACCTCTTGCACTTTTTTCATCGACCTCTTCATTGTTTTATAGTAATTGCTATTTCTTGGCACCATTAGTACTTATTTGTTCAAGACTGACACGATTCCCATAATGGCAATGTACGCTTATCACAACAACAGTAGGTAATAAAAACCTATTAATACCTGTGTAACATAACAGGTGAGACAAAACACGTGGTAGTTTGCATAACTTACGTGACAATGGATCACTGGGGACTAGCAAATTAGTGGGCTTTTTATTCGAATTGTTTTTGTTTCCCTTGGCCAGCTTTCCCGCTCTTACATAAACCCCATTAGTAGGCTGCTTTATATTCTGCTCTTTGAAACCTAAACAATTCAATGGAGTGCTATCCATTTCACTGTCTCCCCTCTCCCTTCTCCCGTGGGTGATGGCAGCAGCAGCGTCATGTCACCGCCTCTCTTGCCTCACCTTCTGTCCCGCGCAGCTCCCCTGGTGAGGTGGATGATCGCTGAGGGCGGAAGAAGGGGCTCTGAGCGAGTACTGGTCGTGGCTAATGCGCTGTTGTGGAGAGAGAGAGAGAGAGAGAGAGAGAGAGAGAGAGAGAGAGAGAGAGAGAGAGAGAGAGAGAGAGAGAGAGTGTGTCATGAATATACTTTATGATTGTAGTTATGGCTTTTCTCTGATGGAAAACTCAAAATAATTACGTGGCAGCCCCAAACACACACACACACACACACACACACACACACACACACACACATACACAGAGGCGGGGATACGGCGATGCAACACAAAGAAAACGCCATCCTTTGCTCTTTTTACAAGTTTGGTGATTGTTTTCCTGTTGTGGATGAGTCAAAGAAACCTCCCCTGTGTAAGCACGTAGACGTATAAGTGAGCAGGGTAAGCCAGGGATGGTGTACGTGTGGAGGCAGAGGAGACAGGAAGGCTTAGCAGACGAACATAGTAACAAAGATGAGATAGAGGAATATAAAAATGAGAGATAAAGATAAAGATAGAGATAGAGAGAGAGAGTTACTTAGTTCATCTTTTACAATACAAATTAGGAGAATGGCAGGACTTTAATAATACACCAAACAAAGTCTGAGGGAAGGAAGCTTGGAGACATCGAAATAAGAAATACAAGTAGTGCATGATAGAATGTATTAAAACTGATGAATGTGTCTATGAATAGGTATAGTTAGGTGTGGTGAGTGCAGTGCAGCATAACAAACGCTGAGGCGAATAAGACCCGAGGGAATGCATTGTATTATTTAAAGTGCAAAGGCCAAAAGGACAAACTTGGTATCATCTTTCGGCTGAGTGAAGAGGGGATGAGAAGGAGAGAGAGAGAGAGAGAGAGAGAGAGAGAGAGAGAGAGAGAGAGAGAGAGAGAGAGAGAGAGAGAGAGAGAGAGAGAGAGAGAGGGGACATGTTGAATGAATTGTGGAGTGAATTATGAAGACATTGTTTGCACACGCCGAGGCCCTGACCCACTGTGTGTAATGTTTGTGTTGCAGGCTGAATTATTTTCGCTGGTGATTGTGTTGTGGTAACAAATAAAACACTGTTGAAGGAATTAGTAAGTGATTTTTGGAGGTGTCCTTGATGCTGGTGGTGTTGGTAGTTGTGGTGATGTGCTATTTTTGTCCTTTACTTTACCCTTGTTGGTGATGAAATGTGCCGTGGAAATGGTGGTGATGGTGGTGATGGCTTCCGGTGGACTTAGTAGTAGTGGGCACCGTTGACAATACTGCGTGGTGATGTGGGTGTTGCTGGCAGTTGTGGTAGAACGACTGGTGACTGGCGTGTTGTGGTGTGGATGTTAGTGACGCAACGTGGTGACGAGGGTGATAGGATTGGTGATAGTCAATGCTGCGTGGTGATATGGGTGTTGCTAGTGGTTATAACAAGGCTGGTGACTGGTGTATTGTGATATGTTGGTGATGATGCAATGTGGTAACGAGGGTGATAGGATTGGTGACAGTCATTGCTGTGTTGTGACGAGGGTTTTGATGACAGCAGTAACAAGAAGGATAGGACGAGCGAGTGTCATATACAACGATGTTTGCGGATGGAATGAACTCTATCCTATCCTGAGATGAATTATTACTTAAATCTCCCTCCAAACTCAAATTAGTTCGTCGATCGTATCCCAAACCGGATTTAACCTAACCTGGCCTGCCTGAGCCTGTCCTGGCCTAACTTAGTGCAGTGTAACACGCAGCTGCCAGGGAAGCAAAAAATGTCAAGGCTGATTCTCATGCTACCCAGTGAAAGTAACGGCCACTTATGTTGAACTGCGTGGGTGGCGGCGGTGATATGTTAGTGAGGGTGAGGTAAAAATAGGAAAAAAAAAGCTATAACGTCAATATGGTCGTTATCAGATGGGCGATATCCGTGATGCTCTGACGGCAGCTCCTCCTACCACCAACTTCTCTACATTTTGCCCTCAGCTTATGACTTATCTGAGTATTTCCTGTGCTGGAGTAGAGGGATGAAAACGAACGACAACAACAGCAACAACAACAACAACAGCAGCAACAACAGCACAAATAGTAGGAAAAGTGTCAACAACCAGTATGATAATAAGATAAGGTGGAGAAAGATGAATAAAAAGGAGAAATGGGTGGGAAAACTGATCAAGTAAAAAAGACCAGAAGAGAGATCACCTTCCTTCTTCAGTTAAGTTTTTCCCATTAGCTTTCAGAACGCCTCCACTTTGTAACTCTCATTATCGTTTTTTTAATTTATTTTTTATTTATTTATTTTGTAACTTAGTCTGTGAATTACCAGAGTTTTTCCTGTGCTGGAGGAGGACGAAAGCGAACAACAACAACAACAATAACAATAACAATAACAATAAAAACAACAACAACAACAACAACAACAACACGTATAATAGGAAAAAAAAAAAAAACAGTATAACAACAGGATAAGGTGGAGAAAGATGGAGAGTAAAAAGGAGAAATAGAAAAAAATAAAGTAAAAAGAGAAGAAGAAGAAGAAGAGAAGAGGTCACCCTCCTTCCTTGTCTTTGATGAACGTGATACCAAAAAAAAAAAAAAAAAAAGGAAAAAAAAGGAAAGAGAGAGGGAGAGATAAGTTTTTCCCATTAGCTTCAGAACACCTCCACTTCGTAACTGTGTCGTTATCATTTCATTATCCGTATCTGCATTATTCTTACCACATGAAAGGGAAGCGCTTTATCAGCAAAACACTCTCCCCCCCTCCCCTCCCTGTTGCTTGCACCATATCATCTTTCCTGCGATTTGATTTATCTTCCTTATTAACAAATCACCACTGAGATTTTTCTTCGCCTCAACTCACTGCCATCTCCAAGCATTGCATTAACTAAAGACTGTTCAATGTACCCTTTTTTTAATTACCTTTTCTATCTTTCTATCTTTCTATCTTTCTATCTTTCTCCTTAATTCACTGCCATCTCAAAGCATTCTATTAACTAAAGACTATTCAGCATCCTTTTTTTTTATTACCTTTTCTATCTTTCTATCTTTCTATCTTTGTCCTTAACTCACTGCCATCTCAAAGCATTCTATTAACTAAAGACTATTCAATATCCTTTTTTTATTACCTTTTCTATCTTTCTATCTTTCTATCTTTGTCCTTAACTCACTGCCATCTCAAAGCATTCTATTAACTAAAGACTTCAATATACACTTTTTGATAACCTTTTCTATCTTTCTTGTCCATTTTTGTTCAGATTTCGCTGTGATTGCGTTGTGACGTACGCCGCAGTGAAAGAGATAACCTGCTACTCATGTTCTTAAAAAGCGGTGGATGTGCGTCAGTGTGTTTGTGTGTGTGCCCGTTAAGATTATCAACAAGTGGCTGTACCGTCGTCATCTTCTTGTGAACTCATAACCTGTATTGGGTGTGCCTCGAGTGTGTTTTCCTGCAGTGTGGTCTGAGTAGCTATCACACACGTGCAGTACCTTTTCTGGTTAGTTGTCGTGAGTGCGTTAGTTCTGTTCGGTGGAGGCAAACGGATTCATTATTACCTGGCTGTCTATCTGGATGTGAGTTGAGTAATGTTTCGTGTGTGTGTGTGTGTGTGTGTGTGTGTAATAATAATAATAATGATAATAATAATAGTTTACGGTTTATTAGGAATTGCATGGCTGGTAGATAGCGCCAACAAGCCTAGTGGTCTTTGCCCCCGGGGTGATCAGGCCACCCTGGGCATCTTTTTATTCAGAGTTTGTTTCTCCTACCCAGCAGCGGATCACAACTGACACCGACTTACACCGGTTACCTAATCACTGCTGGGTGAACAGGGGCGACACACTTGAATAGAAGGCTTGCCCAAATGACTTCCAACCTGACCCGGGAATCGAACCCAGGCTCTCCCGATTGATTGTGAGTCAGGCGTGCCCTCTTATTATTGATTTTATGCATTGTGGGCTGGTTTTCGTATGTTTTTTTGTTATGATTGTTTTTTTTATTTACAATTTTACTGTTGGACATTCAGATTTTGTAGAAGATATTGTTATGTTCTTGTGAGTACGTTTTTGGTAATAAACTACTACTACTGTTCTCTCTCTCTCTCTCTCTCTCTCTCTCTCTCTCTCTCTCTCTCTCTCTCTCTCTCTCTCTCTCTCTCTGTGTGTGTGTGTGTGAGAAGAGAGAGAGAGAGAGAGAGAGAGAGAGAGAGAGAGAGAGAGAGAGAGAGAGAGAGAGAGAGAGAGAGAGAGAGAGAGAGAGAGAGAGCAACTGTAACACTTCGTCAGGTTTAATTGACATCTGGTGTTAAGTGTTTCGTTAGGTGTTGTTATTGTTGTTGTTGTTGATGTTGATGTTGTTTTCGTAATGTGTACGTTATTATATATTAGTGTTGTATGTACGCAGTTTCCGTGTCATAGGGAGAATAATTAATTCAAGTGTGTGTGTGTGTGTGTGTATGTGTGTGTGTGTGTGTGTGTGTGTGTGTGTGTGTGTGTGTGTGTGTGTGTGTGTGTGTGAGAGTATCTGACGCGCACATTCTCTCTCTCTCTCTCTCTCTCTCTCTCTCTCTCTCTCTCTCTCTCTCTCTCTCTCTCTCTCTCTCTCTCTCTCTCTCTCTCTCTCTCAAGTGTTGTGTCATTAGTCGTGGTTTAGAGCTGTGTCGTATTACAATGTGGATCTTAAGGGGTTTGGCTTCTCTTACATCCACCCAAGGACAACGAGGATATTCTGTTGCGTGTGTATGTGTGTGTGTTTGCCGGGTATGACGGGGGCGAGGTGGAGGTGGGGGTGGGGGGGTGAGGGTGGTGGTGGTGGTGGAGGGCGTTAGCTGGTATATGGTCGTATATCACTGGATTACTCGGTCTCCCGTACAGCTGTGTTATCCAAGTCCCGCCGGCACCCAGGAACCCATTAAAGTGCATAACCTATAACAGTTTGACTCATTTCGTTGTGGCCCTTGGTGCCGTGGTGCCGTGGTGCCTCAGCTATGTCCTCCATGAAGGTCCTTGCCGAGCAGCGCCGTCGGGAGTGTAGCGGCGGGCGTGGCCTCGCACTCCTTCGCTGTCTGACGCAGGAACCAAATCGTACCGGCGGCCGCGTCCAGATTCTCCTGGGTCGATAATCCTTGTGGGGGGCGGGGGAGGTAGTGGGAGTGTAAGCAGTGGAGGACTGGTGGCAGCTGTATCCGATATATAGATCAGCTGCACAACCTTGACCCAGATTCTGGGTGCCGTGCAGCTGTCGCGCTGCACATGTGCACGGCAGTAGCATGATGGTACGGTGAGGCGACAGACTCACACCTACACGCCGCCGTCTGCCCAACCTCGCATGGTAACTTAACACTTGATTTGCTCGTTACAGAAGGTTCCAGTCTCTAGTGGCGCTGTCATGAAAGTTGGTGGTGGGGCCTTGTACATGCAGCACGCTGGTCCTTGGTGTCCAGGAGTACGTACGACCTTCGCCGAGGGAGTTTTGGTGATCATTGCACCCACGTTGTGATTAACTGGTCAGGTGTGTGAAGACTGAGCGTGCAAAAATGAGGCGGTGTGTCTTGTGCCAAGCCTGTGACCCTCAAATTTCATGAAGTATTTTGGTAGTAAATGATGACCATCGCAAATCTTCCTACACCGTTGCTGGCGAGACGAGAAGGAACTGCTTTTTTAATTAGTGGAATGAAGTGCGGAAATTGTTCGTTATAACAACTCCCACCTTCTGAGTGTATTTGTATTTCCAAAGTGTCAGTACAAAAAGTGTAGTAAGATTTTTAAATTAAAATTTTTGTAAGAGAAGTGCGTCTCCAGGCGCTGGATTACTGGCTGAGGCAAATAGAGAGCGAGAGAGATAGCGTGGCAGCCATCAGGGGTTTTGATGGTGTTATACGCGAAGCCTCCGTCGCCATGGGAGTGTTGTAAAGCAGCGGCTTCTTAGCTTGACGGGAATAGATGTGCAACATAAGGTATTAAAGAGTCCTTGGTGAATTAAAGAGGTGTTGATGAAAGAGAGGATAAATTCAATGAGGGAACAAAGGAACAAAGGCATAAAAATGCAAATAACATTGATTAATCTTAAACTATCCATGAATGTTGACAGTCTATAAAAGAATGAAGGCTTGGCTTCTTAAAAAAACAACTACTTACGGATACAATTATGTTTATTTTTGGAATATGTAAGTCACCACGATCTTGATAGCACTTCATTTCCCTCATGGCTCAATTCTTGTCCCTCTTGCCAGTGCTTGGGTGTGTAAAGGGACGACGGATGTGAATGAGATTCTAAATATAGCTTATAGCTTCAAATGGTGGATCGAAATTTTGGGTCCGATTGATAAGTAAATCGTATCCCTTCCACTCACATTACTGGAGGACCAGATGTTCTTATGAGCTTCTAGATTAGTGGTACAATCTTTTATCTGCCGATTTCCTTCAATGATTAGTTGTTGTGTGGGGGTCGGAATTCACCTCGGCTTCGGAAAAGACTCGTCAATTAAAAAAAAAAAAGATTTATCTACCAACTTCATGAATAAAACGTTGGTAAACACTTCATGTCAAGTTTTGAACATTTCTGTCTATCTGATATTCACATTTCCTTCTATCGAGAATTCAATTAACAATTAACCAGTTCCAGAGAATGTGATTGGTATACTCCCTCAAGTTACTGGCCAATGATATTGATTTCCTGTCCTTCCAAAGATTTTGAAACAAACCCCAACTGGAAGGTTCTTAAGCATTAATCTGATCACAACCTTCCTTTTATTACTATTACACTGCGACTCTAATGTTCACCACTTGGCTGACAAATTAGTATCATGACATGCTGCTACAGCCCCCCCCCCCCCACTAACACCACCAAAATACCTCTGCACGCAAAGTCTATTACAACCTCAAGGCCTGAATGACTGACCAGGAATTTAGGGCATTGATGCGAGGGGACTCAGCCGCGACATATTCTCATGCACGCCACGCACTTCTCAATGAAATAGTACATTGAGTCCCAATATTTTTTTTTCTCACTGGAATTCAGGTTATCCATTTCTTGCTATGTTTTTTTTTAAGCAATCCTGAATATGGATCCCTGGATTGGTGTAAATAATGCATTACAATTATTATTCTTGTTGGTGCGTGCCGGCGAGGGGAGTGACCAGGGAAGGTTTTAGGCGATGTAGGTTGTGTCTTGCAACATTTAGGAGGTGGTGCGTGAGAAACTGTTCCCACCAAGCTGTCCTAACTGGCCCAATCTGGCTGTGACCTCGTAGGCACACACGCAACTCATTGTTCTCGCTACATTTACACACACACACACACACACACACACACACACACACACACACACACACACACACACACACACACACACACACACACACACACACACACACATTATTATTTTCTATTTTTTTTTTTTTTTTTTCAAGGCTCAGTCAAGTGAAATTCGTGTCCGATTTCCTGCTGCTTGACTTGACGATGTCTGAAGAGAACCTAATATATACGCACGAGGTTACCAAAGTCAGTTAGTTAGTGCACTTGCCAGAGAACACGAGGACGAGAATGGTATTAATTTTTCAATAATCTCCCAAACTGATATTGATAAGACATAAAAGTGGTCTTACTGTGTTGATAGGCATCTCACACTCCTGTATCTTCTTAACCTTATTGTTTCACTTCCACCGCTGTGCTCTTGAAAGGTAAGTCTGCAAGCGATATTCTCGTAAGCAGGCTTAACTCCGCGTCCTTATCCGCCTCTCGTCCCGTCCATACTCTTGGGAGGAAACTTGGTCTTGCTGTCTCCTTACTCCTGGCAGCACGGGTGACGGACGCCTCGTGTAACTAAACTTTTTCTGGTTAAAGGTTTTGCTCTCCTCGTATAGGGTGAGCTGAGGTGTATGTGTGTGGGGGGGGGGGACGAAGACAAAGAAAAAATAGTAACGTTATTATTCTTTAAACATAGAAGGCTTGCTTGATCAGGGGAGAGAGGAAAAAAAGTTGTGTAGGTATTGCATGTGTCGTGTCGCGGGAAGGCATTTCAGGTGAGCTTTGGCAATAGATCAGGTGATGCCAACCTGCTCAGTGACCATTAGAGTGCATTTTTCAAACATTCTCCTCACTTATCTGAGCAACATTAGTGATAACGTCGTGGTACCATTGGTGTGTTGACTCATTCTTAGTGAAGCTGATGGCAACATTTCCTCAGCCAAGTGATGTGTATTTTTTTACGCTTTCAGAATTATTGCAGTTTCATATGTTTTGCTGATATTCTTGCTCTTTCTTTGATTTATTTATTCATTTATTTTTATTTATCTTCTTCTTCTTCTTGTTCTTCTTGTTCTTCTTGTTATTGTTCTTGTTCTTGTTCTTGTTCTTCTTCTTTTTCATATTATTATTATTATTATTATTATTATTATTATTATTATTATTATTATTATTATTATTATTATTATTATTATCGTCTAGCAATAAAATGAACGAATGAATGAATAGATAACTCAACAGCTCATTTATTTACACAATTTTACTGTAAAGGAGGCCACAAAGTCATGTAAGATTTAACTGTTGATACATTTATTTGCCTCTTATACCTTACGACAACTTATTTGACAATTTCGGTGTTGGTGTACCTCTTTGCTCGAAACATACTCTTTTTGGCAATGAACGGCTCCTTTCATGCCTCGTTCGTAAATCTATTTCCTTTCCGTCACAGCTGTCGAGTGTCTGCTCTCTTTTAACGATGAGAACGGTGGATGTTGCCCTTACCTACGTGTTTGTGCTCAGTTACTTGCTTGTGGATGGGAGATAGATAAAATTTTGGACCATTTGTATCCCTCTTTCTTGTACTGCATTTAGTATGAAGGGAAACCAGATTAGGATGACAGGCAGGAGGGTTAGTGGAGGTGGGAAAGTTGCTTGGAGTTCTGCAAGGTCATGTTACTCAGTGGACACGTGAGTCTTGCGGCCTCACCACCAACTCGCCCCGCCAGCCTTCGTGGCTTCGTCTCGTTACCTGGCCGAAACCTTTCCCAAGAAATCAGAGTCGCACAAATGTTTCTTTTTCTACTCTTTGGGTAGAAAACTTAATCTTGCCGTGGACCATTCATTAATTTGAGGATACACACTCCATAAGCAAATCTGGAACACAGGGTAGTCATCACAGTATTGCTAGGGTGGTGATACTGTCCTTATCAGTCACCAGCGAGACCTTCCTACTGCGTGTGTGTGTGTGTCTGATTGAGGCCAGACTACTTGAGAGGTTGGTGGTGGGATGAGGAGATTACGTGCGTGCTGGTGATGGATGCTTGATAATAACCAGTATTCTCAGTCTTTCATCCCTTTCTCTGGTAAACCCTGGAACTCTCTCCCTGCTGCTGTATTTCCACCTGCCTATGACTTGAACTATTTCAGGAGAGAGATATCAAGACACTTATCCCATTCTCTTGGCTCATGAATCTGAACTTTCCAGGGACCGGCACTTCAGTGGGCTTTTTTGTTTAATTTTTGTTGCCCTTGGCCGCCTCCCTTCTACATAAAAAAAAGAAACGAATGGTGACGAAAGGACGGGGGGTGGGGTGGGGTGGGGGGGTGGCTATCGGTAAATGGCGAGAAGATGATGTTGACGCAGAGGCGGGGGAGGAAGGTAGCAAGGTAGCCTGGTGTTGGGTGGTGCCTGGGGGGGGGATGGGGGGATGGGGGCAGAGGGGGGGTAGTTGTTGGCACGGGATCAGTGCGTAAGGACAGGTGTTAGCGTAGTGGCGAGGCGTGGTGAGTGCTGGCAGGGACATGAAGATTGTGGTGGAGATGGGAGGCGAGTGCTAACAAAATGGGCTTAATCATAGAGAGAGAGAGAGAGAGAGAGAGAGAGAGAGAGAGAGAGAGAGAGGGAGAGGGACAATTATTTACGTCCAGAACCTTGAAATCAGTATCAACACGCTCATCCCATTTCGTATATCAGTAGAAATAGATTGTACCGAGATTCCTTTGGCAGCATTTCTCTCTCTCTTTCTTTCTTTCTTTCTCTCTCTCTTTCTCTCTTTCCTTTTCTTTCTTTCTTTTTTTTCTTTTTTTCTTGTTTTTCTCTATCTTTCTTCCCTTTTTTCTTTCTTTCTTTCTTTCTTTTTTCCCCTCTTTCTTTCTTTCTTTTCTCCTCCTCCTCCTCCTCCTCCTCCTCCTCCTCGTTCAACATTCCCACGTCATCGGTCACTAATACATTAACAAGAGTGTCCTCCACATTACCGCTATGTCAGAGTGCATTGTGCGGGAGTGTAGTGTTATATGACAGGCAGTGTAGTGTATCAGCGACAGGTGTACTGATGGGAATAGGAACAACAACAACAGCAACGTCAGCAGTAACAACAACAACAATAACAATAACAGTAATGCTGGCAAAGGTACAATGGTAATCAATAATGACGTTTTAAAGGTGTGTGTGTGTGTGTTTGGGTTTAGGTGTGGGGGGGGTGGGGGAGGGAGGGCAAGAAAAGGCAGTGATAATATGGGGAATAAGTGAATGAGTTACTTTTGTCTATATATCTGTCATTCTTTTGATCTTTGTCCGTCTACCTATTTGTTTGTGTATTAATTTGCGTATAATCTCTCTCTCTCTCTCTCTCTCTCTCTCTCTCTCTCTCTCTCTCTCTCTCTCTCTCTCTCTCTCTCTCTCTCTCGGCCATCAGCCACAAGAGGCATAAAATAGTAGAGTGATCCCAGCAGTCGCCACAGTGTGAGAAAAATGACCAAATTACGAGATTCTGCACCAAAGAGAAAATAAACCGCAGGAACAGGAGGAGGAGGAGGAGGAGGAGGAGAAGGAGGAGGGTCAGTGGAGTTTATTCAGGCTAGGTGGAAAATGTGGTGGTGGTGGTGGTGGTGGTTGTCTGTTAAATATGATAAGGGGAGGATGAAAGAGTGTGTATATGTGTGTGTGTGTTTAGAGAGAGAGAGAGAGAGAGAGAGAGAGAGAGAGAGAGAGAGAGAGATTATTACGATTCATCAAATCCAGTGAAAATGAATTTCCTTGACCTATCATTGTACGCTCTCTCTCTCTCTCTCTCTCTCTCTCTCTCTCTCTCTCTCTCTCTGCAAAGCCTACCCAACAATATGAAGCAACTAATTACCGACAATACCACATAGACTATCACCACCACCACCACTATCACCACCACCACCAATACGATAACCTACAAAACTATCACCACACTGACATCCGCTCCCCTAATACCACCACCACCACCGCCACCGCCAGAACACCGACACATGACTCCATCTTTGTTATGCGTATCATCATTGGATGTTTCCCGTGTCTAAATGTGTCAGTCGCGTCACTTCTAATAAAACGTATTTTCTTATTTTCCTGTTGTCTCTCTGGGTCGTTTTATATTCGTTTATTATTATTATTTTTTTATTTATTTAGGTCATAGGAAGG
>CM035194.1:32588579-32598579 GCA_020233015.1 Callinectes sapidus
GATCAGAAGGGAGATACTACACGAGGAAACAAAGATAAAGGAGGGAAAGGTGAGGGAATGAAAGTCTACATCAGGAAAGAGAGGAAAATTACACGAATAAATATAGCAGAATGAGAGGAATTAAGGTGTTAATTTGAAGGCAGGTATTACGTCTCTCTCTCTCTCTCTCTCTCTCTCTCTCTCTCTCTCTCTCTCTCTCTCTCTCTCTCTCTCTCTCTCTCTCTCTCTTTCAATTAGCATACTTGATCAAATTTAACTTTTCCACCCTCCTCCCATTCCTCATATCTTCATCCTCCTTCTCGTTACCTGATTTCCATATTCTTCGTTGCTTTTGAAGTGTTTTCCCTGTTTCTGGTAAATATGAAGCGTTTTTTGATGTTTTTTTTGGCGTGTGATTATCTTTAATTATCAATATTTTACCTTGATATTTTGAGCTGTTTTCTTTCAAGGTATAATTGGGCATTTCTACGGTATCAATGAATTGAGTATAGTTTGAAGTGCTTCCCCTGTTTTTGTTGAATAAGTAGCGTTTTTTCCTTTTTTTTTTTTTCTTTGTATATGAATACCTTTCATTAATTGTCCATATTTTTACCTTAGTATTTAGAATTTTTTCTTTTATTTCAAGATATAATTAAGTATTCTATGGTTTGGAAATATCGGGTATATTTTTTTATGCGTGTGAGGCATTTTTTTATGCGTGCGAGGCATTGTGTTAAATATGTTAGTTTATAATGGTGTTTATTGTTGTTAAAGGTAAATTTACGGTATTTTTTTCTGATGTTTGTTAATGTTTCTGGTGGAGCTTAATGTTTTACTATTTTAAAAAATGAGAATGCTTTAGCACTTTTTACATACTTAATTTTTATGACTCTTTAATACTAGTCTGTCTATATGTAAATCTCTCTCTCTCTCTCTCTCTCTCTCTCTCTCTCTCTCTCTCTCTCTCTCTCTCTCTCTCTCTCTCTCTCAACTAATTCCATCGGACAAGGTTGCACTTTTGCGTTAACTTCGTAATTACGGTGAGTGGAGTGCGTGAGTGCGTGCGTTAAAGTGAGTGTGTTAATTGCGTGCGATGGAAGTGCGTGCGTCAATGAAGTGGAGTGCATTAAATGAGTGCGTTTAGGAATAGCGTGAGTTAGATGCGTTTGTGAGTGTGATTTTTGAGTGCGTGCGTTAAAAATTGCGTGAGTGAGATGCGTTTGTGAGTGTGTTTTTGAGTGTGCATCTAAGTGAGTGTGTTAGAGTGAGTGTGTGAGTAATTGCGTGAGTTAGATGCGTATGTGAGTATGTTTTTGAGTGTGTATCTAGAGTGTGTGTGTGTGTGTGTGTGTGTGTGTGTGTGTGTGTGTGTGTGTGTGTGTTGTAGTGAGCACATTGAATTGTCTCTACTAAGTTATTTAAGAGTAATTACACTGTACACACTCTTCTCTCCTCTTCCTCCTCCTCCTCCTCCTCCTCCTCCTTCTCCTCATCCTCATCCTCCTCTCCCTTATCATATCTTCTCTTCATCTCCTCTCTTTCCCCTTCTTCATCTCTTTTCTTCTTTTCTCCTTCCTCTATCCTTTCTTTCCCTTGTCACCTATCCTTCCATTTTTCCTCCCTTTTCTTCCTTCTTCCTCCTCTTTCGTTCTCACCTCCTCTCTTCCCCATATTCCTTCTTCTTTCCCTCTCTTATACCGTGAAAATCCCTTCCTCTTCCTCCTCCTCCTCCTCCTCCTTCTTTCTCCCTATTCCTTCCTTTACACCATATACTTTCTTCTCTTCTTCTTGTCTTCCTTCCCCCCCTCCCCCTCCCCTCTTCCTACAAACACCTGTTGAGGGTATAGTGTCGCATTGCGGGTTGAGAGCACACCACTGAAGGAGAAGGAGGAGGAGGAGGAGGAAGAGGAAGAGGATAGGAAGACGATGGTGGTGGTGGTGGTGGTGGAGTGACAGATGGAAGACAGACAAACAGACAGGCAGATGGTGAAATGAAGGCATAGATATGGAGATTCACACACACACACACACACACACACACACACACACACACACACACACACACACACACACAAGTCAGAGTAGTGGGGAGAGAGAGAGAGAGAGGATGAAGGGAATAGAGGGAAAGGGAGAGAAATAAAATGGAGAGAAAAGAGATATTTTCTTTTATATTTCTCCTTCTATTCATCTTCTCTTTCTAATTTTTCTTTGTCTTATTTTTATTTTGAGTTATTAATATTTTTCTCTTCTTTCTTATTTCTTCTTTTTTGAGGAGTAAAAATACACTTTTCTTCCTTCATTATTCTTTCAAGTCTCTCTCTCTCTCTCTCTCTCTCTCTCTCTCTCTCTCTCTCTCTCTCTCTCTCTCTCTCTCTCTCGGCGTCACATTTAATTAAGTTCACTCGTCATCTTCATAAACGACACTTTTGCTTCTCACAAACTTTCTATTTTTTATTTTCAACTTTCCCTTCTACGACTTCACGACCCCACTCACCTCTTCTCACCTTTGTTTTCCTTCCCTATAGGCCTATCTAATTTATGGTGCCTGTCTTTGCCTAATTTCCCACCCTCCTCTTTAGTTTCCCACGCCTAAATGAAGGGGAAGAGGATGGTGAATAGTGATTATAGGTAAATTATTTTTTGGTGGGTGGTACTTATTATTATTATTAGTTTTGTTTGTTGATAGTGTTTGTGGTGATTATTTCATTGTGTTTTATTGTTAATCTAATTGTTTTCTTTTTGGGGTACATCAAATATAATAATAAAAATAAGAACAACATAAAACACATATACTGTATCTCTCTCTCTCTCTCTCTCTCTCTCTCTCTCTCTCTCTCTCTCTCTCTCTCTCTCTCTCTCTCTCTCTCTCTCTCAACTCTCGCCATTCCGCTTGCAACCTGGCTTCCTTCCCCTTTCCTTCCTCTCTCCTTCCGTCTTCCTACACTTTTCCTCCCCCTTTCCTGCCTCCTTCCCTCCACACTGCGGCTCTCTGCTGTGCCTACCTGTGTTGCTCTGTACTCACCTGTAATTAAATGAAAAGCCAGAGTTTCGTGTATTTTCAAGCCAAACTGGGCAGCTAGAACACCAGGTAGGGCACAGGTAACAAAAGTGGTGATGTGTAGATAAGCTAAGGTAATATATGGTGTACATTTGATAGAAAGGTATTTATGTTAGGGATATTCATAGATGTGGAAAATTTGATTGGGAAAGGAAGATTAATATAATACACAGTAGCAAATAGATAGGTAGGTAGATAGATAGATAGATAGGTAGGTAGATATAGATAGAGAGAAAAAAAAACGGGGTATTATATGAAGAAACGAAATAAAAAAGAAACAGCATTTACTCTGTACAAAAAGAATTAATATTGAATTACACATAAATTGAAGCGGAAAAATAAACTGATAAATTTCTTTTCCAAAACCAGCTGGAACACATGAAAACTATTGATGTGAAAAAACTGAAACAAAAAAAAGAAAAGAAAAAAAGTAATGAATGCTGGAAAAGTACAAAATAGGTAATCTAACAAGAAATTTAAGACGAGTCACGAAAGAGAGAAAGAGAAACACACACACACACACACACACACACACACACACACACACACACGCGTAACAATTCCACCATTAAACATATTTGAAGCCATCTCCCAGGGCACTTAGAAAAAGATATACATTTTCAAAGCACTACAGGAAATGAGAGACCACTGTAACTACAAAACTAACAGCCAGTAGGAAGCCTTAGAGGGAGGAGAAGTTTTGATTAATGTAACAACACACCTTTCTATGTAATCATCTCTCTCTCTCTCTCTCTCTCTCTCTCTCTCTCTCTCTCTCTCTCTCTCTCTCTCTCTCTCTCTCTCTCTCTCTCTCTCTGTCCCCAGTGCTTCAAAAAAGTCCTGCGTGACCCACACCGCCCGTATGCCAAGGACAACCTCTGGACACTGAACCCCCGCCACCTCCCCCGGCCCACCCCACCCCCCCTTCCCCCCGGCGACCCTGGCCATCTACTGGGGGTCCTCTTTGGGGGGGGAGGTGTACCCAAGCCATACCCACCGGTGCTCCTCCCCCAGACGTTCTTTACCCTGTGGCCTCAAACTTCTAAGGCCCCCCCGGTCACCCAGCCACCCACCCCCGCAGCACCGCCCCCCCGTGTGTCCCAGCGGCTCAAGGGGTTCACTGTGGAGGATATACTAAGTCCACGGTCCTCGTCTGCCACAGGGTTAGTACGCCATGGGGGTTTAAGGGAGGTTTAACGCTTTGTTTGCTCTCTCTCTCTCTCTCTCTCTCTCTCTCTCTCTCTCTCTCTCTCTCTCTCTCTCTATACGACTATTTTCGAAAGCCACAGAGATGATAGGCAGAGTTCTCAAATGTGGGAATCTTGTCATTCTGCCTCTAGAACCGTCAAAACACCCTTGAAAACGCTTCGTTCTCTTATCTCGGCTATTTTCAAAAGCCACAGAGATGACTAGCGGGGTTTTCAAGAGTGTTTCTCCAGTCATCATTATAGAAATCTTGTCACTGCCTCTAGAAACGTTAAATCACCCTTGAAAACGCTTTGAGCTCTCTCAGCACCATTTTCAAACGCCGTAGAGGTGATTAGCGGATTTTCAAGAGTGTTTCTACAGTTAATGATGTAAAAATGTTGTCAATCTGCCTATAGAACCGTAAAAAAAAAAAAAAAAAAAAAAAACTTGAAAAGTTCGAGTAAATTTGTCTTTTGAAATAGTGGAGGTGAAGCACAGAAGTATTTGAAAATACTTGCCTCAGTGTCATAAGATAGAAGAGAATATAACATAGATACTTTGTGAATGAGGAGAGGTGAAGATAGTTAGTTGTCATAAGTAGTGAAGGTATCTAACCTAACCTAACTTAATCTAACCTAACCTAATCTAGCCTAGTCTATCCTAATGTAATATAATGTGTGTGTGTGTGTGTGTGTGTGTGTGTGTGTGTGTGTGTGTGTGTGAGTGTGTGCGCGCGCGCGCGCTTGTCACTGCCCCCCGCTCCCACACACACACAAACTAACTAACTAACTAACTAACTCTTCCAAATATTGCACTATGTAGTCTATGGAGGTCAGGGGATTAATGGCCAGAATCTGTACTATCTTAATCCCCACATGAGTTTCTGAAGCTGTAGAACATCGACAAATAAGCAGAATAGCATGAAAATATGTCCCAGTAGTGAAGGGATTAATAAACAGCCATCTTAACCTCCTCAAATTGGTGTTGTACTTTACCCATTGTCTCATCACCAGTAAATTTGAAGGTGGTGATGAGATAATGGTTTAATTAAGTCCAACACCAATTTAAAAGGTTAAGTTTGATTTTAAGACTGGAAATACGTGGTCAGAGAGAGAGAGAGAGAGAGAGAGAGAGAGAGAGAGAGAGAGAGAGAGACTCAATACCCCGCTATTGTCAAGGGCAATTATTTATATAAAGGGAAGGTTGTGTGCACCATTTTATCTCTTGTTAATTCAGTGTGTGGTGGTGGTAGTGGTGGTGGTGGTGGTGAGGGAGAGATAGAGGGGGAAGGACAGGAAAGGGAACGACAGAGTTGCTAGGCTGCTGTGGTGTGTGTGTGTGTGTGTGTGTGTGGCCAGTGACAGAAGCGCGCACACACACACACACACACACACACACCAATCTCCACATCACTAGCTTGTCCACACCAGCACTACCCCACAAACCACCCATCAGTTTTAACAACACCTCGTTAACAATCTATTGCTGAACCACTTGACAGCTTGTTGCCTGACTTATTAACGCACCCTAAGTCCTCTGCTCACCTCCATACACCCTTGCTAATATCAATAAAACCGTCTAATCACACCCAAAACTCGTGGTAAAAATGTGTCCCAGTACTGAAGGGGTTAAAGTGGTTAGTTTATAGTAGAAAGATACGAGATGTGTTCTTTATAGCTGCAGTAATTAGTAGTTAGATGTCGATATAATATAAGCATGAGTTGATTACAAAAAGAAAAAAATAATTACGTATAGAAAATAATGCAAAAAAAAAAAAAAACATGGGTAAATTAAGTAGACATATTCCTACCTTGGGTTTTTTATTTTTGTAGCCATTACTAAGAAAAATATTTAGACGTAAATATTATAGACAACTCAATAAACTATAAAAGAAGATCCATTAATCATAAGCACAAAATCACAATACTGATATTTTTCAACGTCCACTACACCAACAATCATATAAAGAAAAAATGAAATAGCAAAGTTTAATATGTCGACAATTTACAGCTTTTGCACGTGTAAACTGTAAGGTAATGGCGGGGCGGCTGTGAGGTGTGGTTAGTGAAGGAACTGTATTTGACTCTTCCTAGTGGTGTAGGATGGCTGGAGGGATGCAGGGGGGAGGGGAGGGACCTGAAGGATGCCTCTTCATCAACACTCATATCCTGACAATGAATAAGGTAAGAAGGCCAGGAAAAAAATATATATTAAGTGGTTCGCATGTCAGTGGCGGTTCAGCTTCACACACACACACACACACACACACACCATATTGGAAAGTTATCATTGTCAGTAGTTATAATGTTAGAGAGAGAGAGAGAGTGTGTGTGTGTGTGTGTGTTGCTGTTCTGTTAACCCCTTCAGTACTGGGACACAGTTTTACCACGAGTTTTGGGTGTGATTTGGTGGTTTTATTGACATTATCAAGGGTCTATGGAGGTGAGAAGATTAATGGCCACAGTCTGTACTATTTTAACCCCTTCAGTACTGGGACACATTTTTACCTCGAGCTTTGGGTGTGATTAGACGGTTTTATTGACATTATCAAGGGTCTATGGAGGTGACAAGATTAATGGCCACAGTCTGTACTATTTTAACCCCTTCAGTACTGGGACACATTTTTACCTCGAGTTTTGAGTGTGATTAGACGGTTTTATTGACATTAGCAAGGATCTATGGAGGTGAGAAGATTAATGGCCACACTCTGTACTATTTTAACCCCTTCAGTACTGGGACACATTTTTACCTCGAGTTTTGGGTGTGATTAGACGGTTTTATTGACATTAGCAAGGGTCTATGGAGGTGAGAAGAATAAGAGTCTGTACTATTTTAAGCTCCATGGTCATTATAAGTGGTAAATATGCTGGTTTGATATGCTTGTATCTATATAGCTTTTATGTGTGTGTTCCTAAGCAATGCAATGTGTGCGTGCGTGTGTGTGTGTGTGTGTGGTGTGTGTGTGTGTGTGTGTTTACCTAATTGTTCTTACCTAATTGTATTGTTACAGGAATGAGTCAAGCTCATAATGTCCCGTCTTTTAAAACTGTTTCATCATATTTATCTTTAAATTTGTGAATACTGTTGGCACACACTACTTCTTCTGGCAATGCATTCCACTGATCTATTGCTCTGTGTGGAAAGCTAAACTTTATCAGGTCTTTCTTTAAACTTTTCTTAAATAATTTTTTGCTGTGTCCTCTTGAAGCTGATTGTTTAGGTATTATGTACTCCCTACTATCAATTTTCTCTTTTCCTTCAACACATTTATATAGTATGATCATATTGCCTCTTTTTCTTCTCTTCTCTAAAGTTGGTAAATTTAACTTGTTCAGCCTCTCTTCATAATTAAGGTCTCTCATGCTGGGAACCCATATTGTTGCTGCTCTTTGTACTTTTTCATTCTTTTTGACATGTTTTTTCAAGTGTGGATTCCATACTACTGCTGCATATTCAAGTGTTGGTCTTATGAATGATGTAATTATTTTCTTAACCATTTCCTCATCTACAGTATATATGCAAAGGCCACTCTCATATTTGCTAACAGGTTTTATGTGTTTCTTATATTACTGTTTATGTGGTCTTCTGGTGAAAGTTTTTTGTTAATTATTACTCCTAAGTCTTTCTCCTTGTTCGATTCCTGTAAAGTGTTACTACCCAATAGGTAGTCCCAGTCTGGCCTCTTTGCACTCTTTCCAAATTTCATTACATGACATTTTCCTGCATTGAATTCCATCTGCCATTTATGACTCCAGTCATATAATTTTCTTAGATCTTTTTGTAATTCCCTGCATGAATCCTCATTTTTTATTGTTTTCTGTACTTTGGCATCATGGGCAAACATATTCAGGTAGCTCTCAGTGCTAATGTTATCATTTATATCATTTATATACACCAGAAACATGATTGGTGCTAGTACGGAACCTTGTGGAACACCACTTGTCACCTCTCACCAGAATAAGTATTTCCCTCTTAATATTGTTCTTGTTTCCCTTTCTTTTAAGAAATCTTGCATCCATTTCAGAAGGTGGTGCCCCTGGATATCTCCTATGTATTCAAGTTTCCATATTAATCTTTTATGAGGAACTCTGTCAAAAGCTTTCTTGAAGTCTGGGTATATACTGTCTACCCAACCATCTCTCTTGCATTGTTTCTGCCACTCTGTCATAGTAACTTAAGAGATTTGTTACACATGATTTTCCTTTTCTAAAACCATATTGCCTTTCTGATAGTATTTCATGTTTCTCCAGGTGTTCAACCCATTTCTTCCTTATTAACTTCTCTAGTATTTTGCATACAACACTAGTAAGTGAAACTGGTCTGTAGTTCAATGGGCATTGCCTATCGCCTTTTTTATACAGGGGGACAATGTTAGCCTTTTTCCATATTTCTGGTAGTTTACCATTGCTTACAGATTTTTAAAATATTATTTGCAATGGTTTGCTTAATTCTTCTGCACATTCTTTTAACACCCAGTTTGAAATTTCATCTGGTCCAGTTGCTTTCCACTTATCAAAGTTTTTCATTTCATCTTTAATTTCTCTTTTAGTAATTGAAGTATTTCCCATTTGTGCTTGCTTTCTGACCTTGGTGTAATCATTTCTTGCTTGTCTATATCTCTCATATGCATTTTCACTGTTATGTCTTCTATATCTATTCCACAGTAGGTCTCTCTTTTCTTTGGCTTTTACACAATTGTGATTAAACCACTCATTTGTCTTCCTCACTTTTCCTCTTTGGTGGGGAATGTGTTTAGATATTCCTGTTTTATAAATTTCACAGAATTTTTCATACTGAGTATCTACATCTTTCTCTATCAGTTCTTGTTCCCATTTTATTCCTTTAAAATACTTTCTAAGTTCTTCGTAGTCTCCCTTTTTATAGTTCAATTGGTTTTTATAATTTTCATTTTCATGGATTATTTCATAAGCTACTATGAAATCATATTCCAGTAGTACATGGTCACTTTTTCCAAGAGGTGGATTATATATTATGCTTTCAATATCTTCTTTTTGTCCTGTAAACACTAGATCTAATAAAGATGGTTCATCTGGCCCTCTTTTCCTTGTATTAGCCGTCACATGCTGATATAATAAGAAATCTTGTGTTAATTCTACAAATTTATTTACCCATTGATTTTAATTTCCCTTTGTTTCCATACTTTCCCAATTTACTTTGGTGTTGAAATCCCCATTTAGTATAATTCTTTTTGCTTTGTCCTCTGTATGTTGTAATATTGCTCTGATACATTTGTTGTGTTCTCTATTAGCTCCGTATATCTTTCCTTTTCCCAAGTCTTTGTTTGAGGGGGCATATAAATGGTTGCTATTATGATGTCTCCTTCCTTGGTTTTTACTTCTACTGCTATCAATTCTACCATTTCTATTGTATTTGTATGGATCTTTTTAACTTGCAATTCTTTACTTGTTAAGATCATTACCCCTCCTCCTTGCTTGAATTTTCTATTTTTCCTTCATATATTATAATTTCCAATATTCAAAGTATCATCTATTATATTAGTGCTTAATTTTGTTTCTGTTAGGCAGATTACTTGAGGTTTCATGTCTTTTACAACATCCTTCAATTCCATTAATTTGGATATCAAGCCATCTACATTTGAATAAACTATTTTTATTCTGCTGTTTGTCTAGTGTGAGTCTGCTGGTCTGGTCCTTCTGCTGTCTCCATTTCTCTGTTGTTTTTGTACCATTTCCTTACTTGTAACCCTACTACTCTCAAGAAAAAACTACTTTCTTCCTCTTCAGACCTCGCCTC
>CM035194.1:32659391-32704391 GCA_020233015.1 Callinectes sapidus
GAAGCACGACCAGAAATCATGCCAGCAGTATCGTCTCCCTAACCCCTCCATCGCCTCCCTAACCCCTCCATCGCCTCCCTAACCCCCCTTCTCCCTTCACAACCGCCTTTATGAATGAAAACAAGACACATGGGATGATGGGAGGCTTTGAAGGGTCGCATCCCCATTCCTTTTCCTTCCCATTCTCATCACCATGAATAAACAATGACTTCCTTTTTCTCCTCATTCTCTTCTATCACCCCGAAAATAGCCTCATCAGACGAAGAGTGTGTGTGGGTGTGTGTGTGTGTGTGTGTGTGTGTGTGTGTGTCAGGGAGCTCGCGTGCCACCGCCTCTAAGACCCAATTCGCAGGGTCCTCCTCCATCACCGCCCCCGTCAGGTTAGTTGGGTTTCCCCTCTTTCTGCTCCTCGACCTCCTGGCCTCCCCTCTCTTTTTCCAGGATTCTGCCGCAGCCCTTCGTTAGTGTCACCTATGTTTGATTACAATTGTGTGTGTGTGTGTGTGTGTGTGTGTGTGTGTGTGTGTGTGTGTGTGTGTGTGAATAAATAAACTAACTAAAACTGTGTGTGTGTGTGTTTAAAGTCATTAGTGATACATTTATTTCCTCACCTCACCTTCCGTCATCTCTCTTCTACTAGTCAAATATACACAAAGATAAGAGGGGGAAGAAAGGAAGACAGGGAGGGAGGGAGGGAGGGAGGGCGGGAATAATGGAGGGAGGGAGTACATAATATGTAGGGTGATGAAGAGTCAGTCTCTCACTCCAACACACACACACACACACACACACACAGCTGGGTCACGTCAACATGCAACTCAACGTGGCTCTGTGCACGCTTGTCCCACTGAACTGTATCGGTTGTCGTATTTACGTCGCAGCCTTTGCCGCGTCTCGTACGCAGACCGTTGCTCTACCCTATCTACTTCCATGTCTAGGGTCTGTCTAGGAGTACTGGGATGTTTTGATTCAGTCTCTCGCTTCAGCCTTATTCTCAGTGTCTATACCATTAAACTCTGTCTTATTGATTCCCCTGTCTTGGTCCCGTATAAGATTATTTTGGGTTATTTTGGGTCTCTTCTCGATTCAGCCTAATTATTATATTCAGTTAACTTGATACTTTCAAACCCATCCTAATTTGTTTTTTCGTCTCAGTCTTTTCTAAAAATACTTTACTATATTTTGAATCAGTCTTACTGCTCTCATCCTATTATTTTCAGTTGAATATTATACGCACCTAAACTCTTCCCTGTTAACTTAGCACTTTTAGCTTTTTTCTCTCGAAAAACTATTTCGTCTTATTTCAGTCCATCTTTGGTCTCATTAGCGCTGAGAGTTAAGTGGTCAGTCAATCGGTTAGTCGGTGCCTTTACAGCTTTGGTCTTTTTGGCTCCCTTGACTCGGTTCAATGTACTCTTTCAGCTAAACCGCATTTGCAAATCCTTCCAACTCTTCCCACTCTTCTTTCTTTTCCTCCGCCTCATCCTCCTTCTTCTTGTTTTATTTCCCAATGAATATGGAATTTAAAGGGACATAGGTATGTACTCCTATGTTTATATAAGGAAGGCCACATGTATACATCTCGTGTACTCTTACGTTATTAATCAAATTTCACAACCATATGTTCATTCTTAACTCAAGGGCACACACACACACACACACACACACACACACACACACACACACACACACACACACACACACACACACACATACACACACACTAAAAGTTGTGACCGTGAAACGAGAAGACCTTTACACATTTCCTTCGGCCTCAATCGCACAAGTTCAAGTGGCTGGTGTACAGAATCTCGATGTCTGAGTCAACACTTGCGCCTCTCGGAATCTTCTCTGTTGCGTCCTTGTTACGTCATGGGCTATGCGAGAAAACGTACAGGCGTGGGTGGGTCATTATAGGAGGGGGAAGAGGCCGCATGGAGGAGACCACGTGCACTCAGAAAGGAGAACGGGAGGAGTTAGAGAGAGAGAGAGAGAGAGAGAGAGAGAGAGAGAGAGAGAGAGAGAGAGAGAGAGCCTTTCTTTTTCTTTCACCCCCTCTTCTGTCCACCTCTCTTAAGCAGGATTTAACGGTACTCTCAATCATTCATAACTTTCTCTGGAAATCCTTAACTGCTTTTGTATTTCCATCTTTCGCTGACCTGAATTCACTTATGCGGAAGGTTTCAAGACATTTATCTCTTTCTTTTGGCGAACTCTCTCGGACTTGCAAGGGTACTGGCAAGTAAGTGAGATTTCTGTATGAAACTTTCTACTTATCGTCCCTATTCATAAATTTGTGTTATCTTTTTTAATCCTTACTGATTCTCTCCTAAGAACCTGATTATTAGGTTCGTTCCATTCATCTATCTACCTCTATTTGAGAATAAATTCCTTTTACGTATCTCCTTTTCAATCTAAAAATTTCAAGCTGAACATGTTATTTCTTACCTAATCGTGGTTGTATTATAATGTGCAGAATATTTATGTGAATGAAATTGTTTAAATTCAATTCAGTATTTTTTACTCGTATAAAAATGTATCCTTTATTACAACGTAAGAGGAAACAACCACCTCTGTATCAGTGAGCAGCCACACAGAAAGGGCTCGAATTATTCTTCTTTTCTTACTTTCTGATGTTACTGCTTTACAGAAAACCGTCATGTACTGTAATGGTTGCACTGGCAGTTTAATGACTCATGTTTAGCTTGTCATTACGCTGTCTTTCAAACAGCCATACAGTGCTATCCGCCCATCCGCCCCCTGTTGCAACGATGAGACATTACTTTGCTTATCTTAGCCACCAATGGTTGTACCATAATGCTGCTGCTGTCACCACCTGACCAAAAATCCTAAATATAGTTGAATTTAAGTGAAATCATACTAATAAGAGCAAACTAGTACACTCGCATCACTTTTCACATTACGTTGGTCCGGCCCCCTGCCGTCTATCTCGCCACGTATTGTTGACTGGTTTGGGAAAGAACTACTTACACTGAGATAGTTATGACCTAATCATAATAACTTCCGGTCATCATAATGCTAAAGTAATATTGTTGGCGAATTAATATTTTCCTTACGTGTCTTTCGGAATATTTTTACCTGTTAACCATAATTCTTAATTTCACAGAGTAACATATTGCATGTCCGACAATGAATGAATTCTTTGGTTTTCATATTCTTCTTCCTACCTCTTCGATTGTTACTTGTTCATATAGCATTGTTTGGTGATGAAAGGCAAGAAGTCGGCTGTGAGTTGGGTGGTGTGTTTGGTGGGATGGTCTGCGCCGCTGCTCGGTGTGGTGGCTGTGCTGGTGCTGATCACCCTGGGCACCTGCACCATGTGCCGCGCTGTCAGACACGATACGCAGCTTTTCCTCCTTAATGAGGTGCTGACTGATAAGACTGTAGATATTTGGAAGTCAATCAAGGAATTAATTTTGTTCCTATCCCGAGGCGTCAACAACATTCAGCAAATGGGCGCAACGCGGCTGTGGACTTCCCGAAATGAGTACATCAAAACTTGCGTGTGCTGGCCGTCCACGAATCCTCTTCCCCCACCTTACGCTGACTGTCTCTCCATGGCCACATTGGACTTCTCCGCACACCCATGTGCTCCTTACCATCCAGCCACAGACGGCTGGGTGAAACAGCCCATGGAGGGTCTCCATCACTTCTCTGGTAAACAAAAAGATTACAGGTACAGCGGATTTTATATTGACTTGAATTTGGACCAAGATGCGAGCCTTGTCACGCTGAACCAATACCAAGAGCATGACTGGTTGGATTGGAACACGGATGCCATTGTGTTGGAGGCAGTGTTATACGACACCGCAGCCTCCTGCATCATTTACGTCCAGGTTGGCTTTGAGCGCGACCCATTCCGCATATGGAAGTCCACCGTGTGGGCCTGGACTGTGTGCGAAATGTCCTGGAAAGAAAATGAGTGGATCCATTCTCTCTTGAAAGTAGCAATGGTTCTGCATATGGTGGCGCTGCTGGTGGACGTCCCATGGAGTAGCATTAAGACCTTCTCCCTCAGGAATCTCGCTGCTTTTTGGCCTAGCAAGACGCTGCTCTTAAATTTAGTTGTGCTGGTTTTGTACTGGGCTGTGGTGGGAATCGAGCACACGGTACACTACCGCATGGCGCTAGTGTGGCAAGTACCTCACGTTGGCAAATCCGTGTTTCCCTCCATTGTATCCACAGGGATAACGAATCTCGTGGACAGCTTCACCTTCCTGCTCGTGATCCTGGCTATGCTGCAGGCTGCTCAGGTGTGCGCACGGACTTTGTCTGAGCTGAGTCCAGCTGTGGTGCGGCTTGTTTGCTTGCTGGCCATATTCGCTGTCATTGCTGTCCCCTTCAGCCTTACCATCCATCAGCTCGGAATGAGTGTGCCCCACCTCAGCACGGTAGAGGATTCCTTTCTGGCTGTGACCGTCGCTTTTCTCGGGGAGATAGATGTGACGGATCTGCTTGCCGCCACACAGATCACTGGCCTGGTCATGTACGTGTTATTATTCACTGTGTTTAAGCTGCTGCTGTTCCCCTTTGTGGCCCTTGTGCTCACTGACTCTCCAGCAGACCAAGAACATGTTTCTGATATCCGTGCCGAAAGTAAACGCCAGCTGCCTCCTGAACGTCGGGATTTCAGCAACAGACTCGCCACACTGTTGTCTTAAAGTCCGCTGTGCGGCTGCGCCGATCATCTGTCTGCTAATTGAATCATCATTAGGGCCTGATCAGGTAATTTGATCAAAGTAGTAATTATTATGAGAATATTAGGGCAGTTTTGTCATGAACACAAAAAACATCATTCTGGTGGTCGAGGTGGACAGACATGTTTTTCTTTAAACTTCTATCGTCTCAGATTCTGGATTTCTATCTTGCATGACAAGTATTGGTGTACTGTCCTGCGTTCTCTGCGGATATTCTGATTATCCACCATTATGTATGGTGAACAATGTGGGTGATTTATTTGTCATTTGAGGAAGGAGAATGGCTCGTGTAACTGCCGGTGATAATATCATATCCTCGGTGGTAATGGTGGTGGTGGAAGTGACCTCACTTCAGCTGTTCCAAAGTAATTACTATAATCACCGTTGCGTCATCCAAATGTCTATCATCAGGTCCAAGCCTGGAAGGGGCAGGAGACGGTTTGTGTCATGGGCAATGGTAAATGTGGAGAAAGGGGTCAGTAATAAGAAAGGCATGATTGATTTTGATGCTTAGAACACGAAATGAGCACCCCCTAACCAAAATTTGGAGCCATCTACCTCCACAACTACACAGGCCTCCAAGATACTCCTGGAATCTGAGGAGGGTTTTGGACAGGGATTCTAATTATATTATCCTTGGTTTTGGGTGTGTAAGAGGAGGGGGAGGGGGGGTGTACGCCAATGGAGGTTTCGTCCAGGGCACAAAAGTAACCAGGACTGCCTCTGAAGTTAGGTTAGGTGTTAGCTTAGGTTTAGTTAAGGATTAGGTTTCAGTAGAATGTATCAATGATTGTCAAAATTAGTTTTGACCCGTATAATGAAACGTACATATAAAATGCTACTCCTTTAACTGGAGAGGACTGTAAGGTGATAGATATATCACAAACAATATACAGTATAATGTTATGTTATATGGTTACTCTAACTATGGGTTAGCATTAAGTAATTAATTGGTTTATTGAACTGATTCATATTAAATAAGGTTCGGAGCACCGAAACACCGACAAACAAGTCGAAGCCTCGACTGCTGTTCACTCGTGACAGAGAGTAAAGTGGCGAGGCAGAAGCACAAGAGCCCTGGCTCTGACAACACTACCTCAACGCACCGCATTTAACGTGTTGTGGAGTCTACTACAATTACTCTCCGTGGATATTATTACTTCACGGATCAACACATTCCACTCTACACGTCTCAGATAAGTCTTGACCTACATCTATAACCTTTTGGCCTAATAGGTAGGGTGACAGGTTGGGAGGAGACAGTTCGGCACTCGTCAACAAGCTACATAGTACAGTGTCGTTAGTGACAAGTACAAGACGGTGTCGTTACGACGTATGCCATCTACCACAAAAAGGTGATTAATATTGTTTTTGCTGTTTGTGATTAACTTTTCAATATTCCATATTTAATTAACTTTAACAACTTAACCTTAATTAAATACTTAATGCAAAGCATATCTCAAAGTTGGAGTATTCTTAACTAAAGTAATATTGTACTTGTGTTACAGTGGTTACAGTGTGTTACAGTGGTATATTTTATCTGAGGGGAGTGTCACCACACTTCAATCAGGATCAACAATTACATCAAACCAGATAAACCAAGTAAGTCATACAAACCGAGAATGTAACTGTGAGTGCGATTATCGAAGGTGAGAGATTTTTCAGAGGATTATTCTCAACACGCACTTTATTTTCCACAATGATTTCATTAATTTTGTGTAAAACACACATTTCAGTTTTTTTTTTTTTTTTTTTTTTAATTGTCAGACTGACTCTTCTCCATATTCACCAAATCCTCTTGATTTAGGGATCTTTGTGTTCTAGATTTAGGCTCTGTGTACTCTAAAGGTGGAGAAAGTTGTCAGTCTGGTATTAAGCATTAAAGAATGTATCAATGGTTGTATTTTTATGTCTAGAACATGAAATGGGCACTCCTGCCTCTGGGAAACCATTATGAAAAGTTCCCTAGATCTAGTAAAAAATCCATTAATTTGGGAAAAATCCCTAGATTTGTGTTCCTTGCATATACAGCCATTGATGCATTCCAATTAAACCAAACCTATGCTAGCATCTAACGTACTCTAACCTAATGAAAACCGATTGATGCATTTTTCCTTTAAGTTTGCTGACCTTAGGAGAGTGACCTAGGGTAGAACTTTAAATAATTATAAATACTAAATGAGTAATTTTCGAAGCAAAGTTTGCAGAAGAAATTTGTCTTAGAATAATGTATACTTCCCACTGGTTAATTCCTTTTTTCATGTCTATTAGTGTGACGGCTTTCTCCACCAATACCGTTTACACTAGTATATAATACACACACACACACACACACACACACACACACACATATATATATATATATATATATATATATATATATATATATATATATATATATATATATATATATATATATATATATATTGTTACGTTAACCCCCTTTTCCTTCACACCCTCTCTCTGCCCTCAGCAGCACGTCTCAGGCCACAGGGTTCACACAGGCCTGCCGGGTGCACAATCAGGGCAACAGGGCATAGGGGGTTGCGTAATTTCCTCACGGTTCGGATGGACAAGTGTAGCGAAGTGTACCTATAGCAGCTCAAAATGGGGGACAAAGCAAACACGCAGTTCAATTTGGCTAGTTTACTCAGCAAACAGTACAGGTAACACGGGGAGAATCGTGACACAACGCCTCCACTATGACAAAGGCGCGCTCCGCGAGGCGACACACATCAAGGCAGCAGCTCGGGCCACCTCACACCTTACACCTCTTTCACGGCCTCCCAGCAAGCTTCCACAATGTCAACTAGGCACACACAGTCCTGGCACACACACTGCCAACGTACAGGCACTATTACATGGCAGTCAGAATATATCTGTTCAGGAACGAAGGGAAGCAAGGCAGCTCTTCCCTCTGTCCTTCTCACTGGGCCTCAACTCTCTTCTCTCTGCTCTCTCCCCTCACTGCCTGTCGCCGGACCAGTGGCAGCAACTATTTGCTGAATCGTCAACATTCCATCTGCCTCGCTCCGATACGCCTCTCTCTCCTTCCCATCCCAGACCCGTTGCTTCTTTGTCTACTCTCACGCCCACCACGCACATACATACACACATACCGACGGCCACGGCCCCATCCCCCATACATGGGTTCGTAACAATATATATATATATATATATATATATATATATATATATATATATATATATATATATATATATATATATATATATATATATATATATAATCTCCTTTAATCATAATATTTATCCAACCCACCAATCATCTCTATTCATACTCTCATCCAACCGTTTTTTTAAAGCTACCTACTGACTCTTTTGCCTATATTCAGCCTGTTCCTAAAAAGGCCGCTCTACTGGTGATCTGGCTTTCCTTACCGAGTCTTGGTCATCCTCTTTTAGAGATTTTGGTGAAACTTTTGCTGTAGCCCTAGACATATCAAAAGCTCTAGATAGTCTGGCGCAAAGCTTTAATTTCCAAACTACCCTCCTACGGCTTCTATCCTTCTCTCTGCAACTTCATCTCAAGTTTCCTTTCTGGTCATTCTATTGTTGCTGTGTTAGACGGTCACTGTTCTTCCCCTAAATCTATCAACAGTGGTGTTCCTCAAGGGTCTGTCCTATCACCCACTCTCTTCCTATTATTCATCAATGATCTTCTAAACCAAACTTCTTGCCCTATCCATTCCTATGCTGATGATACCACCTTGCACTTTTCCACGTCTTTCCATAGACGACCAACCCTTCAGGAAGTACACAGCTCACGCAGGGAAGCCTCAGAACGCCTAACTTCTGATCTCTCTAAAATTTCTGATTGGGGCAAAGCAAACTTAGTGTTGTTCAATGCCTCAAAAACTCAATTCCTCCACCTCTCAACTCGACACAACCTTCCAAATAACTATCCCCTCTTCTTCAATGACACTCAACTGTCCCCTTCTCCTACACTGAACATTCTTGGTCTATCCTTTACTTGTAATCTAAACTGGAAACTTCACATCTCTCTACCTAAAACAGCTTCTATTAAGTTAGGTGTTCTGAGCCGTCTCCGTCAGTTTTACTCACCTCTCCAACTGCTAACTCTATACAGGGACCTCATCCGCCCATGTATGGAGTATGCTTCACATGTTTGGGGAGGCTCCACTCATACAGCTCTATTGAACAGGGTGGAATCAAAAGCTTTTCGTCTTATCAACTTCTCTCCTCTGACTGACTGTCTTCAGCCTCTTTCTCATCGCCGCAATGTTGCCTCTCTTGCTCTCTTTTACCGCTATTTTCATGCTAACTGCTCTTCTGATCTAGCTAACTGCATGCCTCCCCTGTTCCCGTGGCCTCGCTGCATAAGACTTGCTTCTTCCTCTCACCCCTATTCTGTCTGCCTCTCTAATGCAAAACTTAACCAGTATTGTCTTTCATCCCTTTCTCTGGGAAACTCTGGAACTTTCTCCCTGCCTATGACTTGAACTGTTTCAAGAGAGAGGTATCAAGACACTTATCCCAATCTTTTGGCTCATGAATCTGAACTTAACGGGGACCGGCACTTCAGTGGGCTTTTTTGTTCTATTTTTGTTGCCCTTGGCTGCCTCCCTTCTACATAAAAAAATAAAATAAAATAAAATAAAATAAATAAATAAATAAATAAATAAATAAATAAATAAATAAATAAATATATATATATATATATATATATATATATATATATATATATATATATATATATATATATATATATATACACACACACATATAGGTACCTCTCTATTTATTTGAGAGGTGCATATAAGTGAAATAAAAATGTAAATTAACAATTTGTTTATATTTTGGACATGGTGTAAATTTAAAAATGTATAAAACAAACTTGCATTAAAAGAGAGGTAGCTGTATTGTTTCACACATTTGGTTAATGTGGTAATTCAGTAGCCTTACATATTAAAAATAGTTACTGTATATAGCAGCAGCACATCAAGCCACACCTACCAACCTTATCAATCAGCATCACATTAAGCCATACATTCTATCTTTTCTGGTAATACATGATCAAGCAGTATATTTCATGTTGATTATTTTGTAGGTTGTGTGTCACTCCTTAAAGATAATTTTGGAAAGCTACTGTACACTACCTGTTAAATGAATGAGAGTGATCCGTGTGAATCAAGGCGCATGCATTAAGAAGCATGCCTGTAAAATCTGTTTTGGCCACCAATTTGAAAGGTTCTTTAGGAATTGAAGCATTCAAGGAGGATTGTTAGATTTGACTATGTGTTGAGACTTTCCTTCAGTAGGTTAACAAAGAAGGAACATCAAGATGTATCTTTATTGTTTTGCTCCATGTCGTTCCATAATGACATGTAGAAAAAGAATGCTCACTCCAAGAGAGAAATTCAGGATAGTGAAAACCAGTGCCACTTCTTGGGAACCTGTTGAGGACAAGGAAAACCTTAGATAAAAAATATTTTCTATGCACACAATAAATATTTTCATTATATGTATACTGAACTAACTGCCCATCTCTCCATCAGATTCTTCAAACCATCATTTTGTGGAAGCACCAGCAGCAACTTGACTTTACTAACACTCTTAATACTTCATCTTACAATGATGCTGGATGGGAAAGAAGATATAGTAAGTAGGAGAAAGACAGTTTATTTTGGAGGAGTATTGGTGAACAACTATGGTAGAATGACAGTACTGTGTTTGTATATTTACCTAGTTGTATTATACAAGGTTTGAGTGGAGCTCATAATGTCCTGTCTCCATTTATTCAACATTACTTTTAATTTATGTATGTTGGTTGCTGTAACAACCTTTTCATTTAATCCAATCCAAACGTCCTTAGTTCTGTGTGGGAAATTGTACTTTTTATGTCCTTTAAACACCGACTCTTCCTAATCTTTTTCAAGTGTCCTCTCTTCTGAAGAGTCCATTTTCTTAATTCATCATCAGATCCTGCTTTTCCATATTTCCAATGCCGTTTACTATTTTGTATGATGTAATTAGATACAGTGAATTTGCCTATAATGTGTTTTTAAGATGCGTTTTTTATCTAACACAGCGCCCCCTCAGAATATTTAATTGATCTGACGCAGTTGGGTTTTGTGGCAGGGAGGGCATTAGGGAGTCGGTGGGGTAGGTGGGCTGTGGCTTGCTTAGTGGCCAACATGGCACCTCTGTACTATTTCTTAATTGCTCTGATCATTTTAACTAGACATATAACTGAATTTGAATAATATATGTATATACATGCACACCCACATACACATGGTGGCCTGCATTGTGGCACTGTCAAGTGCAGCCCCCAGGCATAACTCTGTTTCTATTGTCCTCCCACTGTGATTTGACCTGCTTTGCAACCTCTTGCCAACCTGACCTTATTTATCACCAAAAATGGCTCCACCATTCTTTTGCACCAAGATTTCATACAGCCAAAAGCTTGATATCATTCAAGCAATAGAGAGAGGGGAGAAGAAGGCCCCCCTTGCCCGAAAATACAGAGTTAACGAATCTATGATCTTCAAAAGTTGAGACAAGATAAGAGAAGTCATCAAAGACAACTCAGCCAAAGCTACCATATGGCACACCTTCGGTGAAGAACCCTGTTCCTGATCACAGAGAGGGTGGTTGCACGGTATGTGGACAGGCAGAACAGGCATGGTGTGCTCTTTGATGGTCCCATGGTACAGTACAAAACAAAAGCTTTGTACAAAGAGGTTCCCAGGAAGACCAATGTGACCAATCCTCCCAAGTTGAAGACTTCCAGGAGCTGGAGCTTTAACTTCATGAAATGCCACGGCCTCAGGAATGTAAAAGTGTCAGGAGAAGCAGCAAGTTCTGACATATCAGCAAAGCAGGCTTTCCCCTTCATGCTGCAAGGAATAATTCAAGAGGAAGGCTACACAGGAGACCAGATATTCAATGCAAACAAGACAGGAGTGCTATGGAAGGCCTTGCAAAAAAAAACATACATTGCCAGAAAGCCACCAGGGACTATAGGACTGCCAAGGATCAAGTCATCCTCATGCTGACAACAAACACATCAGGCACGTGCAAGATGAAGCCACTCGTCATCTACCATGCTAGGAAGCCCAGGCCATCCAGAAACAATGATATGACAAAGCTTAACAACAAGAAAGCCTGGATGTCTAGCACATTGTCCCTGGAGTGGTTTGACTACTGTTTCATGCCTGATGCAGAGAAATTTTGCATCAAGAAAAAAATACCTTTTAAAATTCTCCTACTGCTCGACAGTGTTCCTGACCATCTCAAGTTGCTCATTGGTAGACATCCTAGCATCTCTGTTGTGTTCACCCCTCCTAACATCACCACTCTACTTCAGCCCCTTGATCAGGAGATCATTGCAAGAAAATCCTTCGCAGTCCTAGACGCTGCCACATTTGTATGAGGAGATTGTTGCTCTTGAGAAAAATCATGTGTTAACACCAAAGCCACCCCTTCTCCCATTCCCAGAATCTCATAGCAACCCAGATGATCCTACATCCACAAACACACTTGCACCCACTCAACCCGTACGACAGAACCCTCAAGCGATGTCAGACATCCAGTTTTGGACTGCCGTTAACTTCCTCATTGACAACTGGCAAGAGCTGACACAAGCTACTGTGCACAATGTCAGGTGCCAGGTCACAAGCTTGAGTTACCAGTCCCCCAGCCCAGTCCATAGAAACAGATGTCCAGCAGGAGGTAAAATCAGCACGCCAAATTGTAGGCTTATTGGAGGTTAACAAGATGGACATCAGAGAGCTTATCATGTCTTATGAAGAAAACATAGAGGAAATGCTGAAGGAGTTGGATGAGGAGGTGCAGCAGCCTGTAGCAAAGGAAGCGGGGAATGCTGGCAAGTCTAACACAGCCAACCTTTGCACCATCATGGAGCTTTTTGAAAAGTTCACACATACACTCTATAACATTGACCCCAACAGTGCTAGGATGTATGTAACATCAGGGATCTTGCTGAGGATGTCGAGTGTTATTTAAATGCTAATGACCTCAGACCTGCTTATCGAGCTCTGAAGAAACTCCACTCCAAGTCTACTTCTCAGGTGAGTGCTATCCAAACAGCAGATGATTGCCTCGTTTCAGACGCAGATGGGCAGATGGCTCATTGGGCAGAGTACTTTGAGCAGCTGTTCACAGTGGATCCTCCAAGCGGACAGCTCCAGAGTGCAGACGCTGGATGCTGATCCACCCATTGACAAAACTGCACCCTCCATTGATGGTGTCAAAGAGGGTGTGGCAAAGTTGATAAGGGGTGGAAAGGCAGCTGGCATCTGTAACATCATTGCAAAGCTGCTCAGAGCTGGAGATAAAGCCATGATCCAATGGGTTGCATGTGGTCTTGATTGCTATATGGCATTCAGGTACCATTCCTCCTAACTGAAAAAGGGCTTGGTTGTCCCTATCTAGAAGGAGAAAGTGGACCATCAAGACTGGAACAACTATCGTGGAATAACACTGCTCAGTGTACCAGGCACAGTGCTTGCCCATTTGCTGCTGGTGCGAATCCACAGTCACCTGCTGAAGCACCAGAGACCTGAACAGTCAAAGTTTACGCCCAGTAAGTCAACAACTTACCGTATCCTAGCACTTCGCGTTCTGGTGGAGCGCCGATGTGAGTTTCAGCAGGGAATGCTTGCAGCCTATGTTGATCTCAAGAAGGCATTTGACTCAGTGCATCAAGAAACTCTCTGGGATCTTCTGCGTCTCCGTGGACTGCTAAGGTCTCTGATGCTTCAGCGGATCCACGTCAGCAGCAAGTGGGCAAGCACCTTGCCTGGTACACTGAGCAGTGTTATTCCACGGTAGTTGCTGCAGTCTTGACGGTCCCCTTTCCCCTTCCAGATAGGGACAACCAACCCCTTCTTCCAGTCAGGAGGAATGGTACCCGAATGCTATACAGCAGTCAAGACAGCATGCAACCCACATATCATGGCTTCACCCCCAGCTTTGAGCAGCTCCACACTGATGTTGCAGATGTCAGCTGCCTTTCCACCCAACTTTGCCACAGCCCCTTTGACATCACCAATGGAGGGTGCAGTTTTGTCAATGGGTGGATCAGTATCCAGCGTCTGCAACCCTGCACTCTGGAGCTGTCCGCTTAGAGGATCCACTGTGAACAGCTGCTCAAAGTACTCTGCCCAACGAGCCATCTGCTCATCTGCCTCCGATACGAGGCAACCATCTGCTGTTTGGATAGCACTCACCTGAGAAGTAGACTTGGAGCGGAGTTTCTTCAGAGCTCGATAGGCAGGTCTGAGGTCATTAGCATTTAAATAACACTCGACATTCTCAACGAGATCCCTGTCTCTTCTCAGGAGAGTTGTAGTCCTACATGACAGAGCCCTGTACTGGTCATGGTTCCCAGCAAGTCTGGCAGCGCGACTCTCCTCAATACTTTCCAGTGTCTCTACCGAGGTGAAGCCACTCCATGACCTCGGGCACTCCCCAATGCATTCCTTGGCAGCCTCAAGAGTCTCATATCTGAAGTTATCCCATAGCTCTTCAGGGTCCTCAAGGGTGTCGAGCACTTCAAACCGATTGGAGACTGTCACTGCATACTCTTGTGCACAGGTCAAGTCTTTCAGTTTCTCAGGATGAAACACAGTGTGGTTACATCTTGGAGGCTTTCTGGACTTAACACGAAGCTTAAGTGAAGCAACAACAAGCCTGTGATCGGTGGCAAAGAACTCGGCACTCCGAAAAACCCTGTAATTCTGGAGGATCCTCCAACGAGTACTGACAAGGATATGATCGATCTCCTTCGCTACCCCTCCGGCATTGCTATACCAAGTCCAGCAATGCAGCACTGGTCTCTGATACCAGGAACCCGCAACTCTCAGTCTTCTGGATCTTGCAAAATTCAGAAGGATAGAGCTGTTGTCATTCCTGGTACCAGAACCATGGGGACCAACACATATTTCATAGCCAGCCTTTTCAGTGCCAGTGACAACATTAAAGTCACCCAGGGCAATGAGTGCATCATGACAGGGTGGATTATCTCCTACTCACCTTCATTATTCTTGTACTTCCTTCTCTATATTTTCCAGTTCTATGTGTTTCTTCTACTTTATGCTCTAAACTTTGTGTCATCTTGGATCCTTTGTATAACTTTTCTTGCTAACTCTTCTCTCTCTCTTTCTCTGTCTGTCTCGTACTTGTTAGGTGTTTTTTCCTGTAATCTGTAAATTACTCTAAACTTCTTATCCACTGTATCATATCTTAGGTTTTTTCTTTAAGAAGTGTGTGTGTGTATCACAATACACAGTAATATTCAACCTCATTACATTCAGCATGGTTCAGTAGCAAAGCCAAATTACTCTTCTTGCATCATTAGACCAAGCTCTTCCAAACTTAGCACATGGTTTGAACAAATTACTCTGACTGGACATACTATAAATGAATAGTGTGTGGCTGGAGATTTCCTTGAAAGCTGCAGCTGTATTGGTTTACCTTTAATGAAGTACAGCAAGCCTGTGATCCATGTAAGGCAGAGCAGAGCAAAAACCGAGAAGGAACTACAGAGGCTTGGTCTGGGAGTCTTGGTTGTCTTGATGCTGCTGTCCTTACACCAGGATCCACGTGCTCCCATCACCAAGGCAGCCACATTAATCTTAGAATGGTAGTTATGTTTTTATCAATACATGATACAAAGCATCATCTGTCTGTGGTCCAAAATATGGAATGGACTGAATTAATTAAGGGGAAGTTAAAGTTAGGGAAGTGGATAAACATAGCATACAGATAAATTTGTCAGTCTCTTGAATAATGTTTATGAATGACCATGTCTTTCACTTTTATTATGTTTAATAGAAATTATATCCATCTCTGTACCAGGTCAGACAAGTTATGAAAATAAATATCTAATTGCCAAGTGAAATATGTACAGTATATGAAGTATAGAAGAGGCTGTTTTGTTAAATTCCTTGAGCATAAGCTGGTTTTGTCGTAATTGGTTGTTACTCCAGTTGAGGGGCGTATAATGTGACTAAGGCTGAAGCTTAGTCTAGGCTGTATGTCTGTTGTTGTAGTGTATGCTCCAGTATCCCCATCATGACGCACTCATTGTCCTGGATAACTTTAACACCATCACTGGCCCGATCTCAAGAAAACATTCGATTCAGTGCATGTGGGATGTTCTGCACCTCCATGGGTTTCTTGCAAGGATTATTGGTCTATTAACTGACTTGTACTCCAGGACTGTGAATGCTATTTAGCGTGGAGGGGGTATGTCCAGCTTCTTTCCTGTGAATATGGGAGTGAGGGAGGGGTACATGTTTATCCTATCACTTTTCAACACTTGCATGGATTGGGTATTAAGCAGAGTTGTAGACAAAGTCATTGTGGAGCATCTGTTGACAATACTAAGATTACAGATGTTTTTACTGATGATGTAGTAATCTTGGCTGAGTCACTAGAAGTTCTGGTAGTGGCTTTAGAGGCTCTGTATGAGGAGGCAAAGCCCTTGGAATTTTAGGTTTCCTGGGCCAAGACCAAGATTCAGATGTTTACTGTTTCATCCACCAAACCTCTAGAGTCTGTCCGTGCATGTGGCAAGGACATTGAGGTCTTGGAAAACTTCACATATCTGGTAGCATAGTATTACAGCCGGGAACAACCAATAAAGACTAGAACAGCTTAATATACGTGAATTTTAGGAAATAATGGATCTTCCAGCTTACCGAACACAGTGCCTCAATAAATAATCTGTATCACCTGATGTCTTACACACTAAAAACTAATGTTTATCTCCTATAAAGTCTACTGAGGACCAAGTTTGGATTGTATAAGTACCTCTCGATTTACACAAGATATGTTCTTGAAGATGTCACAGTAAACAAAAACAAAGTAAAAAAAGTATATATATATATATATATAAACACATACACACAGACATATATATACTCTTATATACTCCCTGTTGTTTTGCACTTGCTTGTTGTACACGTTTTAGAATTTACGCAGGGTCCAAAATCCCACCCCAAAAATTAAAAATTTACGTTTCTTTTCACTTGCATGAGATATTTTATTGAGTGGCCAACATATGTCTCACGTGATTTCCTTTATGACACCCAAACAAGAACAGTTACACAATGACACAAGCGTACCCACACTTAATTTTATACATATTCAAATAGGAATGTACACAATTTATTGGCTCCTTGACAGGATGATCTACTTTCATCACAAATGAATGTTTACTGACAGGGTGGTGAGCCACGTTTATAATGGTGCACTAATTTTGGGGCTTCTAATTTTCTGTATCGGCGACTTGGTGTCTTGTTCACATTGGCTCACCACCTGCACGATAATGATAATCAGTTGCCGATTAGGCTAACAGAAACATTGGCATCGGGGAATACTTATGTTAAGCGCGCCAATCATAGCCTTCACAGGTAATCTCATTATAAAAATAATATTAAATGACAAGGTGGTAATGAGAATTACCGATTAAGTGACAAGGTGGTAATGAGAATTACTGACCAAGCTTATATTATGCCTCCAAAGTGTCCAGTGAAGCCAAAGCAACAAACCTCATCACGAATAGGAAGCAATGAATATTACTGTCATTTGGAGCTCAGTTATACCTGGAATTGTACTCATTAAGGTCAGTGAATTTCGCCATGAGTGAAGGTACCTATATATATATATATATATATGCATGAGAGATTGTGTAACTTGTTGTTTGGGTTGCATAAGAAAAAAAAGAGACGTACGTAGTACCTAAATTATATATTTTGGGGGTGATTTTGGACCCCGCGTAAATTCAAAAACACGTAAAACAAACAAGCGTAAAACGAGAGTTACCTGTATACATATTCAGGCACCTCTCAATTTATGCAGGACATGCTTTCCTGAAGAGGGGGTGCAAAACAAAAACGACAAATTGAAATTTATATATATATATATATATATATATATATATATATATTAGGGGTGTGCAAAAAAATCGATTCACATAAGAATCGCGATTCTCATTTACTACGATTCAAAATTGATTTAAAATGTTCCAAAATCGAGTTTAATTTTTTTTTAATCTGCTGGCTGTCGGCTTTTATTATGAAACGACGCGGGAGTCGGGACGCAATGGAGGAGGAAAGAGAAATTCAACCGGCCCCGTCCTCGTTGAAGGCAAAGATTTGGACTCATTTTGGTTTTTACCAAAAGGATCCTTTACACACCTCTAGATTGAAGCAGAAATCATGAATCAAATCGTTTTGAATCGAAAATCGATTTTGAATCGAATCGTAACCCCCAAAATTGGAATGGAATCGAATCGTGAGATAGTAGAAGATTCCCACCCCTAATATATATATATATACAGTGGTACCTCTTGATTCGAACTTAATTCGTTCTTTTTGGCTGTTCGAATTGCGAAAATTTGAATTAGGAAGCAATTTTTACCATTGAAATTAATGTAAAAACATTTAATCCGTTCCAGTTGATTTTAAGTAAAAAATAAATAAATAAATAAAATACTACACTCAACCCCCGCTATTGCAAGAAGTTGGTCCCTTAACATCGCCGCAGTACTTAAGAACGCAATAGCCATTGTTAAGAAGTAATGGGAAAAAACCAAATTGGCCCTGACTCACCAGAGTGGCAACATGATTTAACATATTGGCACCTTGTTTTCCCCTCATCTCATCATAATTCATAGATATCCTTCACCTTTTGAGAGTACAAAGTAAACACAGACATGAAATGCATAAAAAAAAAAAAAATACAATAAATTAAAAAAAGGCATACAAAAAACTTATTTACTTCGGTGTGAAACTCCCGAGTCCCAATGAAGCCTCCCCGGGTCCCTGCCTCCCTCCCATGCACTGAATACAGGAACAGATCGTGTAGTATTCCTCCCTTCCCCCTCCCTCCGTCCTTATCCTCTCCCATTCAATACGCAAACAGACTGCATAGGCCGCCTCCCCTCCCCCCACTCTCTCCCTCCTCCAGCCACTCACCATCCTCTCCCTCCTCCCCCCCCCCACTCTCTCTCTTTCTTATCAAGTAGAATATATTCTCACAACATCATTTCCAACAGGAATTATTTCAAGAAAAGTATAAATTATTGTACAAAACTGCAAATTATTGTATTATCGTAGTTTGCACAAATGACAATGATATTTAACAATTCATTCTTCATTGGTTGTTTAAAATGTTAAATATATCTTCATTAGTAAATAAGTTTGCCAGTGACCAGAGAAGCTGCATTGAATGGGGTGGTAGGTAGGAGGTAATCAGGGTTGGGGGCCGGAGTGACCAAGGCAACTAGGGGCCAGAGTAACTTGAAAGCCGTTCACGAGAGAGAGGTGTTCACGGTGAAGTACAAGCAAGACCGGCCAACTGGCGGGAAGGTGCATCGGCCGCACAGTGTTTTTTTTTTGTTTGAATTCAGAAGCTGCGTTCGGATTGTAGGTCAAAATTTGTTCGCCAAATGTGTTCGGATTGGGAAGTGTTCGAGTCAAAGGGTGTTCGAATCAAGAGGTACCACTGTGTATATATATATATATGAGGTGCGCCGCGGCACAAGATCGTAAGTGCCAGAAACATAAAACACGGGAAAACGCGTTCAAAGTTTTGTAATATTTGAACGTGTTTTCCCAGCTCTATAATTTTGCTATGGGTATGATAAGCATACCAAAAGAAAGGCCTTGAACAGTCCTATCACGTGATGTAAACCAAAGTTGGAAAAAGTTTATATATCTGGATCAAAAACATAATTAATTGGGATTATGTACCCCCCAAAAAAATGTGTAGAGAACCCGCCGCTGACTGAGTGTGAGCGAGAAAGCTTTTGTAAGAGAGAGCAGAATGCCGCGCTCTGATTCGCTAGAAGCTGTGGTGTCAGAGCGTCATTAAGCCTCCCATTGGAGGAAGTGTGAAGGGAGCGGCAGGAGTGAGATATGTCCTTCTTCCTGGGCACTTCTCTGGCATTGTCTGCCTCGCGTCACTAAAGTTTATCATATACTTGTAAAGAATAGAAAATTGAGCCTTATAGAAGTAAGGAAGAGGGACGTAAGTCCATGCAAGTGGTAGAGGAAGACTTGTTTTAGCCTGTGAGAGGGAGAGCTCAATTTTGGCCATTTTGTCGCATAAGCCCTTCTGCCTCAGTGCGCCTCATATATATTTACAGTCAGCCCTCATTTCTTCGGACCTCAATTTTTTGCTCCTTGACAGGATGAGCTCCCTTCTTAACAGATGAATGTTTACTGACAGATTGGTGAGTTTCAGTATCATGTTTATAATGGTGCGCCAATTTTGAGACTCCTAAATCAAGGGGTGATCTTATACAACAGGGATAAAAGAAACCTATAAACCTATGGTAAACATTAAACCCTACTATAACACACACACATGTGTGCGTATATATATATATATATATATATATATATATATATATATATATATATATATATATATATATATATATATATATATGTGTGTGTGTGTGTCTGTGTGTGTGTATATTTGTACAAAATTTATTGGCTCCAAGACAGGGTGATGTTTACGGATGTACTATGTCGGCAACTCTGTGTCTTGTTTACAACGGCGCGCCACTTGCGTGATAATAATAATCAGTTGCCGATTAGGCTAACAGAAACTTTGGCGTTGGTAAATACTTTGTTAAACTAGCCAATCATAGCCTTCACATCTAATATCATTATAAAATCAACACTATGTGACAGGACAAGGTGGTAATGAGAATTACCAACAAAGCCTATCATATCATGGCTCCAAAGTGTCCAATGAGGCTCCAGTAATAAACCTCATCACGAATAGGAAGTAATGAATATATCGCATACAAATGAAAAGAAACATACCTAAATTATATATTTGCGGGCCATTTTTGACCCTGCGTAAATTTGAAAACACGTAAAACAAACAAGCGTAAAACGAGAGGTACCTGTATATATATATATATATATATATATATATATATATATATATACCTCTACATACGAGTGTTTCAGGATACAAATTTCTCAAGATACGAGCTGGGAAACAAGCCTAATTGTTGCCCAGGATACAAGTAAATATTCACCATATGAGCAACGAGCATTGAATTTCGCCAAGCCACCACCAGTTTGCAGCAGCAGCGTTAGGTTATAACTTGGGGTGAAATCAAGGAAATCTTGGGATATTATGAGAAAGTAACTGATTTCATTGAAAAGAAACACCCTGAAAAAGTTCACACTGGTTGTATTATTGCTCAGTTTAATGACATTTGCCTTACACAATTTAGAAACATTTGAAAAAGTAGAGAAAAGCAGTTGTCTTTGGATAGATTTTTCAAGGAATGACATCTATTCAGTGACAGTGAAGGTGGAAGTGAAGAAAAAGAGCAAAAGTAGTGAATGAAAAAAAAAAATAAATAAATAAAAAATAACAATATATATAAAATAGAAAAGATAAAAAACTTGAGTTATTTTTAATATATATATATATGCTCTCACTCAATTACGTTATCATGGTAAAATTAACTGACCTTAATCTGCACAATTACAGGTATAACTGAGCTCCAAATGACAGAAATATTCCTTACTTCCTTTTATTGATGAGTACTAATTGTCAGAGGCTTATTGCTGGAGCCTCACTGGACACTTTGGAGCTGTAATATGATAGGCTTGATTGGTAATTCTCATTACCACCTTGTCATGTAGTATTAATTTTATAATGAGATTAGCTGTGAAGGCTATGTTTGGTTAGCATAACAAAGTACTTATCAACCTATGGTTTCTGTTAGCCTAATCAGCAACGGATCATTATTATCACACAGGTGGTGCGCCGATGTGAACATGACACTAAGTCACCAACACAGTAAACATCCATAGATAAGCTCACCCTGTCTTGGAGCCAATAAATTTTGTATATATATATGTTTAAATACACACACACACACACACGTCTGTGTGTGTGTGTGTGTGTGTTACAGTAGGGCTTAATGTTTACCACAGGATTATAGGTTTGTTTCAGACCCTGTGTATAAGACAACCCCTTGATTTAGGAGTCTCAAAATTAGTGCACTGAGGCCAGCTCTGACTCACCACTCTATCAGTAAACATTCATCATCTGTGATGAGAGGAGCTTACCCTGTCAAGGACCAAATAAGTTGTGTACATTCCTATATGAATATACACAAGACTGTGTGAGAGAGAGAGTGAGTGAGTGAGTGAGTTCAATTTACATAGTTTTCATTTAAGGCAGCATTTTCAAGACTGCATCCCCCATGTAAATCGAGAGGTACCTGTACCTATTAAAATTAGTTCCATTCCTTTGTGAAACGAGAAATAAAGAGCAGTAAACTACAATGTTCTGTTTGTATTTGAAAATGTATCTTTCATTAGAGTTTAGGGACAGGAGATAGAAACACTCAGCAAACAAACTTACCAAAACTATGACGGCAAGTGGAGAGGCAACAGTCCATCCAAAACTGCGAGGAGCCAGTTGACACCTGCAAAAGGAATTTCTGTAAATGGGGAAAAAAAAAAAAAAAAAAAAAAAATGGAGGCTCTAGGCTACACCAAAAAAATATCCACCACAACCTGTCATGCAACAGACTCTCTCTTCCTCAAACTTTGACTGTCAAACTTTAATATTAATTAGCTTCAAGATGCATGAGAATGCTATAGTTTGTGTATGTGTAAATGTAGTGTAAAAAATACCTGAAATTTCAGCACAATTAGTCTATTACCATAGAGACTGGCAAACCATTTATGATGTTGTAGACATCCTAAGAATTTAAAGGACTCTCTCTCATGTTTATAAGCTCTTGCCGAACAAAACCATGATAGTTAATCATTCAGCCCATTCAGTAAATGGTCAGTCAGCAAAGCTACTTAACATATAGATAAAAAGATGAGCCTTGTTCCATCAGCATCCTATACAGAGTATAAGCACCTAATATGAGGAGACAATAGTATCTATTTAGAAACTAACAGACAAATAGTTAGTTAGGTTACACTTACACTGGAAATGTGTGGTGAGCCAGAGACAAGGACAAGGCTTGGATTGTAACAACATACACCAGAGGCACAAAATAGCCCACACTGAGGCAGCACCACACCACCCATGATCCCACCTCCACACACTGCCACAGAAAAACATATTAGCAATACTAGTAAATCATATGGTGAAGGCTAAAGGTGTCTGTTTTGAGACAAAAATGTACTATTTGTCCACCACTGGTAGTTGATTAAAAATTCTCTTTAACTAGTTAAGTGCACAATAGGATTTCAGTATTCACTAATCATGGATATCAGTCTTCAAACAGGGCTAAGAGAGTTTGCCAAATGAATGAAGAGGGAAAGCTAGGCAAAGGAAATGTGATAAATAAAAGGGCCACTGATGTGCCAGTCCCTAAACAGGTATTAAAAGAATTCTCTCCTCCTCCTATTCTCTCCCACTGCCTCCTATGAAGAAGAATGTGTTTAAGGTATTTTCATGCTAACTGCTTGCTTCCTCTTGTCCTGCAGCCTTGCCACACAAGACTTTCTTTCTCTCATCCCTATTCTGTCTAGCTCTCTAATGCAACAGTTAACCAGTACTTCCTATCACATTCATTCCTTTCTCTGGTAAACTCTGGAACTCCCTACCTGCTTCTATATTTCCAGCTTTCCATAACTTGACTTTATTTAAGAGGGGTGTCAAGACATTTGTCCCTGACTTTAAGTGAACTATTTTGACCTGTAAGGGAACTGGCAAATGAGTGGGCTATTTATTTTCCTTTTGTTTATTTCTTTGTTTTGTTGCCTTTGGCCAGCTTCCCCTCTTTTATATAATAAAAATTATTCAAATTTTCACTAACAACTCTGATTAGGGAGCAATTACTGTCAAAACCGATAATTCAATTATCAAGCATTTATATAAATTTGTGTTGATAGACATTACTAGCTTAAAGAGCAGCTTGTTTGAGTGTAAATCCTTACCTTAATGCTAGTGACATAGGTATAGAGAGCCTCCATAGCACTCCAGATGAAGGTGGTGAGTGTGACATAATGAAAGACACCAACCACTACAGCACATGGCCCAGGTTTCCCTGAGGCACCAAGACTCCCCAGCACCACCAGCTCTGTGGCCACAAGGCAGAGGCAGAGGTTGGCCTTTATCAGTTTGCAGGTCTTCCCTTGCATATCCTTCAGAGACAGAAGGCAAAACACACACAGTGCTAAGGAGGCCACTGATACCACACAGCTGACCACCATCACACACTTCATCACGTAAAACAGTACCTGCAATGACATCAAACAACTCGTATTCCTAAACTCTCCAACACAATATCTTGTTTAATGAATGTGGATGTTTGTGCGTGTGTTTTGCCAATTATGACAAAAGAATAGACATATACTAAGTTGTCTTGCCTCTTTGTCTATTAATATTTAGCTTGGTTGAAAATTCTCTAATATATTCTCAATGTGAAATATTTTTCAATCCAAATTATTACTTCTGTGAGAACACCTGCTGTCCTTTTTTTATGAAAAACAGTTATAGTAATAAATAATTACTGCTTCAAGTATTGGTTCCCCATATATGCAGAGGCTCAGTCATAGGCTACAACAAACAGGTAGTTGATTTGGCAAGAAGAGGAATAGAAAGACGGGTGACCGGACACTAATGTAGCTTTAAAGTTTATGTATAATAACTCAATAAAGCCAAACTAAGCAAGTATTGTATTTTGCTCACCCCAAGATTCTCTTGACGGCCCTCTATGTCCATCATGACAGCCATGTTTGCCAGATGGTTGCAGTGGCACAGGGTGCGGGTGGGGGAAGTGAAAACCAGGTGACAGCCATCAGTGGCCCAAGAGGTACTGTGTTCATCCCACCAAACGCAAAGTGGTCTCTCCAGCAGGAAGGAGTGTCCACTGTACACGTGCTGCAGTTCCACTACCACCACCTCCCCAAGAGCTGGCCAACCAGAGTATGGGTTGAGATACAATGTCTCTTGTAATGGAACAGTAAGCTAACAAGCTAAATAGAATAATACAACTCAATCTCTGCATTGATTTTTTTTCATTGATGGGTCTGCTTATTTTTTTCCTATCAATTTGTGATACTCCAAGATTTGGTGATCATATATCTGAAAAGAAGTACTTTCACTTTTATTGATATGGGGCACAATGCAAATCACCGAGTCATAAGATGCATATTTTCTGACAAACAAATTTCCCTAGAACAGAAAACACTTACGGGCATGCCAAATGATGGAGCCTCCCACACGAGCACCAAGTATGGCACTGTTGATTTGTCTGGGAGCAGGTAAGTCAGTCGCCACTTCAACTCTATCTGGGTCACTCAAAAGCCAAATAAAGAATACATTCACTCCAAACCAAAATCAAAACTTCCTCTTCTAACACTGGACAAAACAAGAACCTTGACTTGCTGAAAAAATCTATCAGATACTACTACTTGAAATGAGAAATATCACTAAAAAAAAAAAGAAGTGTTGTAATTTCATTTAGTCATCTACTATGGAAGCTAAATCTAGGTAGAATCATCCCCATCCAACCATGCATCTTAAATTCTTTTTTTTTTTACTAATTATGCCAGTTTATAATATAGAGATATGATAACTACCCACAAGAGATATAAAAAAACACTTTTAAGTAACTATGGATCTAAAGTTATATAGCAAAATTCAGATATGCCTGTGTTCAGTGGCAAGCAGCACAATAGATGGAGGTATATGAGAGAGAGAGAGAGAGAGAGAGAGAGAGAGAGAGAGAGAGAGAGAATAAGCTTACCATGGCAAGGAGTTGAAGAAACAATGAAGATTACTGTAGGACACAAAGATGACCTTAACTGTGCTGAGGTGTTTGACATAGTCTTTATAAAACTGCAGTGGTAGAGTGAGGGATGTATGGTTGTGCTGGTGGTGGGTGAAGGTTCTGCGGCTCAATGGACTGAAGTATGCCGGAGGCTGCTGCACCATTTTTGTGTCTGGGGAAAAACATGTTAAGATTATCTTATCAAACTATCTATTCAATTAAAGCATTTCCTTTAGAATTCTGCTTACATCTGACTAACTTGGTCCCCATTACTAAAATATATGTATGAAGCTTAAATTAGTATATGTGTACATGCAGATCATTTTATCAACTTATTTCAATATAAGTAAACTAGAACTCACAAAGCATTTCTTGAGAAATGTACTGTGATGGTGTTTTTTGGCAGGTGGCTAAAGTGATGGCAGCTGTGGCCACTGTAGTTTGGATGTGAGAGGCAGTGGTGGCAATGTAGTGGGGAGGCAGCCCCCACCATGCCACACTCCTCAATAGCATCTTGTCAACCACAGCCAATAAATTGTGCAAATAATCCTAAGAACACAAAAAACAATAATCAATTATAAACCTGCAACAGAAAAAACATTAAGCATAGTTTAAGAATTCAGAACATTACACAAAAATACATTCAACTCTTGAAACAGAATGCTACTCTTTCTCTGTGGCACCTCACTCCCTCTGCCAGTGTCATCCATCAGAGAGGATGCTGCTAATATGGCCCTATCCCCTCCCTATCACAATTCCCTCCTTTCCTATCCAAGTAATGCTTCTTTAGCATCTTTTAAAATACATCTCCTCCTTACCTTATCCTATCAGCTTAGACATAGTCTTTCTCTCCTATCAGAATCTAGTAAAAACTATCTTCTATTACAAACAAATATCTCATTCCCACACTACAGCCTAGCCACCTCAGTCTATTTTTTCCCTCACTTCTAACAGTCTACATCTCACTCTTTAGTACCACAACCAAGTTGCAGGAACATCTCATTATATGACCGCAGGACCAATGATGGGTCAAAACTTGTTCTGGATGAATACAATATCACTGACAAGATTAACGACCAGATTCACATACATTCAGAAACTTGAACCTTACGTGGATACTTCAGAAGTTTGGTATGTACTACCATTCAGAATTACCCCAGTTAATAAGCTAAAGAAAGGTGAATAATGGTTGACAATGACTGTCATATCAGTGTTGTGTGTAGCAGGCTGATTTCTCCCTTCTATGCTTCCATCAATGCTCTATAGTGGAAAATTCCTCATGCATTTTCTTCTCTTTGATGTCCACAAACATGGTACACTTCCCAGTGTATTCATAATTTCTTGTACTACTGAATAAAGATGATTTAACTTAAACCACAATATTAGACTAATACTGTGAGATGCTTAAAGACAAGGAAAATAAAAACATGAAATTTCAGTACACCAAAACTACATACATGCCTTACACTACACGGCATTTTATGTACAGTAAGTAATTAAGTACCTGAGCCTCCCTGATAGCATTCAATTGAATAAGAGAACACTGTGCATCTTTTGCATGTTTCTCCGAGAGGATATTCAGTACAAAGGACAAGGTGAGAAGATCCCCTGGAGCAAGAAGGAATGACTGCACACTGCTAGCCAAGTCCTTCATGGCCTCACCAGCCGACACATTTCCGGACCCGACAATCCTCTGCCACCCGCTGAACAGCACAGCTCGGCACCAGCTGCAATGCAATACATTAAGGAATTTGGAGGTTTATAATTATATACTCTTAAAATAAACACAGCTTTTTGTTTTAAGATTCAGCTCACATCAAAAGGACATCTTAGTACTATTACCTAAGGTCTGCTGTTCTCTCCCAAATACCCTCATGGCCACACAACCATGAGGCTGAGCCATTTGTGCCAGGTGGGCAGGGCACATCAACACTCTCTCCTACTGCTGTGGTTGGCAGCCACCACTGCCAAGGTGAAGGGTTACCAGGGTACTTCTTCTCACCTCCCTGGCAACTCTTACCTAAAAGAGATACATCAGTTTTACATTTAGTACTATAATACAAAAATTAATATATACCTAATTCAATTCAATTCAATCTTACATTGACTTTGAAACTGTCCATTGAATCAACATTAGTCCAACTTATTTTACTGTATAATGCAAAATGGAAATGAGACTGGAACCCTTATTTTTAAAAGAGAGAGAGAGAGAGAGAGAGAGAGAGAGAGAGAGAGAGAGAGAGAGAGAGAGAGAGAGAGAGAGAGAGAGAGAGTCTGAAATACTGGTAATTACAGCATACTATTGTAATGCATTACTTTCCTGGATATAACGAGTTAAACTCCTCACCTTCCATCTCTATGGTGCTTCTCAGAGCTGGCGGCTGCCAGATGACTGGCTGGCGGCACGGTCGTTGCAAATGTTCTAAGAACCAACCAAGTAAGATGTAATGAGCATGCTTTTGTAATGGACTATGATTTTGTTAAATGCAATAAACACAAATGTTCTAATGTTACTCAGCAGCTAATATTGAAGGTTAGGCTTGGCAACCCTATGATGGTTGCTTTATGATGAAGAAAGCTTTGGCTTCATTCCTCCACAGCTATTTGTCCCTACCAGGTTTTACTTACTGCTATTAAAAAGGCAGATAATGAGATCAAAGAAAAGTTCCAATATTATTACAACTATACAAAATTTATTTGGTTATGAAGATATAAAAATGTGCTGTCATAATTATGTGTAGAACCTAACTGAGAAGTGGGATTATATACCTATCTTTTTTTACTTTTTATTAAGTCTGGGAAGCTAGCCAAGGGCTACATAAGACAACAAAAAACCCCCCACTAAGTTACCAGTCCCCTTGTGGGTCTAAAAGAGTCAAACTTTTTAATGATAAGGTCACAGCATTCCCTGAATCTCTCCAGACCAGAACTGCCCCAGATTAGAACTAGTGTTCTTAGAGCTTGCTGGGAGTAAATCATTGTTTCAGTGGGTGTCTTCTACCTCCTGTATATTCATGAGCATATGAAATCTATCTTAAAAGCACAGCAACTGTATGTTCTAGAATCAACAAGCATGAAGACAATTCATGCCATCCTACCAACACTGAGGTGAAATGTGATCAACTTTCACCAAATGGTGAAAACAATAAATGAACAGTAAGTTTCCACAAGTGACACATTTGCCTAAACATGGTAAATGTGTTTACTGTGAGTTACAACAAAAACAAGACTTACCAAAAAGCACTTCATTAAACTCTGTTAGATTCTTCTCCTTTATATACTGCAAGACATTCTGATCTGTAAATTTATTATGATAATAATAATAATAATAATAATAATAATAATAATAATAATAATAATAATAATAATAATAATAACACTTTTGAAGTTTTCATGCAAACACATTTTACAAATTTACCTAAATAAAAAGTTCCCTGTTCTTTCAGGAAATTGTTAACTTTAGAATATAGGATTGCAAAATCTGATTATGAACAAGAAGACATGACAATTTAACAAAATAAAAAAGTCAAAATTTTTTTATTTAATCCTGCTATTCAGTCTATTTTGTCATTCCTCTTCAATCCCTCATTCAGTGTCCCTTTTTTTCTCTTAAGCTAGTCTCCTGATACAATACTTTTCTTATAATCTCCCAATCCCTATTCTCTTTGTTTTCAGGAAGAGCTTGATAGCCACTGTAAAGCTGATCTATTGACATCACATTGACTGCAAACTGAGGACTAATCACTCACACCACCACCACCCAGCAGGATAAGAGAGTACGCATCATGATCAAGTACATCACTGCAGAGATGGGTATCACAGCCACAGCATGCAGTATGATGTGGCAACATAGAAACTAAGAAAAATTCATTACTATAGCTTCATACCAATTTTGTCATGGTAGAGATGAAAACCACTCCCATGCTGGGCAACAATTTCTAGCTACATCACCCAGTTAAACCTTAATGTAGTGATTGCAAGTCCTTTAATCTACCACCAATCTCTTGAGGTCTCTGCTACACAATCATTTTCACTTACTCCACAGGACACCAACAAGTCCCTCTACCTATAGTCTAGGACCATCTCAGTCCCAGTGTTACCCACATAAACCTGAACATTCCTAGAGTTATAAATGTCACACCACAGACTGCTACCCTTCCCCTCATAAACATAAACTACATAAAAAATACAAGCACATTACACAACAAAAGATATGGAGACATAATGAAGCCACCCTACCTTGTTTGTCTGGTATTCTCAGATCAGGGCAGAAAATGAGCAGTTCCTTAGCAACCTCAGCAACATTCTGGATGGCAGCCAGCATTAATGGTGTACTGCCTGCATGAGGGAACATATGTGATTAAAGGCAATATTTAGTGCAGAACAACAAAATGTAATCTAAAACTATTTATCAGAATTATTTGTGTAAAACACAAATTTGACATGAAAAGAATATTACGCAGTCAACTACAACAAGTTTTATTCCCCAGCAAGAGGTAAGGACTGACTTTGTGTACACTTCACAAGAGGCTGATTATACTAATCTTCCTTAATGAAAAATGTCAAAATCCTTTTAAATTCAATTCCACCTGAGACTTCTGGCATCAAGCCAAAAACACCTCCAATAACTTTATCTTTCTCTCTTTTATTTCAAGCCAAAAACACCTCCAATAACTTTATCTTTCTCTCTTTTATTTCACCCTGAGAGCACCAATACCATTTATCTCTAAAGCGCTGAAGCCTTCTTTCAAACCTTTGTTAATAACTCTACCATGGATGATTCTGGCCTTGTTCCCCACTCCTCCTCCATCTGACTTTCATGGCTTTTGGTTAACATTTTCACAAAAATGTTTTCCATGCCCTGGCTGACCCAAACCCTAGGAAGGCTTATGAACCTAATGGAATCCCTTCTATTGTTCTCCAAAACTGTACTTCCCTGCTTGCACCTTGCATACCCAAACTCTTTCAGTTCTGTCTAATGCCTTCCATCTTTCATTCTTGCTGGAAGTTTACCTACATTCAGTCTGTCCCTAAAAGTGACTGTTCTAATCCCTCAAACTACAGTTCTACAGCTCCAATCTCTTGCTTAATCTAAAGTTTTTGAATATATGGTTTTTAATCCTATCTCTCAATAGGAAGATTATTAAACATCTGTCACTTCACAATCTACCTAAATGCCAGTCTGGCTTTTGTCAAGGTCACTCTACTGGTGATCTTCTGGCTTGCCTTACTGAGTCTTGGTCACTCTTTTTTCAGAGATTGGGGTGGAATTTTTGCTGTTGCATTAGCCTTATCATCCAAACTATCCTTCAATGGTTCCTATCCTCCTTTCTGTAAATTCTTCTCTAGTTTTCTCTACAACTGTTCTATTGCTGCTGTGGTATACAGCCACTGTTCTTCTAAATCTAACAGTGGTGTTCCTCATGATTCTAACCATTATTCATCAATGATCTTTTAAACTTAACTTCTTGCCCTATCCATTCAAATGCTGATGATAGCACCCTACACTTTTCCAGATCTTTTCAGAGACAACCAACCATTTACGAAGTTAACAGATCTTGCAGGAATGCCACAAAACACCTGACTTCTGATCTCTCCCCAGTTTTCTCATCCTTCAAATGCCAACTCTATACAAGGGCCTTATCCAACCATGTATGGAATACTCTTTGCATGTGTGGCACAGGGGTTCCACTCAAAAGCTTTTTGTCTTATTAATTCTTCTCTGACTGACTATCTTCAGCCTCTTTCTCACCAGCACAGTGTTTTATCTCTTGCAATCTTTGACAACTATTTTCATGCCAACTTCTCTTCTGATCTTACTAACTACATGCTTCCCTCCTTCAATGGCTTCTCTACACAAGCAACTCTTCTTCCTCTCATCTAATGCAAGAGCCAATCAGTACTCTCAATCATTCATATCTTTCTCTGATAGACTGTGGATCGCCCTACCTGCTTTTGTATTTCCAACTTCCTATGAATTGACTTTATTTAAGAGAGAGGTTTCAAGACATATATCCCTTTCTTTTGGTTAATTCATTCTAGCAATAAAGGCTTCTTTTTTTCTAACTCTTTCTGTTGCCCTTGGCCAGTTGTTCCTTTTTTACATTAAAATCACATTCCTCTTCAGTATTCTAGTCTCAGCAGGATATAAGTATAATGCATATTGCCATCACCATCAATCTGCTTACAATTTTAAGTCCCACTACACTCACCATGCGCCATCTTGTCCCATGGTTACTGATGGTGTGCCAGGCATACTCATAGTGATCAGCAATGGGTTATTTGAAAGTAATATTCTATTCCTTTACTCAAACTTATCAATCTGCAACAGACTTCCACAGTTCAAGCCACAATTTATTCAGAAACTTATTTACCCTCCAAATATCTGCTTGTGAATTATGGTTTCTATCTCACCAACAACATCCCGAGCATTATTAGTTTACTTCTCAAACCTGCAGCAAGAAGACTAATAATGTATTATGAGTTTGATCAGCAGTATGAAATGTGACAAATCCTCACCCCATCAAACAAGACAATTCTGACAATACCGTATACATCCTTCTAGGTCTTGCTAATCTTTTTTGTTTTATTTTGTTTTGTTGTTGTTCAAAAGAAAATCAGTTACTAAATAAAATGCAGCTATTTCCTAATATAAATGTATAATGGTAATTGTTTCCTAAAAATCCAATCTAAATCCAATCTTAAACTGAACATTTCTATAGAAGACTTGAGACTGAATAAAAAATACCAACATGTTTCAAGGTCCTCATATGTGTCCCAAAAAAGCATAAAAATTACAAAATATCATATGAAAATATAATTACTAGAAAGTAAAGTAATGAAATAGACACAACATACCTAAATAAAATAAACACAAATATAAAAATAATTTTTGGACATACTTGTGTATCTCTACACAAGTGCCCCCTCTAAACCAGAGAAATCATGAAATACCATACATATATGATATAGGAAAAATAAAATGCTTTCACCTTGACTCATTTGTAAATGAAGTCTATTTATAAATAGAATCACAAAACACTAACCACAACAGTTGTACCTGAATGCTAGAATCCAATGCAAAACTCACCTCTGTCATCCTGAACATCTACCTCTGCACCTCGCTGCAGCAGGACTGCCACCACATTCACCCTGCCTCTCCATACTGCCAGATGCAGTGGTGTCTGGCCTTTCAAAACAGGAAAAAGGTATATTCAAATTACCTATGTTCGAACAACAGTACAAATGCAGATATGTGTCTGGTTACCCAAGGTAAAATTTTGAGGAACACCACTGTTAATATATTAGGGAAAGAACAGTGGCAGCCTACCACTACAACAATAGAATGGTCAGAGAAAATTACGGTTTTCAATTTTAGCTCACAGCAGCACTCCAGGAGCTTAAAAATCTAGATATCAATAAACTGGAATCTTTCCATATAGTGTTCAATAAATTGGAATCTTTTCATTAGTGTTTTTATCCTAAAGATAATGACACAATTACATGATTCATAACTAGTAATAACTGACTGAAAAGGTGGCAAACACTGAATGGGGCAATGGAGATTATTATATATTGGTCAGGGACCACAGAAAAGAAAAGGATGGAAACCACTAAAATAGATCAATTTGGGGGTGTTATGTAAAAATAGTCTTTTCTTAATATAATCATGACATCCAGTGTTAGGTAGAACATCTTACCATGTACATCTCTGAGGTTAATATTGGCACCTACATCCAGAAGCAGCACCACTATTGCTTGATGGCCACTGTATGCTGCCAGATGCAGTGGTGATCGTTCTATTTACCAGGTACAGGGAGATTGAATATATATTAATGCTTTATCATTGTAGTGTTAAAAATTGCAACATTTATTCCCTTTATCTAATTTTTTCAATAATAACAATGTTAGTGAAATCTCACAAGAACAGTGCTGGTTAGTGTGAATATTTTTCATGTGAAGACAATGAGTGGCATTACCCTGAAGAGGCTCACGAGTGTCAGGATCTGCCTGGTGACTTAAAAGCAGCTGCACTAATTCATACTGGCCTGCATTGGCTGCATTGTGCAAGGGAGTCCAACCTGTAAAGTAATCAATCATAATGTAAGCAACTCACCAAGCAATCTCAATCCTGGATCTCTAACTAATCCATGTTCACAGTAGGGACATATGTTAGTGTGTAGAACTTGTGGTTGTGGGATTCACTCAAGATCTCCCATAGATAACTAATTGTGAAATAAACTTTTCATCTTTACTACATTTGATGCTCAAGTCTGAAACAAATTCTTTGCTAGTTATTAAATATTACTTTGGTGGTGGCTGGTCTCTTCTAGAGGATAAGAACAGCATCCTCTACTACTCCATAAACAATAAATTTTACTTTTTCTCCATCTGCTATGGTCAAGGATGATGCTAGACTGGGAATACACTCACTGCTATCTATTTGTTCCCTTTCTGTGTGATGATGAGAAATGAAAGGCTTTATTATGATTTACTTAGTTAATGGGAAAATCTGTGAACAATAGCAAATAACACCAAATTCAATTCCAAGGTGTGGGAAGCACTATGCATTTTGATAGATTACCACATCAATTTTATTTGGAAGTTGCCTGAGATGCCATGTCCCCAGTTTAAATCAATTTTTGTTGTATGGGCACTTCTACGGCCAATTACAAATGACAATGAAATCCTCACCATCTTACAATGTGTATATTGATCTGGGTAGCTGCAATGAGGCAATATATATACCTGGTTGAAAATTGTTGCCTCTGTTGCAGATATCAAGATAACTCAGTCCAATCAGCTTAAATCACTGCTTAAATTTCTATCATACAAGTTTGCTGTGATCACAATTATTGCAATATTTCCCCCAAGTGGGACCTTTCAAGACATAGGGCTAGTTCTCTAAGGAATCCATACATGTTTCCATCAGTGATTTTCAAATCAGAAAACTACATTTGATTTGTGCACCACTGCCAAGCCTTCTTGTCTCAGAAAACCCAACCATATTCAACCTCAATCTACTGAGCTTGTCCAATATATGAGACATTAGGTGATCCTCTGAGAGGCTCAGGATATTCCAGAAACCTACACATAAAACCCTCCAAAGGTTAACCCCCCCTGATGCCAAGGCATCAGGGGGTGTCTGCACTGTCAGACCCCCTTAAGTAAAACCAGATTGGCTAGAGGCTCACCCATGCCTAGAGCCTTGAGCCCATCCACCCTCTATCTCTAAAACTGGTGGTGGCTGTGGAAGTTATTTTACAGGGTAGGGTTGCAAGCAGTAGACACCTGCCAAAACGATAATTACTCCCAGTGAGGTCTAATAGCATTGGGTCAGGGGATGTTGTGAACTTACTATTAAAGCCAGCTGGGTGTCTCACAACACAAAGGGAGCAGTCACAGCTTGTCCTCTAAAGACAACTCTCTTCTTTCACACTAAACTACATACTCCTCATTATGCATACATTCTTCATCCAGAATTAAGAAAAAAATAAAAAAAGAACAGAAAAAACTTCAATCTTGTATACTACTTTTTGGAGACTGGCACTTCAGTAGGCCTTTTTCTTTTAACCAGCTTTTGTTTTGCCCTTGGCCAGACTCCCCTATTCCATAAAAATGTAAAACAACACAAATCTATAATCAAAAAAGGAAAAATGCAGTTGTATAGAGAGAAAGACGTGATGCATGCACTCACCTAAACTGTCTCTAGTATCAGTGTCAGCATCTGCTTGAAGTAACCTCTGTACTCTCTCCACTTGTCCAAGCTTCACTGCATTGTTTAAATCTGAAGAAAATAATTGTAATTGAGGTTGTTCAAAGTGTAAGAGTGGAAAATTTACTATGATCAAGATGTAAATAAAGAAGGCAGTAAAAAACCATGCAAAGACAGCTTAAGATAACCAAGCAGGTGATGTGAGCAGTCAGACAATGTCACATTAAGTTTAGGGGCTTGGTGGCATAGTTGGTTAAGGTGCCTTGCCTTAGGCTTCTGGTGCATGTAGGCAGCCTGGGTTCAAATCCTCGTCAAACCCAGTTACCCAGTTGCCCAGTGTGTGATGTAGCATTTTCCCGTTGACCCTAGCGGTACCATAATATGACCTAAGCTGTTGTGGCACTTAATGGAATCATTTCCATTTAAATGTTGGTTTAAAATAAGCATGGCAAAACTCATATTGAAATGTGTGATTATTTTGTATTTAAGAAACAGAATGTTTCCCATTTCAGTATATTATTCCACTATTCTACATTAAGCAAAAGTTTAGGTTCTTAACATGTTACCTGTGATTTGACTCATCAGTGGATCATACTCATAAGTTTCTATCCCCTGCTGTGATGTAACCCACTGGTGGGTTACAAGACAGTATTCATATGTCACATTTTAATCTTAATATTAATAGAATGCAACGGTAAGTATGTAGACTATAATAAACACTGATTGATAGATAATAAGAAATTTGTTAATTTTTCAGCTACAAATATTAAATAAAAATACTCTTCTTGTTTACATAACTTTTTTTCTCAAAATTGTATGAAAATTCATTTTAAATGTATTATATATAATTATATTTCTTCCTTCAGAAAGAATGTAAAACAGTTCCATAAAATATTCAAACCAAGATCACAATTGGACTTTTCCTTGACAAACCTCAATGATTTTCTTCATTCATTTCATAATTTTCTTGGTATCAACAATGTCATCAGCCAAAAATAGTAAATAAGTTCTTCCTTTCCTGTAAATAGAAAAGAATGTTGTGTGGAAGTCACAGTTTAGCAATTACAGACAAATGATGCAGCTAGGTACATCATTTGACAGGATCTTCCTCCTAAGTCACATCTTCATTTTCAGAACCTGAATCAAGTTGAGAGGCTATCAGATAGCAAGATGATTTCATAAAGCGATCAGTCTTCACGTGGGCCTTTAATGCCCAGATTGTTAAATCAACTCTTTTCTAGAGCTACACTGACTATATAGATATAGAACTGGGTAGAATTTATTTTTGCTTTCTGTGAAACAAAGACAAAAATAGTATTTAAATATATATATATATATATATATATATATATATATATAATATATATAAACTGTTTGAAATGGGTCATATAGTGGCCAGTCACGCCACACAGCTGCTGGTGTAACATAGGGAGGTCTTGAGCTGCAACAACTTGCCTCACTTGTGCGAACCCTGCCACCAGGTTCTGCATTTGTGCTGCCTGCTCGTCCATTTTTGTCAAATTGGCTTGGAACATCTTCAAAATGGCAGAATTTTCCTCTCTCGCCAATGTGACTTCACTAGCCTCCCATGCAGGCACACAGGGGTCATTCCCCACCATCTTGACTTCCGCGTTCGTCCTCCATTTTGCTGCTATAACACTTGGCTAGTCACTTGAAACCATCGATCATCCCACTCCTGACACCACTGTCACATACCCACACCCCCAGCCCCCAGCACTTCTCAGGCCACAGGCACACACAGCAGGGCATGACATCCACAGCTCGGATGAGCAAGTGTAGCGAAGTGACCCTATAGCAGATCAAATGGGAGGACAAAGCACACATAGAGTTAGTTCCCTTTGGCCAGTTTACTGAGTAAAGCAGTACACATAACACGGGGGCCGTGACACACGCCACACAACAAAGCAAAGCACAGCAAGGGGGCAAGCTCTGGCCACCCTCACACCTCTTTCTTGGCCTCCCAGCAGGCCCCTACAATGTCCACAGTGGCAACCAGTCATTGCACACACTGCTAACACAAAGGCACTTTCACCATGCAGTCAGACAGTATATCTACTAGGAAACGAGGGGAGGCGAGGCAGCACTGCCGGCTGGTCTTTTGTATGCGATGCATCCCATCAGTGGGCAAACAGATGTTGCCAGCTAGTCTAGAAGTGCTCTCTGACAACACTCACCAACTATCGTTCTGCTGGTATCAGCTGTATATACTGGTGGCAACCATCTACCGTAAATTAATCGTCAGGAGGTAGAGTTCACTGTGAAGCCAATCGCAGGCAATATGGTAAGTGACTGACATACTGCACATTTGATCATCCAAAATAATTCAAGTCCTGTGTTCTGAATAGGCTCCCTTTCAAGACCTCTCTCCTTTTTCTACTTTCACTAAATCAAAAAGCAAATAGACCAGAAATTTATCTGTAAGTTTGATTGATTTATTTTTTTTTATTTTTTTTATTTATTTTTTTTTTTAAGGTATAAATAGAGCAGAGTTTCTGCCCATACATTCCCCAAACCCCCCAACAAACTTGGGACACGTGGCAAGTGTGGGTTTCGGGTGGGGAACAAACTGCATCACAAATACATATATTTTGTGTGTGTGTTTAAAGGAGGTGAAACTGACAGCCAATAATTTACATGTCTCACTGCAAGTTTTGTAATTTACGTAAATTTCGGGAATTGAACATACTATTCCTCTGCTGGGTCACATTGTTACGTCACATTAATTGCTGTTACATCACGTCAGGTGTCGTTAAGTCACGTCACGTTAGGTTTTGTGTAACGTTAGGACGTTAGGTTTAAGTTACATATGGTATGTCATGTTAGAACATTGGGTGTTGTTACACCACGTCTGGTGTTGCGTCACATTTGTTGTTGCATCACGTTAGGTGTTATGTCACGTTATGTGCTGTTACGTTGTTAGGTGTTGTCACGTTAGGTGTTATGTCACGTTACGTTACGCTATAGCTACTGTGTCGATTATATTTAGTCTGAATCTTAACACTTTTACCCATCTATTGGGAACTGGTAGGAATGCGAGGTTTCTGGTGCATGAAATGCGTTATAAATGCATATTTTCTTACGTAAAGGGAGTGAAATTGCCAGCCAAAACTTAACAGAAATCTCACTGTTTGCAAACAGTTTGCAAACTGTTTCCAAACAATGTTTCCTGTCCAGACATCAGTTGTCGTCATGCCTGTAGTTAGTGTGGAGGTTGATGCAGCAGCCTCTGTATATTACTTGGCACTGTTGATTAACTCAAGAAAGGGCAAGAAAAAGAGAAAGACATGGGTAAGGAAGTTTTTAGGAAAAGGAGCCTTTTATGGTGACTTGCTTCTGAAGGATTTGAGAGTGGATGGAGCAGGTTTCACCAATTTCCTTCGGATGTCCACTACTGACTTTGAAATACTTTTACCGATGGTGGCTCCCAAAATATCTCGAAAGGATACGAAATACAGAAAGGCCATTCCACCCTACATCAGATTGGCTATTACACTGAGGTATCTTGCAAGTGGAGATTCCTTTACAAGCCTTAAGCCCTGTCCACACCAGGAAACATTGTTTGGAAACAATGTTTGCAAACAGTTTGCGAACAGTTTGCAAACAGTTTTCGATAACATGTTTGCAAACTGTTTGCAAACAGTTTGCAAACTGTTTGCAAACTGTTTGCAAACTGTTCGCAAACTGTTTCCAAACAATGTTTCCTGTCCAGACCTCAGTTGTCGTCATGCCTGTAGGTAGTGTGGAGGTTGCTGCAGCAGCCTCGTTATATTACTTGGCACTGTTGATTAACTCAAGAAAGGGCAAGAAAAAGAGAAAGACATGGGTAAGGAAGTTTTTAGAAAAAGGAGCCTTTTATGGTGAGTTGCTTCTGAAGGATTTGAGAGTGGATGGAGCAGGTTTCACCAATTTCCTTCGGATGTCCACTACTGACTTTGAAATACTTTTACGGATGGTGGCTCCCAAAATAACCACATGGGGTTATTATCCCTTCCGCTGCAAGCCTCGTGCGACTACTGATTCATCACACAAACACACACACTCTTCAGCTTGGTATCGCTTGTAGGTCTATGGTCCACAGCCGTGCGTTGTGGAGTTAGCAGTCCAATAATAATAATTATAATTATAATAATATTATATAATATATATATATATAATAATATTATTATTATATATATATTATATAATATTATTATAATTATAATTATTATTATTATTATAGATGGAGCAGGGTTTAATTTTCTTCGGATGCCCACTACTGATTCATCGTCACATACACACACACATACACACACACACACACACACACACACACACACACACACACACACACACACACACACACACCGTGTTTCCCATTCTGGATGGGAAACAGATACATGTGAAATATTGTTCGCAGTTTGCAAACAGTTTGCAAACAGTTTGCAAACAGTTTGCAAACTGTTTGGAAACAATGTTCGCAAACTGTTTGCAAACTGTTTGCGAACAGTTTGCGAACTGTTTGCAAACTGTTTGCAAACTGTTAGCAAACTGTTTGCAAACATTGTTTCCAAACAATGTTTCCTGGTGTGGACAGGCCTTTAGCAGTCCTATAATATAATATTATTATAAATATAATTATTATTATTATTATTATAGATGGAGCAGGTTTTAATTTTCTTCGGATGCCCACTACTGATTCATCGTCACATACATACACACACACACACACACACACACACCACACACACTGTGTTTCCCATTCTGGATGGGAAACAGATACATGTGAAATATTGTTTGGAAACAGTTTGCAAACAGTTTGCAAACAGTTTCCAAACAGTTTGCAAACTGTTTGGGAACAATGTTCGCAAACTGTTTGCAAACAGTTTGCGAACAGTTTGCAAACTGTTTGCAAACTGTTCGCAAACTGTTTGCAAACATTGTTTCCAAACAATGTTTCCTGGTGTGGACAGGCCTTAAGGGCAGAAACCAGAACTTTACCGACATTTCAGATAATCAAGAACGATGTCACGCACAGATGTCACATGGCGATATTCACCTGTACCATGCAGACCACTGGTGAAGGGGAGGGCCATGAAGTAAAGCAGCATCCACCGCCTAACGCGCAACATCCTCCTACCCTGGGGGTACTTTACTGCATTCATCCAAACCTGAAAATAAACAAATAAAATCAAATGAAATTAATCTTGATAAATGTTTAGAATCCCTTTTTTCCCCAAAGTAGCTTAGGGACATGTATACATGTGGAATTTTCGGATGAGGATGGTAAATTGACGAATTATGGTGATAGATATATCACAAAACTCATGAAGACCACCAAACATAATTTTATTCACGAAAATTGGCCTCTTACTGACACCAAGTACCTTACACTTCACAATAGCCTATTTGGGTTATTACCGTGTGATTTCAACGATGTTATATGCTGCGACTTTTTATTTATTTATTCTTTGTTTTATCTAATGTGGCCATACCTCCAAAATCAGTGAACATGCCTCACAACCGCACACAGCGAGAAAGTGATCGAGAATGCACCATGACACAGTCAATCTTTCCTTACAGACAGGAAGCCATTTAATTGGCTGATATTTTTATCTTTCGATGATTATAAGAAACTTACAGCGAGCACACACTCCCAGCGAAGATTCTATAATCATATTTGAACAAACAGTTTTGGGATCACCTGAGATCCGAAGTCATTCGGAATACCAATGGCGCCCAGCGATTTTGTACTGGGTGACCAGCAGGCGCCCGCGACAGTGAATTACACACACACACACACACTGTCATACTACTTAACTGACACACTTGCGAATGTTTGGCACAATCATTGGCCTGTGACTGGATTTGCTGCTGCTGATGATGATGATGACTGACTGACTGAAGGTGATAATGATGATGACGATGATGATGATGGTGATGATGATTGTGGTGTTAATGGTTATTACAGTTTGTAAGTTAAGTAGGGGCTTCATGATACCTTTCGGTTATAGTGTGTTCGATGCTTTTGTTTCGTCGTGTATTGTATCGAAGCTAAGAAACTTGTAATCGACTGTCTCTATATAGTTTTCTTGTTTCTTGCGGCTCCGCTAGGAAGTCAGTTCACTCCAGCCTGTCAAGCTATACACTCATATAGCTCTGGCTTATTGCTGAGTAAAGCCTTGGGTTAAGGTTTTGTTTCTATTGCCTGAACCCACCACAATGATGAAGGAAAAATTGAATTTGAAAGATACATTGAAAATGAAAAATGTTAATCTCCTTGCACATACGGAAAGTATCCAGTAAAAATCCAGCACGACGTTAAAAGAGAAGCATAGAGACAAGGTTTTTTGACTCCAATTAATTCATTCCATGACTGATAGTGAAATAGCTAAAACAGTTCTCCATCAAGGTGATCGTAGTGGTGACGATGACGTGATTAACACAGTGGAAAAGATGCCAATACATGTCGTGGTTAAAAGAGTGACGAGTGCCAGAACAGGGAATCATAGCACTACAAAATGCGAGACTGGTGTGACAGAAACCCTCGTTTATGAAGAATCATTAAAAAATAGTAGTTACACAGTACTGCCTCATTCCTGGAGCGTAAAAGAACAATTTTAAAAATGCACCGCTTTTTCCTTTCAAACTTTAAATTTAACTAGGGACAGGTGGACTGTATGCAACGTCATAGTATACTTTCAATCCTCCCTCCACACGTGTGCTGGCCGAGGACCGTCTTCCTGAGCGAGGGTCGCTGGGTCGTCACGAGACAGGAGCGAGTTTACCCTGTCTGAGTGGGGAGGAGGAAACAGCCACAAAAGAACTTAACTGCCCATCCGTTACCTCACAACACAAAAGATTAGGTTCCGGGAACACGCGCGAGCGGGCGTACTTTATAAAGTATTGCCCTAGTGAGCAAACCTTCCAGCGTCTCTCTCATCAGCTGTTGACAGCCGTCTATCAGCTGCTATGCCTATTGATCATGTGGTGCCACACCTGAATCACTGAAATTCTACCAGGTAGTGAAGTCATTAATCTGGCTACCACACCACGCTTAATTCCATGGTTAGGTTACGTTCGGCCAATGTGTCAAACACGTCCAATAACCAGTAAACCATTAAGTCAAGGTAATCGCTGTCTCTCATGTAATCCCACCTTACGATAATGACCTACCGGTAACTTTGCTCAAAGGAAATACGTATGCGCAACAAATATTTTTGACTTGTAACCTCGCACCAGCCATTGTAGAGGTAATGACGAGGATTAGATGCTAACAATGATGGTAATGAGGCAACGATAGCTCCATTCTACTAGTTATGAAACCTTGAACCTTCAAAATATTCCCCTTAATTTTGCTACTTCATTTAATATTCCTACTTGCTATCACTGTAAACATTTTTTCACCATAAAACCTGAAAGCGACATAATAGGTGTAGGTGTATGAGAGAGAGAGAGAGAGAGAGAGAGAGAGAGAGAGAGAGAGAGAGAGAGAGAGAGAGAGAGAGAGAGGGGGGGGGGGCGATTGGAAGAGAGGATGGGGAGAAGCGGGATGAGGGGGCGAGTAAGGTGGTATGCGAAAGAAGATGGAGGGACGAGAGAGAGGAGTGGAGCGAGGAAGTTCACTTTCGCTGACAAGCCTCTTTAGAAGTAATACACTATGTACTGAACTATCATAATTTTTTTTCCCCCTTTCGGGGCTAGCTGTGCCTAGAACATGACAAAGTAGAAATATGCAGCGGTCTTGAGTGGTCCTTATTATCCCCTCTGTTCTGGCTCGTAAGCTGGACGTCATACGATTTGGTTAGTTACAGGATTTGATTATCGTGCATGCATGAGGTCTAATTCCTAATCTAAAGTATGATAATTATTCATCTCATCTAAACTATCTAAATCTCCTTATATCGTAGTCAAATTCTGAGTACCGACCCCTTAGTATAATGCAAGAACTTCATAAAAGCGAGAGGCCGAGAAAAGTAGACAATGGTTGTGAATGCTTGACGGCTTGCTGATGTACGCCAGATATAATCATGAAAGCATTAAGAAAAAAAAAGAAAAAAAAAACGAAAAGTAAAGAACAATAATTTGGCGGTTACAAGGCTGAACACGACACGACAAGTATTGACCCTGCATGACCTCTGATGTCATCACTTTTTCCTCCCTCGCATGGTACGGAACACAAACTTGTGGTGGGAACGCATCGCGCTTATATTGGCTAAGGCTCAACGAATGCATAAGTTTATTATCTCAATCCCAAATTAACAATTGTAAAATATGTAGCTAAAACCGATCTGAATATGATTTTTGCACACGATTATACCTGAAATTAAGAACATGAAATGTGAGTAAGCTTATTCCAGGCACACGTCCTTACCTGTGTGCATTCTAATCTGGTATTGTCAACAGCATCGCTTGCCAGGCATGCTAGAACAGTGTTAAGTCATTTCCTGATTATCAAGCAAGTTGTGTACCCAGCCTGAAGACTGGGAAACTGTCAGAATGATGACATGATCCATACTTGAAACTTTTATGTAAGGAACGAGAGAGAGAGAGAGAGAGAGAGAGAGAGAGAGAGAGAGAGAGAGAGAGAGAGAGAGAGAGAGAGAGAGAGCGAGCGAGAGAGAGAGAGAGAGAGAGAGAGAGAGAGAGAGAGAGAGAGAGAGAGAGAGAGAGAGAGAGAGAGAGAGAGAGATGAATGACCAAAAACGACAATATTGAACAAGCTAGTTAGATAATTCCCACACAAAACTCTTCTTTCACACCATTACTCTTCTTTCACACCATTACTCACAACTGTCCTGCTCATTCTTCTGCTAAATAGGTTTACTGTATTAGGCTCACCACTGTGACCACTCACAAGTCAAGCTACAACTACGTAACGCCTTTGAGCCGAGTAGCACCGCCCGCACACCCACACACCGACACCCTGACTGGCTCAGCTGTGAAGTCGCTGCCCAACCCCACAGGTTTCGCGCACCGCCTCACGCATCGTTCGTTGGTATCTAATGACGTTTTCCCCGTGAAGCTCTCTCTCTCTCTCTCTCTCTCTCTCTCTCTCTCTCTCTCTCTCTTCACCTTGCCCTTGCCCACCACAAGGAAAATGTGGATTAGATGAGTGCGGCCCGCGATCACTCTTGAATTAAAATAAGAGTTGATTACATATGTACATACTCCTCAAATCATCTCTGGGTGTGCTAGCATCGAATACTGATAGTACATATATACATGTCGTAGTGATTATGAACAAAACGAAATGAGTCTATTAAGGCTGAACACGTCGGCCATAAAACCAATGGAAATCCAACCAAAAATGGAGAGATCGGCAAATAACAAAATATCAAGGAAGTAAACGGATTCCCGACAGCCAGGTACTGCCCACGAGGCGAAACCAAGGAAGGGACAGTGTCCAGGAAGGAAGGAATGACATCATGACAGCACCGCTCGGAGGTACTGCCGGGACCACATTCCTGCACCGACCAGGCTCTTGACCCCTTCTTGCTCAAGTAGAACCCCCGGCGCGTGCGCGCGCCACACACACACACACACACACACACACACACTTTTCCCTTCTTACAAGAGAGAGAGAGAGAGAGAGAGAGAGAGAGAGAGAGAGAGAGAGAGAGAGAGAGAGAGAGAGAGAGAGAGAGAGAATTTTGTTTGTTGCGTGTGTAGTTTTGCAGGTTTCGTTTCTCGATCCCTACCTTAATTTTTTACTTGTTTTCTTCTTCCCGACAACCATCATGTAGAAAGTTGGCAAGGTGCTTTACCTGCCGTTC
>CM035194.1:32709391-32717144 GCA_020233015.1 Callinectes sapidus
AAGACGGTAATAACAATCAGTCCACTGCCAGTCAATCCATCTTGCTGTTTCAGTCCGGGAATTAGATGACTTGGACACTAAATAAATTACCACACTCTTCTTGTTCTGTCATTAAAAAACACTCGTGAAATCTCGCTAGTCACTATATTCAGACCGTTTGGAGGGGGAAAATCGTCTTAATATGCCACTCCAATGATAAAACATTCACGAAATCTCGCTGGCCACTTTAACCAGGCCGTTTTGAGGATGGAAATCGTTTTGATACGCCATTAGAACGGTTAAAAAACACTTAAATCCAGTGTCAATTCAACTAGACCGCTTTTCAATAGGTTAAAAGCAGCCAACCCACGAGCACATTCCCCTCTGAACACTAGTTAGACACTGATTCAATTCCTTCCCAGACACCCCCGCGGCCCCGCCCCGCCCATGGCTGTTGGCCGGGAAGGAGCATATTATTTTAACAGCTGCCAAAAGGTTCTTGTATTTTTCCATGTTTCTCTTGACACAGCTAAGAAATCGAGGAGGTTATAAGCAAAGAACATAGATAGACAATAGATAAATATATATACAACCCCTTAAACGCCAAGAATAAGACGATTTAGCGGAAGAAATCCCGTAAATAAACGAAGGGACAAGGCCGATCGTTAGTCATGGTTACCAGCACTCGGAGCAAAGTTCTCGTATTTTTCCTTGTTTCTCTTGACAAAGCTAAGAAATCGAGTAGTTAATGTGCAAAGAATATAAAAGAAGCGTGTTAAAGTACATATATAACCCCTTAACCGTCAAAATAAAGTGAATTAGTGAAAAAAAGGCGTAGATAAACGAAGGAACAAGGCCGACCGGTAGTCATGTTTACCAGCACTTAGGCCAAAAAGTTCTCGATTTTTCCATGTTTCTCTTGACACAGCTAAGAAATCAAGTTGGTAATATGCAAAGAATAAAGATGAAGCGTGGAAAAATACATATATAACCCCATAAAACGCCAAAAATAAAGCGAATTAGCGGGAAATAGCAAAAATAAGCGAAAGAAACAAGGGCAAACAGAGGTCATGTTTACCAGTAGTCAGGCCAAAAAGTTGTATATTTTCAGTAATCCCCCTCAGATGCAATAATCAACACATGAATTGTGGACATCTGGGGAAATACGGATGTCTGGCAACCTTAAATGTGTTAACTAATAAGGATTTAATAACATTTCCAAAAAAATTAGCCTTCACAAGATGTATGTATCAGTATTTTGTAAATATATATTCTATTTCTGAGAGCCATTCTTGGGATTGGCAAAATTCATATGGCCAAATCACTAAGAGGTGGTAAAGAAGTTAACATCATTGTCAGCCAGATGTAATCACTCACCACAATGCTAATAACGGTGTGGAAGGATTGGCCCAGTGAAGATACAACAGGCCTGCACCGAGTGTTGGCTGCTTGAGAGAACACAGGAAGGGTTTGCTGAGCTTGAAGTAAAGGACAGCAATGTTTTCAGTATGGTAAATTTACAATATAAAAGATGAGTCAATTTTACAAAATGTTATTGATCAAAATATATTATATACATACAATATTGCATATGACAGGTTCAGATTCACTAAAATGCTGCAGCAATGCCTAGGAGATACAATGATAAGTTTCCACTCAATGGAATTTGTTTATTACATCCATGTTTTCCTTACATTGGTACAAAAGGTAATGCTTCAGGTAAGAATTACCAAACCTTCCAGAGATGAGAACAAGTCAGGCATGGATGAAAGGCTCCACCACCTTCCTGCTATCTTGTTCATTTTCCTAATGGTACTTGGTCCTTTCTATGTTCAATAAAATCCATTTCATTATGTACAGATTATGTAAAGTAAAATTTGCAGATATGTACAAAGAATGAATGCTATTTGAGGAAATAATCTTTGGTCAGTCGAGATACAATATAACACTTATGGAAGGACCATTCTTTATTCAACATACACATATCTACAAGTTAGAAGTACTTAAAAAGATTCTCATAGAGAAACATATTACACACTATTTGAGGTGAGTTTCTGAACACAGAATATTGAACCTATGATCAAAAACAGTCCAAAAGTTAGTTTTGGGGACTAAGAAATCCTACTTTTGATAGTGAAGCTCATTTTTCTTCTTTGATTCATGGTTCAAATAACATAGTGGAGACACAACCATTAATGATCATTAGCTTAATGTTCCATTATCAGGCATTCACCTCTCAAGTGAACTTCTCAATGTGCATCGTGACACCCGAGGTAGTCGTGACCAAGCTCAGAGCAGGATCCAAGAATGGACACTTTAACTGCCAGTTTCAAACATGTTGTTTTAAAAAAGAAAAAAAAAAAACTACTGTAATGTCTTTCTGGCTATGACCACTAAATTTCATTAGAAAAAATAACTAATCTAATACTTTACATCATCATAAAAAATTAAAAAGTGGTGAGTTTATTAATTTCCATACTTATGTACAGTACACAATCATTTCCTTGTAATCTGAGAAAATAAAATAAACTAGGCACTTACTGAACCCAAGAAAATCTTATTCTAAACCAGGTACCAAAAGAGCCCCTCCTCTCAGGACTTTTTTCAAGGTTTCTGTTATTGTAAAACTTATTTCTCATGTTTTCTCAAGATAGTTAACTTCCTCAGCTTTTTTTCATATTAATGGAAAATCAAATATCAAAGGGCTTAATTCATAGTAAAAATTAAGATTTGATTTTTTAATTCTATAAATTTTCAGAGATTCCATTGACATACTGAAGATAATGTTCAGACAAGTGTTGAGAAATCATTACCTTACACTGAGGATTACAATCATAAGTTGAGCAATATCTATTGAATAAAAATCATGAAAAATAAGTTTTATTTCTCAAGATTGGCAGAAACAATCTTATTCCACTTTTCCCCCAATGCATTGTGAGGAATGGTAGGGCTGTGGTATTGGTGTGATGGTGAGCATGATGGTGATGGTGGTGGTGGTGGTGGTGGTTATGATGATGATGATGATGATGATGATGATGATGATGATGATGACAGTGACAGTGATGATGATGATGATGATGATGATGATGATGATGATGATGATGATGAGGTGAAGCTGAAGATGGAGGTGATATGAGCATGAAGAGAGAGGTATATCTTCGGAAAACAGCTATCTGATTCCAAACATACTGGGAAAACAAGAATGTCAAAACCATGATGTGTTTAAAAAATATTATGACAGCTGCATGATAAACAGATGAATTATAATTAACAGAAAGGTGGGAATCATTTATTTTTCTGTAACAGGTGACCAGAGAATGGGCTGAGTGAACGTGACTGAATGAAATGATTGATTTGGCCATGGCTTTACTTAGTGGTGGGCGGGTTGTGGTTATGGGTGTGTGGTGACATGAGGCCCGAGAGAAAATGTGGGTCAGGAAGGTTACCTTGCTGAAGAAAATTCTTGTACATTCCTAAGCTATTTAGAGCATCAGGTGAAAGACCTGACAGACCCGGAAGCCCCAGTGAACTGAGTTGTAGTTGGGCTTGTGCCATGTGATGAACAGCTGATGCTGAGCCTGAACTACTGCCACCTCCACTACTAGTGGTGGGGATTAGACTGTGAGGCAACATACTATAATAGGCGGCAAAAGCAGTGGGATCCATGAAAGGAAACATTGACATGGGAGGACCCCCTGCCCCCGAGTTTGGCTTCACCCCGGGAGCAAGCATTGGGTTCAGGTACGGGAGTAGTGCAGGTGCCAGGGACAGACCTGGTGGCAACCCCTGAGCAGCCGCTGCAAGAGCTGCTGCAGATACTCCAGTTGCTGCTGCTGCAGCAGCTGCTGCAGGATTTTTACTTGGTGAATGCCTAGGAACAGGATCTGAGGATTTTATGCTCACATGTGGAGGAGGAACCCTACCAATATTAGAGTTTTTACTTGTACCTGGTTTAGCAACAGAGGATACAGTTATATCTCGTCTGGTTGACAAATCTAGAAGTTCTATTTCTGGCCTCTCTGTTTTAGATGACCTTCCATTTCTGTTTGTCGACGCACGACTGAGATCCAATATTTCTATTTCTGGACTAGTGCTCTTATTGTCTTTACTGAAGTCTCTTACATCTGTTGTAGGTTTGCCATACATGTGTTTGGATTGGGAATACACAGATGGAGACTGGAAGACCCTCGGGGGTTCGGGTCCTATTGGGTCCCGCAAGGACTTGGTCACAGGGTGCTGGTGTGCTGCGGGGGCAGGAGCCGGAAAGATGCTGGTTTGTGGTAAGAGCTGTGCTAATGCACTAATTGTTTTGTTACTCTGGTGTGCTGGAAGAAGTAACTTAGCATTAGAGTCTAATAGATTCATCTGTCTTAAGAAATCAGCAGGAACAAGTCCTGGTACTGCTGGCAAGGGTGGCTTGCAAGAGGGAGGCTCTTGAATCACAGATGGACGTCCACTGTCTTTGTCTCTGGAGCTTGCACCATTGACTCGGGTACTGTCTGTTTTCAGTCTCTTGGCCGCTGGTTCTTGTAAAGGCTTCTCATATCTGCAAAAATATAATCTTGATTTAGATTTCATGAAAGTCAATGACTATGTCTTATGTACAGGTAACTCAATTTAAGTGAATATTGGGTTCTTGAAGAGGATGTGTAAAACAAAAACAATGTAAATAAAACTGTATGTATATATATATATATATATATATATATATATATATATGTTTTGTTAAAGTCTACAGCAGTAACTGCATTATTGAGTTTATATGCGGTTTTCTCTATCCTCCGGATGAGAGAACGTAAGTTCTGGTTTACTGAGTTTAGGAGATTTCCAAAGTCCATTAGAATTCTCTATTAATAGCACCTGCTATTAATAGAGAATTCTAATGGACTTTGGAAATCTCCTAAACTCAGTAAACCAGAACTTACGTTCTCTCATCCGGAGGATAGAGAAAACCTCATATAAACTCATAATGCAGTTACTGCTATAGATTTTAACAAAACGTATACAGAATGGCCTCCTACCCAAATATATATATATATATATATATATATATATATATATATATATATATATATATATATATATATATATATATATATGAGGTAAGACTCAATACTTGTGTGTCTCATAGTCAAACCTATCAATACGCGAATGCAAAAGTTCGATTTAATACTAAAAAAATCTAGTACTCGAATGTCCACACACGTGGTTGTAAATAAAGGGTTCCTCTCCACTGCCACTGTCCACCCCCAGTATCCACAAAGATTTGTGGCGGTTGGTGAGTGAAGAATGCTAGTTTGCCTTGGAGTGTTTATTGGCATCACTACTATGATGTCCTGAGGAAAGGCAGCCAATTGTAAGGAAGCACAACTCCAGAACAGAGAAAATCATACCATTGTTCACAAACTTTGATATGGAGTCACATCCTTACAGCTACTACTCACCATAGTCAGCATTTCTCACAGTGCTTTTATCACTGCTAGTGGACCCCATAATATAACAGAGACAGTGATTCCCTGATATTGAGACCTTAACCTTGGTGACAGATGCTTCACAATGACTTTGTTTTACAACTCTGCCATGCATGTGCTGAAAAGTGATGGAGTAAGCACACATCCCTGGCTCATTCCCATATTCATGGGAAAGAAGCTGGACACGCCCCCTCCATACTTCACACCACTCACAGTACTGGAATACAGGTCAGTTAATAGACCAATAATCCTTGAAGGAATCCCAGAGAGACACAGAAGATCCCAGATGCACTGAATCAAATGCCTTCTTGAGATCGACATAGGCTGCAAGCATCCCTTGTCAGAACTCACGATAGGTGCTTCACCAGTACACAAAGCACTAGGATGTGGTCAGTTGTTGATTTACTGGGCATGAACCCAGACTGCTCAGGTCTTTGGTGTTTCAGCAGGTGACTGCAGATCTACATCAGCAGCAAATGGGCAAGCACCTTGCCTAGTACACTGAGCAGTGTTATACTCAAGTAGTTGTTGCAGTCCTGACAGCCCCTTTCCCCTTCCATATAAAGACAACCAATCTCTTTATCCAGTCAGGAGGAATGATATCTGAATGCCATACAGCAGTCAAGACAGCATGCAACCCACAGATCATGGCTTTAACCCCAGCTTTGAGCAGCTCTACACTGATGATACAGAGACCAGCTGCCTTTCTACCCCTCAACTTTGTCACAGCCTCTTTGACATCATTAATGGGGGTGGAGGGTGGAGTTTCCTCAGTGGATGGATTAGTTTCAAAGAACTCGGCACTCAGAAAAACCCTGCAGTTCTGGAGGATCCAAGTACTAGCAATAAATTGTGTACATTCTTATTTGAATACATATAAGAGTGTGTGTGTGCGTGTGTGTGTGTGTATATATATATGTATATATATATATATATATATATATATATATATATATATATATATATATATATATATATATATATATATATATGCAGATCAATTTTTATTACATGAGTTTGTTTTACATATTTCTTTTTAATCTACACAAAGTCCAAAATCCAAACAAATGTTTAATTTATGCTTATTTTTCACTTATACATGAATGTACACAGTTTAGTGGTTCCTTGACAGGGTGTGATCCTCTTCATGGATATCAATATTTAGTAAGTCATGGTGACTGGCGAGTTGATGGTGACACTAGTATTGTGTTTACAACAGTGCACAGTTGTAAACATTTGTGTTCTTTGTTTTCTGCAACCTCTTCAAGAACACATCTCTTGTGTAAATTGATAGGTACATATGTGTGTGTGTGTGTGTGTGTGTGTGATTTATGTTGTTTTGTTGTACACGACCTCTTCAAGAATGCAACTCTTGCATAAGAGAATTTAATTTTATAGGAATATGCAATTAGAAACAAGATCAAGTATATAAAACTTACCTTTCTGCAATTTTAGCAAGATCTTGGAGGGCTGACATTCCTAGTGTTGCTTTTACTCCCTCCAGGGCCATCAGATCTGCCAACTGTAGTCCTGGAGGCATTACCGACAGACTAGGATCCAGGAGTCCTGTAAATCCTTCTGGCATCCCAAGAGGACCCATGGAACGTGGGATGGGTGTGATGGTGATTTCTGGCCTCTTGGCGAGGTCAGCTGGGATTGTGTTTGGTTCCTTTTTGGTGTTAACCTTTGGAACCTAAAGCAGAAAGATACTTCATGTATCCTGATCACAAGATATCTTTGAGAGACATGAGAATCAGGAAGAACATATGTATCAGTTCGTAAGATCATCAGAACCAATTGATTAAGACGCAAATGATGCAAATGCACTAAAGCATGCAAGAATATGTTACAATATAGCAAAGTATGGAAAGTATCACACCCACTATTTCAATTATCTTTTGCCAAAAAAGAGAGAAATTACATGTGAAGTAGACAAAATCCCATAAGATGCCACTCACTTAGCGAAAAGTTTTATGGATGAAGTTCTCTATAGTTTCTCAGGTGTCTTATTATTGATTCTTAAAGGAATTCAAGGAAGAAAGACAAACTAAATATGCCAACAAAGATTTTGTTGCAAAATCTGGATGTCAACCAATTCAAGGAACTTTTTATTTTATACTAAAACCGCCTGTGTCTGTTCTTGGTTGACAGATACACAGCAAAAACCAACTGTGATTGTGATTGTAAGTGTGTGTGTGTGTGTGTGTGTGTGTGTGTGTGTGTGTGTCTGAGAGAGAGAGAGAGAGAGAGAGAGAGAGAGAGAGAGAGAGAGAGAGAGAGAGAGAGGATAGAGAGAGAGAGAG
>CM035194.1:32793458-32811787 GCA_020233015.1 Callinectes sapidus
GGGGGGGGGGGGGTTATATATTGATAAATAATACGATTACATATACAATCGTAGTTCTATGTATAGCGATGATCATCATTAAAACTTAGCCAGGCACAGTATAGCTGAAGAACACGGAGCTTCTCGAGTCAATAGTTATTCAGCGGAAGACCTCGTTTAATCCACAGGTGTCACTGGTCTTCTGGCTGGCACGCCCCGCTTCCTGCCGTTGTGTTTGTCCTTTGCCTTGGTAATATCATGGTAATGCAATGCAAGTGCTCTGAATGACTAATGATATACTAATGACGATTTTTCTTTCTTTTTTCACTTGATGTCACGAAGCGATAAACAGCGGCCTATATTTTCCAGTGAGTTTTTTCCCTCTTAGCTAATATCCCTCTTATTTAAGAAAACTATTATCTAGCAGGAAGAAATTCATAAATAAAAAGCTTGTACGAACACGTGCAGAATTATTGGCGCTCTAACGAAAATATATTATGAGTTGTAAGTGGGTGAAGTTAGAGAATGACAATGTTACTGCCTCTTTAAGCGTCAGGGAAGGACACAGCCCATGGCGACACGGCACACCAGGCGGGAACATGCAGGAAAGATAGGCTCACTTTATCTTTGTTGGGAACGTGCAACGAATGCCAGCCTTGGGGCCAGCGAGGCGAGGCGGGGTAACGAGACGCATCCTCGGGGTGTAAGATTTTGATCCCGTTTGTGTCTTGTTGTATGTGGAGGGAAGGGCGGAGACTCCACAGATAGGACGGCCACTCTGTTCTCTGTTCAGTTCAGTGGAATAATTCATAAATGTGTTCATAACCCTTGAGTCACATGTCACGTCATGGCTATGATGCGATGCTGTTGTCCTGCCACCATGGTGCTTCCTGCCTCAAGGTTCAACAACTTTCATACTCACTAAAAGGGTTGTGCAGTGACAAGCCGTAACGGTTCAGTAAATTTGTAGAATTTTTTATAGGTATATTACACTAATATAGTTAATTAGTTCATAAGGTTCTTAAACTTCGAACAAACAATAAGAAATAACATAAAAGAATGAATGAAGGAATAAATTAATAAACAAATAAATAATTAATATAAAAACACCACCATAGATGTTCGTCCCAAAAATAACAGGATTAAATTGTTATATCTGATACTGAAGAGGATAAAACGCATTCAGACACTGTCCAGGATTTGGTATCTCTTTCCCAACGCTTTTTTTTTTTTTTTTTTTTTTTACGTTCTTTTTAACTTTTAGAGAGAAGTGAGTGTGTCAGCCTTACTGATCGTAATAATTCGTAACTATCAGAGTGTCAAGACACACACCAATAGATCGAGGCATGAACTACGCAGGAGAACCTCAATCAGCCTTGTGGTATGAATATCTATACCAAAATAAACCCTTCTGTCACCGGATGCAATGAAGGCCAGCAGAGAACAAGGACAATCGTTGTCAGTTATAGGCCTTGAGAGTGGTGTGGGGAACCCTCTACTACAACATAGTACATAGTGATGCAGAGATGGATGACTAAAAGACCACAAACTGAGATGCTCACAGGTGCTCACGTACTACCAGCCCCAGCCCTTCCACCCCACCCCCTTCCCTCTGCATCCCCAACGACCTCGCAGCAGTGGTTTTGCATCTTTATTACGCCAGCATGCAGTCTGCCTTCCCAGAGCACTCACTGCTTCCCAAGCCCCTGTTGGTCGCCACTCCAACGAAAGGATTAATAAACCTTCTTAAAAGTTATATTTAATTATGAATCAACGTAACTATATATATATATATATATATATATATATATATATATATATATATATATATATATATATATATATATATATATATATATATATTGTATATCGCAACCCAAAAGGATAGGATGCACTACTCTGAGGTGTGTACATTACTTTAGCTAATTACAGTATTCATATCATAACAAACACATGTCAGAAAACACCTACACAAAATATAGTAAGACCATTCTTTTATAGGCGTGGTCATCCCTTCATTACCGCCTGTCCAACACGCAGATGTGTCCATACAAATAAATATCTCTGGATGACGTCCAGCAGCAATATCGGTCAGCGGAGTGCCCCGCGTGGCATTTACCCACAGGATTAAACCCACACCACGTCCTAAGTATTGATTTTGTCTTGCCTCGCCCTTCCCGTCAGCAGGTCTCACCCTCAAGCACAGCACACAGCACAGCAAAGCACTCACACTGCTGTTCTACGGCTCCACCATGGCATCACAGCACCACCCTTAGCCAAGTTGTATGATGGAAATCCGCGGAATTTAATAAACCACATCAAGCAAACAGAGCAATTTGTACTTTCACAGATCTTTACACTACTACTTTGATTCACGAAGCTGTAAGGAATTCAGAATGCAATATGGAGGGGCAGTAAGACATTACCTGACTGCCAATGGGGAGGGAAGCTGCAGGTTGAAGTCAGAGGATGCATTTTTCACTCACACCCCACAACTCCACCTGGGGCGTCTGGCAGCGCCGTGTGTTGCCTGACAAGTGACGAGCGACACCTTGCTGTCTTCTGTGGTTACTTCGACTGCTGTATATAGTTCACAACCCATGTGCAGTGTTCCTGCATTTAGTCATGGTATTAGAGTAAACATTCCGTAATAGGTTTGATCACCGTATTGTTAATGCTAGTGTGCGGTACACCCATATATTAATGTTTGGTGAAGGGTGTAAAGAAAATATTATATACTTCTTTAATTCTCTATTTTTCTCATTATTTTTAACTGGTGTCTAGTGTTTTGGCTACAAGAATGGTGTAGAGTACCAAGAGTGAGATGAGGTAGTAATGTGTTTGTTATTGTTTACATGCGGCGAGGAGCAACGAGGCGGGCTAGCTGGCGACGGCTGCGGTTTGTGTTTATTACTGTACTTGAAGGTAAACTGTAGTATAACATCATTACAGAGATCTATTATGCAACATTTTGCTTCCCAGTTCAATCGTGATATCCCAAACCATGATATCTGTTCAGTGTGTCTTGCCACAAATGCAATGTACTTAGTGTTGAAGTAGAAGTGTAGTGTTAGTTTTGCGACAAGCATGGAACACGTACCATGCCGTGATGGTTTACTCTGTACTGGCAGTGTCTGGAGGAATGAGAGTGAAGGCGGTTAAAGGAAGGAAGTAAGGAAAGGTTAATGTTTGCCATCGGTCCTTGTCAGTAGCGCATGGTATGACTGTTTGATGTGGTAATATAGGTACTCATTGCACTTCACTTCTTCACATTGACTCATACTGATGCTTTTGAAAATCAATATACACATCAAGAACAGAGGAACTTTAGATTCAAATTAGGTTAGCTCAGATTTTGTTTGTCCTGGTTTAGTTGGTCAGGTATACCAAGTTTTGTGTTTCCTTAAAGTCTAAGGAGACAAACGATCGTATTGGACAAGGGAAGGATCTAATTTTCTTCAACACTAATATTGAATGTTCCAGTCACAATTAACAGCTTCCTTACCTCCAACTGACAAATCTAGCAGTGGTAATGAAAGCTAATAAGGTATGCATGTAACAAAGTAAAGTTAAGTATGATTAAATTAATTAGATTAGTCTAAACTAAATTTGTTACATTGGTTAGGTTTAACATTTTCTTGACAGTTTTACTTCTGGGATACTTTAATGATTTGTTATATTTAGGCCTCATTCTTCTGTCAAAAATCCTTTGCTTTCCAGTTCTCCCTGTCTGTGTGTTGAAGGTGTGGAAGGAACAGGAAAACTAGACATTTCTGAAGGAAATGAACCTTAAAGTCATGAGAATCATGTCAAATCAACTAAGGAAAAGTAAATTCAGCAGCATAAGGAAGGACTGGTTTAAAAATTTTCACTTCACAAGTGACATTGTCTTTATGTGTATCACCACATACAATAATGTTGACCCATTTTTTCCAGGACATATTGTAAAGCTCATAAATTGACCTTTAGAATTCTTCTGTTCTTATTCTAAAGGAAAACAGGATTTTTCTATTTTCCGAATCTGCAGTATTTTAGGAAATGCCAAATTTATGGAAGTACAACCAAATATTTGGTTCTATGGAATTACAACAAAATTCATCTTCCTTAACTATGATTTCTTATAGCCATATCAATCTTGAATACTTTCATTCCTTTTTCCTATGTTAGACGGTGAATGATTGATGGAACTTAAGAAATGGCCATTTTATGCTATTATATTACTATCCTAATTTGTCAGTGTTCTATATCTTTAAACTAAAGAACTGTGTATTAAAAAAAAATTTTGAAGTAACAAACATATTCACAAATATTCAGAAACATTGCATAAACAGCTGGATGGAATGTATTAGTAATGAAGAATTTATCAAGAAACTACATGATATGGTATACATAATTATGTTAGTGTAGCAAGTATTGTGTAAGGTATTTTGATTAGATTTTTGTTGACAGAGACAAGAATAAAAGTAACTTCAGAGATCCAGAATCATGAGAGAGGTTCCACTCAGCACATGTGAGAAGACCTCGTTGGTGTCTTCCATCTACGCTGGTCTTCGCTATGATCACAGAAAGTTTATGGAGGTGCGGGACATCACACTCAACTTTGGCAAGGACTATGGCTCCTGCACTGCCACCCTTGGGGAGACCAGAGTGTTGGCACAGGTCAGCTGAACACAAAAGACAGTTTGTACTTCACACATTTGACATTGTCTGCCAGGGTTGGAAAAATCATGGTTTGAAAATAAATTGATAGAATAGATAGATAGATGAAAATTTATATATTGCATTTAAATTGGAGTTTTGTTTAAAATGATTTTTTTTTTCTGAATTAATTTTCCTGCACCTTATTTAGTTATTTTTAATACAATATATTAGATTTTTTTGTTTAAATCATATTTTCAACCTTCAATATAACTTAAATCATATCTAATACAGTACGTATATTCTATTTTTATATCAATCATTATTTTTACACTCATCATAACCCTTGAATTATTTTTCATACAATATATTTTGTTTGTATTTAGATCATTATTTGTTTACTCTGATTATAACTAATTGAAGTCACTTCAATTAAATGATTTTATTGAAATCAAATTACCATAACCCTGCTGTGTGCTTATAAATATATGCATCTCTCTGATTATCTAGAACAGATGTCCTTATTCTAGATTGATATGTGCTCTCTCTCTCTCTCTCTCTCTCTCTCTCTCTCTCTCTCTCTCTCTCTCTCTCTCTCTCTCTCTCTCTCTCTGGTTTCTAAAGCTTTAATGGTGATAATGATGGTGTCATGCTTCACTTGGCAGGTGACCTGTGAGGTAGTGGAGCCTCGTCCCTCAAGGCCAAATGAAGGAAAGCTGTCAGTAGCAGTGCACCTTTCCCCCATGGCAGCACCTCACCTGGAGCCGGGACGCACTAATGACCTGGTCGATGGACTGCAGCAGATTCTTGACCGCAATATTAAAGAGTCTCGTTGCCTTGATCTAGAGTCACTCTGCATCCAAGCAGAGGAGAGTGTGTGGCAGCTGCGCCTGGATGTCACTGTGAGTAAAGTCACACACGACTCACTCTCTATTACACACACTAAAAAAGATATAAATCAATAGATAAAAATGAATCAATATATCATAATTTTGTTGTGCTAAGAATTCCTTCATTATAAGATATCTCTCCCCATCATGTAGGATTTTTTTATTTGTGGTAAAAGTTATGGGGATAGATTAACATCTCTTCCATAATGTTCAGGTCCTCAACCATGCTGGCAACCTTGGAGATGCATGCAACCTGGCATCTGTGGCAGCGCTGCGACACTTCCACCGGCCAGATGTGACAGTGGAGGCAGATGGGCGAGTAACAGTTCACACCCTGGAGGAGCGTCAGCCGGTGCCCACCTTCATGAGGAAGGTGCCAGTCTGCCTCACTTATGCCTTCTTCATAGAGGGTGAGAAGTGTCATGTGGTGATGGACCCCACTGAACAGGAGGAGAGGGTGAGTGCAATGACTGACATGACCAATGTGGCCATGATTAGATAGTTTGTGAAGAATGTCACTGTCATTATGTAAAACATTAGCCACACATAGATACACAATACTAAATTTTCGGGAAGTGTTGGATCCCTTGATTTCTGAGCTCCAGGAATCCCACTCATTGTTATGAAAATTCAAAATGTAGGGCATTTGTAAAACAAAACACTGGACTAAACAATAGGGACTTATTGAAGGACAGAGAAACAAGAACAATAATTAAGGGTAAAAAATCAGACTGATGTAGAGTTATAGATGGAGTTCCACAGGAGAGTGTGGTGGGCCCTCTAATGTTTGTAACATATTAATGTTATGGTGGATGAGTTTCACAGATGATGCAAAACTATTATAAAAACTAGAAAATAATGAAAATTGTGAAATGTTACAGAAGGACCTGAATAAGATATATGAATGGAGTAGGAGATTGGAAGTGTAATTTTAATGCAAAGTGATTGAACTCTGTAAGGCTAAAAAAAAGGGGGGGCATAAGATCTTACACCATAAAAGATGTAAAAATTGTGAAAGCCAAAGAAGATAAGATTTGGGAATTATGATAAATGATAACTTTAACCTGAAAAACATATAAACTTTATTGCTAGTAACTTATAAATTAATGAGAACGGTGGAAAGGGCATTTACTCTTCAAGATTGCATCTCTGAAAATTATTTCTTACCCCATTTTATTTTCATTATTTGGTTATTTGTACATATTGTATATCATAGTCCAATTATTTGATTACCTAATTAGATTTTGTATGATATGCCTGTGTACACCATTACTTAATTTTTTTTCATGGCAGGTGATGTGTGGCAGATTGGTGGTGGGACTCAACCCTCATGGAGAAATCACGTCACTGTTGTTCCCGGGGAGAGTGGTGATGGAGAAGCAGACTCTTCTCTCTTGTATCCGTAAGGCATTTTCCAAGGCCAAGTCTGTGGCTGAGTCTGTACAGCAAGCCGTTGATGAAGACTTAGCCAAGCGTAAAGCTGCCTTTGTTAAGCCTAATGGATTTGTGGTCAAAAACTTGAGATCAGATCCAGGCTACAACCGCTGGCTAGTTGAGCAGAGAGTCAATCAGAAGAGGCTGAAATTGGGGGAGAATGAAGTGCCCATGGAAGAAGGAATGATGGACTCTGTTGAAGAATCCACAGAACAGCCCAGAAGCACTGAAGACAATGAGTGTAAGCCACAGATGACTCCACCAGGTAGAAGCCCTCAAATGGAGATGGACAGTGATGTAGCTGATCGTACTTGGGAAGAGGAAGAGGAGGAGGAGAATGATGATGATGGTGATGAAGAAGAAGAAGATGTTAAGAGCAAACTTACGGCAAAAGATTTACTCTAAGGCAGTAAGCCAGATTGTCATTGACTATTATTTAAAAAGACAAAGATAAACATACATACATTTGTTATTCCACACATTAATAAAAAATAGAGCTTTACATGATCATATTATTAATCAGAATACATATTGATTGGTGACTTAATCATTAAGAAGCTTTTATTTGAAGTAACATATCATTCACAATCACACACAAGATGGCCAAGATAAGAACCATCACCACTCCTGCCAGGATATGCTGGAAAGGGATGATCTCATGGACCACTGTATTATATGAAAGCTGAGTGATTGAAAACTTCTTTTTTTTTATGTAGAAAGGAGGCGGCCAAGGGCAGCAAAAATAAAACAAAAAAGCCCACTGTAGTGCTGGTCCCTGGAAAGTCTAGATTGAAAACTAATAAAGGGATAATATAGTAATATCAATGCACTGAATTTGAAAATGTTGCCACTCATGTGCTCTAATCTCTCTCTCTTTCTGGTTCCGTTTAGTGATGGTGATTAGAGACTCTGTGGATTACAAGATCTGCACACCACTACTCTAACAGGGAGACAAAGTGAGTCACCAAGAAAATGAAGCGCATCCCAGGAAAACTGCAGGGAAAGAAAGTGTAGAGTGTGTATCCAAAATGTTCAAAGGGAAATGTTAGTAAGGCAAGTAGGCTGATTATTTGCAAACTTGGTAAGAATTAGAAGGGGTTGAAGTGTCAACATTGGTATTGAGTAGTAGTAGACATGAAAGCATGGTACTGATGGAGAAGAACTGTACATTAATGGTAAAAGATCAATGCAGTGTTTCTTGATGACATGGTGTTTGCAAAGAACCAAAGAGATTTAGAAAAAAGTAAGAGTTAGGTATTTGTCAGAAGTACATCTTGAAAGTACAAATGTAAAAAAGAATTAATGTTATTCAATCTAGAATTTTATGACCGCAGAATAAGGGGGGGAAAAGCAAAATTACTTAAATCAATTTGTGTGGACAAATCCTGGAAGTCACTGAATTTGAATACACAATGTATAATATCAAACCTGTACAACCATAGAGCCACTAAGAGGAATGTTATAGGTATGGAATGAAAGAGAGAGAGAGAGAGAGAGAGAGAGAGAGAGAGAGAGAGAGAGAGAGAGAGAGAGAGAGAGAGAGAGAGAGAGCTTTCTTGTTGTAAGAAGTATATAACAAAGAAGGTTGGAGCATGCTGGCCTCCCCCTAAACATGGAGTAAACATATGCAAGGGTCAGGTACTGGAGAGAGAGAGAGAGAGAGAGAGAGAGAGAGAGAGAGAGAGAGAGAGAGAGAGAGAGAGAGAGAGAGAGAGAGAGAGAGAGATATAGAGAGAAGCGAGAGAGGAGAAAGAGACATATATAGAGAAGTGTGTGTGTGTGTGTGTGTGTGTTTTGTTTTGAAATGTGTCATGATCGTTGCATGTTTATGATGAGCCTTGTTAAGCATTCCATTATTTAAAAATCCCTCCAGAGGCAATTCATGTACTATCTCAGAGTAGGGATATTGATCTATTGAGTAAATAAAATGACTATTCATCTATAAAAAGTTTTAAAAATGACTATGTAAAATAATACTACATTCTCATTCCAAGAAAATTATGATTGTAAACTAGAAATAGATTTTTGTCCTGAAATCGAGATGAGCCTGTGTTGGCCTCCCAGAGAAAAACAAGATGGCAAATCAGTTCCCTTCCTCAGGTATGGTATTGTGGCTTTCACTGGAGGGTGGTAGAGTGGACAGGTGAACGGGTGGTATTAATAAAGACATCTGTTCATGGAGTAGCTGTTGTGGGTAGAGTGGAGCGGTGTGCGTGGCAGGATAGAGGTCAATCCAGGGGCCGGTGCCAGCCAGCCTTCCTTGACGATGAGGGAAGGTGGAGGTTTAACATTATCACTATCACTATCACAGCCTTCCTATTACTAAGCACTTGGGAGAATAATATTTAGGTTTATTTGTTCTACTGTGGCTAGCTTTTGTAAGACCAGGTTACACTCTGTCCATCACAATTAGCAGCAGCACAGAACCTAAGCTCCTCCACAGCCTTCACCTGCACTGGAGACATGTCAGCCTACACTGTGTATTATTGCCTATAAGCAAGAAAAGGATATTTTAACTGAAGTCTTTACATTATGACTTGCTAGTTAGTACCCACTCAGGCATTGTGTGTCACAGACATAACTAGTCCACTTTCACAATATTTCGATGTGTGTGGAAGTAATCAGGGACATTTATTTATTTTTTTTTTTTTACTTAAACATAAGTATGACATTGTAATTGTTTCAACATAGGGTATTGTACATAGTAGGAAGAGTGTCTTGTAGCTATAAAAGACCTCTGTATCTTAAGGCTTCTATTCAAAGGTTACACCCGTAGTTGTCTTGGCATTGTCTGTATCATGCCTTTTTTTCTACCCTCTCACTATCTGCCTTGGTATGGTCACTGCACTGAGGCACACCGAGGAACTGCTTGGTGTCAAAAAGACCTTAGGGAGGGTCCAGGTGCCAGTTTGGTTGCCTTTGGGGTTTTTATGGGAAGCTTTATGTATGAGTGTACTAACCTGGCAACACATGGTCCCCTGTGTACTACGTATAATGTTGGTGTGTGTGTGTGTGTGTGTTGCAGATACTGGTGGGGTGAAGGCTTTCCCCATCCAGGGGCCCTGGAAGGATGAGCGGGTACGCCTTGCTGGGATGACAGATGCCGACCGGGCCTTCCGCAGACAATGGCTCAAGGACCAGGTGAGGCAGATCATTTTTTTTTTTTTTTTTTTTTTTTTTTAGACATATTAACAGTAAATATCAAGTTGGATGAAGCCAAGACTTAACAAGAAAGAGTTTTCTGTTTGGTAAGCAAATGTGCTATAACCTTCATCACATAATACAGTTTTAGGCCTTTGTTGATAGAAAATATTTGATTACCTACTGATGCTGATTGGTATCACTTTATTAGTAATGTAATGAGATGTCACACCATTTAGTTTCTGAATAGGTAAAGGAGTCTTGGTGAGAGAACAAGAAGTTATAAAGTAACAAGGTGTCCTCCAGCATGACTTATGTGCTGTCTTCCTCAGTAACCTGTAACTTCCTCTTACATGACATGGTGCTCCCTGACAGATCCTGGCTGAGAGTGAACCAGCAGTGGTCCCTGGATACTATCAGGAACGCTACAACCCCATTCGCCGCTTCTACCGCTGGCCCCTTGACACCCTGTTCAAGCCACTGGTGCCTGTGCTGGTGAGCCATTAGAATTTGTATGGTGCAAATGATATGGAAGCCTGATTAGGAAAGGATGAAGGAGCATACGTTAGTAAAGGCATAGGAGGAGTACAGATGAGAAAGGAGGTATGAAGACAAACTGGAAGTAAAAAAGAAGAAAGGTGTATGAAATGGAGGTAGAATACCTCTTGATTGGTAGATTGATTTGGTAGAATAGTAAAAAAAGTAAAATGAATAAGGTGATAGATCAAGTGTAAGATTTGAGGAACAGAATACAGTGGTACCTCTTGATTTGAATTTAATTCGTTCTTTTTGGCTGTTCGAATTGCGAAAATTCAAATTAGGAAGCAATTTTTACCATTGAAATTAATGTAAATACATTTAATCCATTACAGTTTATTTTAAATAAGAAATATTACACTCAATCCCCAGCCATTGTTGAGAAGTAATAGGAAAAAAAAATGGTCGCGGCCCATCAGAGTGGCACCGTGTTTTCCCCACAACTCATCAAAATTCATAGATATCGTTCATATTTTGAGAGTACAAAGTAAACACAGACATGAAATGCATAAAAAAAAGTGGCATAGCAAAGACTTATTTACTTCGGTGGGAAACTCACTCTCTCTCTCTCTCTCTCTCTTATCAAGTAGAATATATTCTCACAGCATCATTTCCAACAGGAATTATTTCAAGAAAAGTATAAATTATTGTACAAGACTGCAAATTATTGTATTATCATAGTTTGCGCAAATGACAATGATATTTAACAATTCATTTTTCATTGGTTGTTTAAAGTGTTAAATATATCTTCATTACGGTAAATAAGTTTCCCTGTGAAGGCCCATAGAAGGCCACATTGACTGGGGTGGTAGGTAGGAAGTGACCAGGGTTGGGGGCTGGAGTAAGCCAGGCAACTAGGGGCTGGAGTGACTTGAAAGCCGTTCACGAGTCGCAATAGAGAGAGGTGTTCACGGCGAAGTCGGCCGACTAACCGCGTGTGTGTATTTTTTAATATTTTTTGAAGTTTAATTGTGTTTAGAATACATTTTTTTAGGGATGACGTGTGTGTGTGTTAAGGTTTTCTCCTTGTGTGTGTATGTTTTTTTGTTTTTTTGAGGGGTGATGTGTGTGTGTGTTTGGGTTTTCTTCTTTTTTTTATTTGTGTTTTATTTTTGAGGGTATGATGCGTGTTTGTGTGCGTACATGTATGTTTTTATTTTTTGTGCGTGTTTTTAATGTTTTTTTGAAGTTTAATTGTGTTTGGAATGAGTTTTTTGTGTTCGTGTCTTTTCTTTTCTTTTGTGTGTGTTTTTTGAGGGGCGCTGTGTGTGTGTGTGTGTGTGTGTGTGTGTGTGCTTGTTTATGTTTTCTTTTCTTAATGTTTTTTTACGCTTAATGCCTGAAAAGCTTGTGAAAAAGAATTTTAAAAACCATCGTAAATATGGAAAACCTTAAAAACGTCAAAAACACAAAAATGGCCTTCGCAAACCCTTTAAAACATCATAAAAAACATATAAACACCTTAATAAAACATCAAATAACGTGAAAAATGCTTTAAAACCAATTCAAACATGAAAAATACCCTTAAAAACAAAGAAAAACATCCATAAAGCCCCCCAAAATCATCCTTAACCTAATGTAATCTAACCTAACGTTAACTACCCTTTGCATGTAGGACATGCAAAAACATCTTCTAAAAACCCTAAAACCACCTTCAAAAACCTTAACAACTGCCAAAAAAACACCCCTAGCCTAACGAAATCTAATATCCCATTACAAGTGTTCCAGTGGTCCAACCTAGTGGTTTTCACAGCAAGCAAAAAACATGAAAAGCCTTAAGAAAGAACCAAAAAACATCCTTAAAACCCCTATAAACAAGCTTAAAAATACCCCCATTGACTGGTGGCAAGGCAGCGTCGGCCGCCAAGGCCGCGTTCGGATTGGAGGTGAAAATTTGTTTGCCAAATGTGTTTGGATTAGGAAGTATTCGAGTCAAAGGATGTTCAAATCAAGAGGTACCACTGTACTGAACAGAGGCAGAAGTTACTGATAAAGAAATGGTTAAGGTGCATTAAAATAGAATGTGGTAAGGCTGAATGTATGAGACAGTAATGGATTACAAGTCAGCAGGTCAAAATGCTCTGTTGTTTGCCATGTACAGCATCGTGTTACACTTTTTTCTTTCATTCCACAGGGTTATGAGAAAGCTGCCAAATATCGCTGGTATACTGGCAAGACTGGCCTGATCCTTGGTGGAGTTCTCCTCACTTACTACTACTTTAAATATAATGCAAATGTAAGTACAGTAATTTAAGAATAGGGAAGCAATAGCAATCTGAAAGGAAATTATTCTGATGTGCCAGACTCTTTGTCCTCAATGTGAGATTAATGGAAACACATCGGCACTGAAAGGATTAATGAAAGATAGGGATGATTTTGACAGTAATTTGTTGCATGATGTCAAACTTAAGACTCCTCATATAGTAGTACAGTATATACTAAAACACTATAAACCTGAAAAGCTACTTCACACGTCCTATTTGGTCCCATGTAAGTTGTTAAAAGAAATGGCACTATGATATATGTGTAGAAAACCTACAAGCATCTTTACACAGGCAGTAAATTTTCAATCTTGCAAAGGACGAGTGTTCTTCCCTAAGACTTGTGAATGGGGAATTGTGTGTGGTTAGAATGATTAAAGGACACGGGGAAGGTGAGCTGGCATGAATAAGTGTGGTGTGTTGGGTTATGGCTGGGGAGTGAAATGGAGGTACATATTAGGTATGCTTTTCCTTGTGAGAGTCATTCATACAGGTGATTATGAAATTGTTGATTGGGGAACTACACTTCCTAATAGTAATTGGTCTAATAAGTGAAACGTTTCTACTAAATGGTGATATACACTTTTATGAATGTACTTTTTTCAGTAATATTCCCTGCATTGTATGTTATGTTGGAGCTCTGTGTTTGTGTGTGTGTGTTTGTGCCTGACTGCCTGTGTGCATGTGTGCATGGGAAAGGAAGATAACTAAATACAAGGGAGTGGATTCGGTGAGGTCAGGAAAGTTGGTAGGGAGTGGTCAGGTCAGGTGAAGGCTCATGGGATGACCACAAAAATAAAGTGAATGAGCCCAGCAGAAGGGTGTGTTCTCAGGTGGGTGGTGACTGGGGGTGTCTGGGATTAGGAGGTAGGCAACCAGGGGCTTTTCTTATCAAATGGCCCAAAGACTGCCCTTTAGATATCCCTTAATATGACAAACGGGACAATGACGGCATGGGGCGAAGAGCTTAGTTAAGTTATTGCTTATGAAAGAGAAGAGACAATAATGATAGTAATAAAAATGATAAAATGACTGGTAATAAAGATAAAAATGGTGAAACGATTATGATGATGGTAATAATAATAATAATAATAATAATAATAATAATAATAATAATAGAGGGAGTAAAGGGAGGTGAAGGAGCGGCACAGGTCTCTCTCTTGCTTTTTCTCTTGTATAGGAGAGAGAGAGAGAGAGAGAGAGAGAGAGAGAGAGAGAGAGAGAGAGAGAGAGAGAGAGAGAGAAGGCGGGAGGGAGAGGGTCGAGCATCCTGGGTGGGTGGGTCGGCAGGTCAGGTCATGTCACTCAGATCAGAGAGAGCCACTCCTCGGTCACTCCCTCGCTAGTGCTTCAGGATGAAAGCAACTCACTCATTCACCGTTAACATCAGCGAATGTTCCGATGACGAGCTATCACAATAAATGTCCAAAAGGATTAGGCCTACAGGGGACCCCTCCAGGAAATAAAAAAAAATGCAGCGTGACTTTTACCTTTGAGAGAGAGAGAGAGAGAATGGGAGCGGCCGCAGCCACACCTGGACCTTTCCACCTAGGTAAGACGATAATTGGTCCTGTGGAGACGTGACACCGCAGATCACAGGAACATACCACTCTCTCTCTCTCTCTCTCTCTCTCTCTCTCTCTCTCTCTCTCTCTCTCTCTCTCTCTCTCTCTCTCTCTCTCTCTCTCTCGTGATTCTGTAATTCAGGATTCTTTTATTCATTTAGTTTGTTTGGATTGTGAAGAACACTGGAGCGTTTTGGGTTTTGCTTCCATCGAGAGAGAGAGAGAGAGAGAGAGAGAGAGAGAGAGAGAGAGAGAGAGACCTCCCTGGAGAGTTGGACTACCCTTCTCTCTCTGACCTGAGTGACCTGATCCCACCGATAAGCACAGCAGCTGCTCTCGACTTATTTTAGGACACTCTGTAGAGCTAGCTGCGTTGTCAAATGTTGTTATATTTATGTATAGTCCTTGTTGTTATCTTGCTATTTATTCCTAACATTTCCTCATGTATGTAGCGTGTGCACAGTGCATACCTTTATAGGGTCACACTCACCCACAAGTGTTTGTGTGTCTGACAAGCTGTTTGAAACTCAGAATGTCGGTTGTAAAGTGAAGTTGCTGCCATTTTATTTGATGTTTATGACATGATGGTTGTCATTAACGTGATTTATGTTACTAACCCACAACGAATAATTGTTTAATATCTCTACCACTTCAGTGCAATTATAGGGCATTGATCGATACATTATGTTAGAATGAGATGTGGATGGAAGAAAATGTACATACCTGAAAAGAAATGGCTAAGACAGTGGAGTGGACGGTTATCTATTTATTTGTTTGGTGTTATTTTACTTTTCTTAATGTTCAGGATAAAGATATCATAAAAGATGGATAGTAAGTCTTGTAGTGAGTCTGGCACAAGAGGAGATGAGTACAGCACCATCAGATATGGATGTTTCATACAATACGCATTTGATTTTATTTCCTTGTTTTCACTACCCACTTATTTATTTATTTTATTAATGTATGTGTTGTTTGCTATTTTCTTTAATGCACGTATAGCAGCGTACCAATGTTTCCTAAGTGACAACAACATTCCTCTTTCCCAGGATTGGACGAGGAAGGGCGGGTGGCGTGTGATGCACTCCATCGAGAACGTGACCCCCGGTGACCCACGCTACCCTATGGTGTCCGATAGGAAAGTCGGCGCAGATTATGCCTCCCGGAATTTCAAAAACAGTTCAATTTAAGTATTTAACTCTTCTCCACATTTTCTCTTACTCTATTATTTCCCTTCACCATCCTTCCAGTTTCAGTCTGACATCACCAGTTTGATGTGGTATTGTACATAGGTGCTGTATGAAGAAAATAAATATTTAATAGTTCTTGCTGTTGTAATGACTATTTACTTATTACCATCGTATGGAAGAGGGTTGGGTTTTATTATTTTTATACTATTATTTCATTGTTATTTCTGATGAGTAAACGTGACCAGCATCTCTCTCTCTCTCTCTCTCTCTCTCTCTCTCTCTCGTACAGGCAAAAGGCCGTTGTATACACATTCTCTGTGTTCATTAATTTCGCAAGTCGTAACTCGCAGCAGCTGCTGGGATCACATGCTATGAACATTTCGTATATGGATTTTTCGATTTAATAATAAAAAGTAAATCATGAGATGTACTTGGCACTCGCTGTGTGATAGTGATTGGTGGGTGGGTGGCCGTGGCGTGGCAGGGACACTTGCAGAGGAAGGTGATGGCATACTGCTGCTTGAAATACCCACACCACGTCATGACCGTACTGTCACATCAACAAAATTCTCTCTCTCTCTCTCTCTCTCTCTCTCTCTCTCACACACACACACACACACACATATATATATATATATATATATATATATATATATATATATATATATATATATATATATATATATATATATATATACAAGGTAAGGTGATCCAGTGATGTGTATGCTCTCTTCTTGACCTTACCTGACCTCGTTAGCGGACCGAGGATGTGGAAAGAGGCTTGCAGAGCATTTCGCCTCCACCAATGTATACTTATAGTTAACCTTCTTGTACTAGCTTTTTATTGAATAAATATAAGTAGACTAACTTTGCATAATGGTGAATCTAATAGCGATAAATCTGTAGGGATAAAGAGAAGGCTAAGAGTGTCTCCCTCCCAGCATCGGGACCCTATTTGGCGGGGATTTTCCACTGCCTGGCCTGGTTCATCGACAAAAGTCTTCTGAAAGAACCTAAACAACAGGTGGTTTTTGCGTATACGAGGCGACTCAAAACCAAACACGTATGAAATATATAAAATTATGATAGGTTATACTATAGATTGGTGAATAGTGTTATTGAAACTGCTGAATTTTGTGAAAATAGGTGTATGCTACAGTCGAGAAAACAGACAAGGACGTTAAAGCGCGATGATTTAACCTTGCGCCTCCATGAAGAAGTACCCCACCTCATTTTTCTTGAGGCTTGTGTTGCAAATGGTGACTAATCTAATAAAAAGATAATGAGAAAGTAAAAAGAGTAGGTGTAAACCGTACGTTATTGGAACGGAGGAAGGATGCGCAGACACGTGCGCTAAACCTCTCCCAGCTCAGAGCAGGAGGCACACAGAGGCGGGGTGGATGTTGCTCCGGCGCCGCTATTCAGTTCATCACCACTACTGGGACAGCAAGCACCTCAACCCTCAGCATCCACCATGAGGCTGTACAGGGCTTTATTCCGCCAGGCTCGGGCCCTCATAGAAGAGAGACTTGACTATTACTCTCAATTCAACCCTTCGCCTCTCTCCATGCAGCAGTTCACAGATTTTGGTGAGTACTTTTATTGTTTTACCATTATTTTTCTTTGATGTGTGTGTGTGTGTGTGTGTGTGTGTGTGTGTGTGTGTGTGTGTGTGTGTGTGTGTCCATTGTTAGGCACGGATTTCTGTGGTGAGCCTCCCCTTCCTCGGGTGTGGGTCAGGTCTTGTGTCGCACGTAGGCCACACACACTCCCTCTCTCTCTCTCTTTCTCTCACGGAATTCAGGGGTTGGGAATGGTAATATCCATCCCCAGTCTTGGTAAAGTGTTGCATTAAGGGTGATGTCTTCAATAGGTAAGGGTTGTTTTCAGTGTTCAATTGAGTTTGTCAATGATTATGAAGGGTAAGAGAACAGATAGGGGTGTTTAGGGAACCATTTATGGGGGATCTTTGCAGCTTCCGTGTTGTACTGGCGAGATTGACAGTGAGGGGTCATGGGAGTGGATGAAATGCAGCTCTCTGGATGATGTTTGGTTTATTCATTGCAATAGGCAAGATCGTGTGTGCATTGTTTATTGATTATGATCGCCGTAATATCTTTGCAAATACTTAGAGCTTTACAATATTTTATCTCCTTTCAGAAAGCTTGCTTGCTGTTTTATAAAAAAAAAAAAAGATTAATGTATATTAATAGAAAAACATTCCTAAAATGGATCGTGAATTTAATAGTTGTGAAATGTTTGTTTTATAATATACACATACGAATTTTAATACTTTGATTTGAGAAAGCGAATGAAGAAAGTAGGGTGAGCAGAGATTATTGAGGTGTGACACATAGTGAGCGGTATAAGAAAGAATGAGAGAACGGGTTGCCTGTCATGCACGTAGTTATTAACATGCATCGCAGCTATTTAGTGATTCGCTTGGTAATCTGACCATGAATTACCGCACAGAACGACATGGCTGTTGAATCATCGCGTGTATCGTAAGATACATTATGATTAAGCGTATGTTCTCATATATATATATATATATATATATATATATATATATATATATATATATATATATATATATATATATACATACATACATACATACTCTGCATTATACATCACGGGGCTTGAAAGGGCTAAAGGAGGTATGTTGGGTACTTCCAATCTGAATGCCCCCCCCCC
>CM035194.1:32823708-32834790 GCA_020233015.1 Callinectes sapidus
CCACCACTGTTTTCCAAGGTCACATGTTTTGAATAGCTTGGTTTGCTAAGGGTGTTTCTCCTGTTGGTAGTGTAGGAAGGTGTGTGTGTGTGTGTGTGTGTGTGTGTGTGTGTGTGTGTGTGTGTGTGATTAGAACTGTGGAAAATCCCTTAAAAAAACTTTAGTCACTTCAACTAGTATATATATATTTTTTTCGTTTTTTCATCTTTTTTTTCTTTTTAAGTAATGGAGGTGCACCCACAAGTGTCTCAGAATGTGGTCCCTGGTAACAGAGAGAGAGAGAGAGAGAGAGAGAGAGAGAGAGAGAGAGAGAGAGAGAGAGAGAGAGAGAGAGAGAGAGAGAGCACCGTCTGGGAAAAAGAAAACGTGAAACGGGAAACTATCTGACAACTGCTCTTAAATTAGATAGTTTGGAGGGCGCACTGTTAATCTCACTTTATTCAGAGAGAGAGAGAGAGAGAGAGAGAGAGAGAGAGAGACCCCACTGACCGACTTTACCTTATTTAACCTCGAACCAAACCCACTTAATCGTATGTACAAGGACCACATTAGAAGAAGAGGAACAGGTAAAGGTATATAGCTTCCCCAGCCGGCCTAGACCCCAATAAAATGAACACTGATAGGATACACTGCCTTATCTTAACTCCTCATCTATTTATCTTAGCCACGGTCTCTTCTGCCAAACTTCAAAAGCCTCTTAAGTCAACGTTCCACCGCCTATGTTGGCCTTCTCTTTTTTTAAACTTTTTTTTTTTAATGGGAATTTTTGGGCTAATGGAGACCTCCTATCTGATAGCCCACCCACTTGGGAACCGTTGCCCCGAGTGGACGCCCAATCTCTGAAATAACACTGCAGTTTTATCTTGCCATTAACTCTTCCAGTATTCGGATTTTTTCCTGGAGTTCTTGGGTATGTTTAGACGGTTTTATTGACATTAGGAAGGGTTTATGGAGATCAGAAGATTAATGGCCAGAGTCTATAATATTTTAATCCCTTACATGTGTTTCTGAAGCTTTATAAAATCGACAAATGATAGCAGAATAAATATGAACATGCGTCTCAGTATTGAAGGGGTACATTTTACTTCGCTATAGACGTTTATATTAACTTGCTGTGGAGAATAAATGAATGAACAAGAAAATAAAATAGTGAGTCATGAGTTTTTGAGACGAGACTGCTTTTATTTTAAGTCGGTTTTGTGATGCTGTTGCGTGGAGAACATGAAGAATTAATAAACAGCAAGTCAGTCACCCAGTATTGTTTCTGGTCTTATTTATTTATTTATTTATTTTTCCTTTTTACTCTGTTGACATTTATCTTGACTTTCTATGTAAAATAATAAAGGGGAAAAAAACAAAGTAAAGAGACACATCATATGTATGAAGCACCTAATATACATTCCAGAGACGAAACTGCCACTACTTTTAATTGGCATCGGGAACTTGAAGAATTAACAACAATCTCAGTCGCATTCAGTATTGTTTGGTCTCCAGATATTCTTTTGTTGTCCAGGAATTGCATGTTATGACTGCGGTATGAGACAAACAGACTTATCTCGATGCCTGGAACCGACCGTGTGTGTATGAATAATGAATGTTGATTGCAGTGAGAGAAATAGCAACAATGTATACTCCCAGAATTTCTATTGAACGTACGGACATGTCTTTATGGCAGTTTATTTTCCCAACAATTCGTGGGAGTGAATAATGCGTGTGTTTTGATATCAAGTTAAAAGAAAGCGAGACGTTACTTCGTGTCGAGATTATGATGAGGGTGTTATTTATTTATTTATTTTTCTTATGTAAGAGGAGAAGCTAGCCAGAAGCAACAAAAATAATGAAAATAAAAAGCCCACTATATTGCCAGCTTTCTTAAAGGTCAAAAGAGTTAGCCAAAAGACCGGAACCGATGTCTTGAAACCTCCCTCTTCAATATAGGTCAAGTCATAGGAAGGTGGAAATATAATAGAAGACAGGTGGACTGGTTGCCGGGGGTCGCGTCGTCACACTGCAGGGGTTAATGGTGTATTGGTGTCCGTCAAAGCGATGGTGTAGATGGTCCTCCTTGGTGAATCGTAAGGTAAAATGATGATCGTCACTGCTATACTTGTTCCTTACTTCCACTCGGGGCCCTAGAACTGATTTACCGAAACAATATAATAAAAAAAAAAAGATAAATCAACAGTTAATGGAAATAAATATTGAAACTCCATCAGTATATCTATCTAAAATATACCAAGCCGGCAATAGCACTTGTTGAGATAAAGATGAATAAAGACATTTGTACTCTCATATCAGATAAAAAAGATAGGTACTCTCATCACTCAGAGCATTAGATTTGACTGGCAGTGTGGATGTACTTAACTTAAACATCTCTTGAATGCAACATATGTTAAGAATTGTATGTATGTCGTACAGTTGACTATAAAAACCCTTCATTTGATTATATTGGGTTGTCTTATTCACTTTTTAAAAACCGTATGTATGTTTTTGACTGATTTTTATTATGATACAAAATATAGGTTGATTATGGAGCACGTGCATTGCAAATAGTAGTTCAGATGAGTTGTGTGGGTTTCTTCTTGGCCTCCTCCATGCTGGGTTGGCCCTTTCAGAGACAACCCGACAAACAGGATCGGCTTCCGGGTAGCGTGCCACATGCCTATACAACCTATACAGCCTCACTAAAATTATACCTTATTGTTCCTTTATCTCTCATGCCTACACTTCACATGCTATTTATCTGTTGTTGTTGTAGTTGTTTATTGCTTTCATCAAATCTTCACTCCATATGCTATTTATTTGTTTGTTGTTGTTGTGGTGGTGGTGATTGTTGTTGTTGTTGTTGCTGTTGTTGTTTAGGTGAGGTTAGTGGGTGAGTGTTAAGTAAGCCGCTGTTGTCAAGTACGAATTTACGAAAGATCCGTCCTTGCTTTTGAAAGTTGAGATTATGTTTGCAAATAAAGATTTTAACACGTCTAATCTTCAACGTCGTAAAGATGTGGTAATTGCCAGATATGAATGTTGATTTATTGGTATGTGAGTTAGCAGAGCAAAGTGTGTATAGATCCAAAGATTACATTCTGAGAGAGAGAGAGAGAGAGAGAGAGAGAGAGAGAGAGAGAGAGAGAGAGAGAGAGAGAGAGAGAGAGAGAGAGAGAGAGAGTATTCCTGGTATGATGTGATTAAGCATAACGCACGTGAACTATTTGACTGGTGAAGAACAAGACCTATTGAGTGTTGGACAGGTTTATGTTGTGTTTTATATATATCGTTGCCACATTTGATCATTTACGTGTACATACATGTAAGATGTGCTTTGTTTGTTTATTCATTTAGTTATTCCTTAATTCACAGAGATGGGTTGAAAGTAAAATTCTCCACACAAACGTACTCTGGTTATTAGCCGTAAATAATATATATATATATATATATATATATATATATATATATATATATATATATATATATATATATATATATATATATAATTTTTTTATTTTTATTTATTTATTTTTTTATTTTTTTTTCGAAAGACCGTAATATTTTTCAGTGTGTGCGTGTGTGTGCATGTGTGTGTTTTATGGGAAGTCTTTTATTGTTAGTAAAATTGTCTCTTATTTTCTATCTATATCTTTGCCTTTTATCCATCTTCATCCATCTATCATCATTAGCTTTTATGATTGCAATATCGAAATTTTCTTGACATAGTTTTTAGCGTCCTCACAATAAATCTCACATGATATGAAAAGCCGCGATATCAATGGAGCTTTGAATCAAGTTCCTTCCTCGTCAGGTGGGACTTAAGATAGATGAACGCCTAAGGTGGTAATATTTTCCGGCTCTACTCTAGAACCAGGTGTGCGTGGACTGCTTATCCCCTGAGGCAGTGAAGAATAAAAAGACACCATTATGAGAACAGCTCCGGAGTATGTGACAATGTATTATATTTAGAACTGCCAGATAGAAAAAAAAGACAGAAAATGAAGGAAGTTTAACACAGACACGCATGCTTTCTTGTCAATGTGGTAAACTCTGGAACTCTCTCCCTGCTTCTGTATTTCCACCTACCCATGACTTGAACTGTTTCAAGAGAAAGGTATCAAGACACTTATCCCATTCTTTTGGCTCACGAATCTGAACTTTCCCAGGGACCGGCACTTCAGTGGGCTTCTTTGCTTTATTTTTGTTGCCCTTGGCCACCTCCCTTCTGCATAAAAAAATAATAATAAATGTACAAAGAGATAACTGATGCCAGAAAGAGGAAAGAAATCTATCAAGTTAGAAAAGCTCCAGGTTCTCAAGGGCGCGCTTGGTTTGGAACATGAGGCAAGAAGTGCTGTAACAGGAGAAGAATTTCCTGTTGCTCCGAAATACTTTGCGTACGTGCAGAGAGACACGGAAAATGAAGGCTGCTGCTGCTGCTGCTTCTCCTCCTTCCCCTCCCCTACTCTCCTCCTCCATCTCCCTCGCCTTTCTCCTTCTCCTCCACCTTCTCGTTCTTCTTTTCCTTCTTCATGTTCTTTTTTTCTTGTTCTTCTTCATCATCATCATCTGTGTGTGTGTGTGTGTTTCTTTTTCCTGGTGAAGTGTGTTTCTTTTTCCTGGGAAGTCAGTTAGTGTTAGTAGAATCGTCCGTTATCTGTTATCTTCCCTCTGTATCTCCCATCATCACATCCGCCTCCGCCTCGCTATCTATCGTCAGTCCATCACTATTACCCGGGTCTTATACTATGTTACGTCCAATGCTTACAGTCTGAGATCGCGTCTTGGTAAAGTATTGTGTTTACCTACGTGTTGTTGTTACTTGTAGGACTGACTGCAGATGCGACAAGTCTCTCTCTCTCTCTCTCTCTCTCTCTCTCTCTCTCTCTCTCTCTCTCTCTCTCTCTCTCTCTCTCTCTCTCTCTCTCTCGTTTTTATTGATATGGGAATCTAAAAACCGTGCAATCTCTTCTAACATTTTCACTTTAAAACACACACACACACACGCACACACACACACACACACACACACACACACACACACACACACACACACACACACACACACACACACACACACACACACACACACACACAAAGATTATACGGTTGCCAATGATAAAATAAACCCTTTTCTTTAGAGCTATAACCATTTTGAATTCCAATGAAATAAATAATAGAGATTACACAGAAAAGTGATTCCTCTAATAATCAGTTACAGAGTAAAAATTGGTTGATTTCACTTCCAAAACCCGTGAATAATTCCAGCTTATCGCGTATTTATGTATATTAAAATAAATTAGTCGCCATTATCATGTCATAATGGTTTAGATTATTTATGATTATTCGCAGTTCCATTTCAAGTGTGTGTGTGTGTGGGTGTGTGTGGGTGGGTGGGTGAGGGGGGGGGTGGGGGGGGTGGGTACGTGTGTCCTAAATTGTACATCACTTTCTTCCTCCAAGTGTGCTGTGATGACAGTCTTTTCAGGCGTGAGATGGTGATGATTGGGAAGGCTGGGTTTATGGGGGTTACTTATGGGAACACTCCGCCCCGCAAGTGTTGTATGATGGAATAGTCGCCCTTCGTTTTGTTCCCCACCATTCATTAGGGAGCTTTAAATGTCTAGAGGAGTTTTATAAATGGAAGATGGGAAAGGACATACATGTGTGGGTGTTGACTGCTTCGTTCAGCTTCATTTATTTTTTCTTTATTTTTTTTTCTATGTATTGATTTAATTTATTTATTGTGTGTGTGTTCTTGGTATACGATTCCATTTTTTGTACACGTTAGAATAAAAATCGAATCGTTCCTTTTTTTAATCTTGTGTTTATTATTCATTGTACAAGTTACAATAGGTATCGAGTCAATTATTGCATTTTTATCTTGTGTTTTCCATTCTTTTCCACGTTAGAATAGGCATCGAATCAGTTGTTGCCTTTTTTATCTTGTGTTTTCGTGACAATATTGCAAACGGTATTGTACTGAAAAACCTGATACAGTTTCAGATACCTTTAATTGTACACTAATTTCAAGTAAACTGATGAATAACGAAGCCTCTTTAAGGTACGATAACTTGAGGTTTATTTACAGCTGTCAACCCCTTCAGTACCATGACGCGTTTTTATCTTAGGTTTTGGATAACGATTAGACGATTTTAGTGACATTAGGAAAGATTTATGGAGGTGAAAAGGTTAGTGGCCAGAGTTTTCACTATTTTAAACCCTTTCCAAGTTTCTCAAGCTGTATAAAAATGCTAAATGATGCATCTTCAGTGGGAATTTTTTGTTGTCCTTGGCCCAAAAAAGAAAGAAAGAGAAGAGATAAAAATGCAAAGTAATAAACTAATAGAAAAGATATGAATAAAAAATTAGTATTCTGTAATGGACACTACATGAATAACCACATCACGAGGCAGGGCGGCCGGCCACTTAGTCGAACAGGCAGCTTCTGGGAACAGTGAAAGGTGGAACACGACACTTTCTGATGCCTCCCTTCATAGAAATCGGTTAAGTAAAAGGATCTGAATTTGAAAGCCAATGATATGTCGTAAGTGCAAGATCCTCTAATGCCATTGCTATTAAAGTTGAATGGATATGTTACTGATGGAATACAAGGTTTCTACTGTGTGGCATCTTCTGTGGCCTTAACAGTTCTTGATGTAGGAAGGGTCGCCTATTCATATTACATGCTGCAGGAGGAAGGGAGGAAGGGAAGGAGGGAGTTGTAACATAGTAGATAATGAATACTTGAATGATGATTAAGTGGGGAGAAGAGTGATTTAATTATTTGCTAATGGCTCTCTGTTGCTTCTTTCCTCATCAGAATAACTTAGAATAACCCTTTGCAATTTTACTCAATCAAGATCTTTAAAAACTGTGAATTATTTTTAAAACTTGTACTTTATCATTTAAATGGTCTTATTTATTTGTTTGTTTTGACTTCCCCTGTCTATTGGTTGATTCTTTTGATCCTGTAAGGGGACAGGCAAATTAGTGGGCTTTTTTCATTGTTTTTGTTGCTCCTGGCCAGCTTCCCCTTCTTATATAAAAACATGGTGTCCTTGAATACGCTAAACTGACGTCCATTAAACAAGTTCTCGAGATCGGAGAATATAAGAAAATAAAGGAAACTCTAAAATGCCGCTAGTCTTACCTATCATCTTTATTCATGAATTTGTCCAGTATTCTTTTCAAGCTCTGATGAATGAGCATTATTTACTTCATTACCGAGTGGAGTGCATTCCATTACACTGATACAGAACCATTCCTAAAGCAAGCAATGTTCAAATGAAAGACGCTAACATTGTACTTTATATTGCGGGGAAAAATATGAAGGTAGAAAATGCAGATGGCATTGGATACAAGGTAGAAGTGGAAGATACGAAGGTGATACAATGTCGACGCATCATAATATAGTATAAGACATGGCAAAATAATGGCATTGAACCGACTGCGACATTCCATAAGAGACTGCAATGTACGAAGGTGATAAAATGTTAACAAAATACCAGTACAGTATAACACGCCCCCCCCCCCCCTCACACACACAGAGAAAAGAAAAATAATAGTAGTAATAAAAAGTACCAGCATTGAACTCGAGTACAGATAACGAATATTTGATTGCATGAGATGAGAATAATAATTTAATGCCACGGGTGTGATTCAAGGATAAGATAACGTTGTGACCTTTGTACAGTACACTAACCTTATCTATATAAAAAAGAATTAGAGATTACCGGAGTAGAGCAAGGTGAATTATGATGGCCAAGGCAGAGTAAAGACAATGAGACACACAGTAGGACGAGGTGAACGGTCATTACTGGGAATAAGATAAGAACAAACAATATTCAGCAGATTAGCCACAGTAACATTGACACGTCGAGGAAAGGCAGAGTGCATTCCCAGAGTAGAACAAGGACTACCATTGTTTCAGTAGAGCAAGGACGGGATGAAATATTGACAAGTGTGTGTGTGGATGGAGATAACCAGAGTGAAGAGTGGCAATGTAAGAACAAAAATTGACATTAGTGCGGAAGCAAGTCATGGGCGTGTGTGTGTGTGTGTAGATAGCCAGAGTGAAGTGTGGCAGGGAAAGAACAACATTGACAAGCATTAGTGTGAAAGCAAGTCATGGGCGCGTGTGTGTGTAGATAGCCAGAGTGAAGTGTAGCAGGGAAAGAACAACATTGACAAGCATTAGTGTGAAAGCAAGTCATGGGCGTGTGTGTGTGTCTGTAGATAGCCAGAGTGAAGTGTGGCAGGGAAAGAACAACATTGACAAGCATTAGTGTGAAAAATAGCCAAAATAAAGCAAAGTAGCAGGGGAAAAAACAAACTAATGCAACAGTGAACGACATAAGCATTGGGAGCGAGTAGGAGGAGGAGAAGGCCTGGGAGGATGCTTGTATGGTGGACGTGTGTGGTGAGAGAGATAAAGGTATTCCCCGAACCTCATGACTAAAGCACCGGAAAGTAATAATGGATGGGAAGGGAAGGGAAAATATATATAGTTTGGCTCGCTCCACTGGGCTGGCAAGTTGAGAAGAAGGATTTGGTGGAAGAATGTGAGAGAAAAGAACTAAAGGAGGATGAAGAAAACGAAGATGAATTGGAGAGGGGAAAGAGGAAGTGGTGAAGAGAAGTTAGACGATGAAGAAGAGTTAAAGGAAGGAATGGGAGAAAGAGGAAGAAGAAGAAAACCAACTCAACAGTTTATTATTTTAGTCCTGAGATGCAATGAAAAAGTGACCTAAAGTTATAAGACCCCCCCCCCCTCTCTCTCTCTCTCTCTCTCTCTCTCTCTCTCTCTCTCTCTCTCTCTCTCTCTCTCTCTCTCTCTCTCTCTCTCTCTCTCTCTCTCGTCTCTCTCTCTCTCTCTCTCTCTCTCTCTCTCTCTCTCTCTCTCTCTCTCTCTCTCTCTCTCTCTCTCTCTCTCTCTCTCGTCAAAGTATCGATCCTCATGGTAATTATGTCTGTCTCATTATTGGATCTTCGATGGATATTTGTTGGCTGTCATGCAAGTCATAGATGTCTCCTCCTCCTCCTCCTCCTCCTGCTCATCCTGCTCCTGCTCCTGCTCATCCTGTTCCTCCATCACTTAGGTCATCATCGATTTATCCATCCCTACTATATGTCATCCATGTGTCCTTTATTATTGATCTGACTTCATTGATTCACGTCACTTGTCACTCATTCTCCGTAACGCACCGCCATCTTCTCGATAATCCATTGCTTCGTGTGAGGAGATGACCTGTAATGCTGAACGTTCAAGTTTAGAGAGAGAGAGAGAGAGAGAGAGAGAGAGAGAGAGAGAGAGAGAGAGAGAGAGAGAGAGAGAGAGAGAGAGAGAGAGAGAGAGAGAGAATGATTGATTGATTTACTGACTGACTGACTTCCAGAAATTCAAAACTTCACAAATGGTCAGGATTACGATTCATCACAATCTGCCTCGTTTAGATTAGCTGACCTTTTCCCTATTTCCTTCATAGTTTGTTGAATAAAATGTGAATAGGAGAAGGGAGAGTGGGGAATACTGAGATAGGTAGGAGATACGTATAGCACAGTACAAAATAGATGAATATAGTGTTACTCTAAATATACGTAAAAGAAAAATACATGTAGGACATTTTATGATTTCCTGTTAGTATAGAGAAATGGAGAAATGAGATACATGTAGATTCGTATATGACAGTACACAATAGATGAATATAGTGTTACTCTCTAATTATACGTAAAAGAAAAGATACATATAGGACATTTTATGATTTCTTGTTAGTACGGAGAAATGGAGAAATAAGATACATGTAGGTAACTATAACACAGTACAAAATAAATGAATATAGAAATACAATACAATGTTATTTTCTAGTCATGCGTAAAAGAAAAATACATATAGGACATTTTATAATTTCCTGTTAGTACATAGAAATGGGAAAATAAGATACACATTTATAGTTTTCATTTCAAGAGGTCTACAGAAGTAATGCATGGTGAGATTATGTTAAAGGATCAGGCGCCAGGAGGGAGTAAGTGCATGAAAGAAGTGATGGGAGAAATATCCCATATCTAAATCTCAAAGTCTCGTATTTTCAACACTTTTACACCTTACCCCCCACTATTTCAAAAAGGCTTTGTTTAAATTTACGCGAGTTTTTAAAGTGTTTATACGGTTCGAGAGGTAGTGACAAGATTTCTGCATTACTAACTAGAGAAAGACACTCGAAAGCCCGCCGATCATCTCTGTGGCTTTGAAAAATTGTCGTGGTGAGAGAGCAAAGCATTTTTGAATACGCACATACATACATAGGCGGATTACATTGAAAAATCAGTACCCGTATTAAGAGCTTAAGTATGTAATATTTTTTTAGACAAATTTCTAGTCTTAAAATCCATCCTACCCTCCCAAAATTGGTGTTGTACTTAAGCCATTATCTCATCAGCAGTAAATTTGAAACAGCTGATGAGATAATGAGATAAGTACACCACCAATTTCATTAGATTATTATGGATTTTAAGAGTAGAAATTCGTGTAAGAAAGAGCTCCATAAAAATCTCCATCAATACGTGCCCAGGCGTCGGGAGGGAGAGAGTGAAGAGTCAGTCAGTCAGTCCCAAGAGCAGGCCAGCTCTCGCCAGGAAGTCACTCTGGATGGGCTGCCATGGACGCTTTTCCCCCTTGCAGCGTCAGTGGGTGGCGGAAATTTCCTTCCTTCCCAGGCATCGCTCTCGTAGAGAGAGAGAGAGAGAGAGAGAGAGAGAGAGAGAGAGAGAGAGAGAGAGAGAGACTTAATCCACGTTTCATATTGAGAAAGACATGGGTTGCTGGTAATCGGTCTTAATAAAATCTACATGAAATGAATAATGAAAGGCAGGGGGTGGCGAGGTTCTCCACGTGTCATTCTATGTAGAGCTGGCGGTGAGCCCAGTGCAGCGTAGTAGGGGGTGATGATGAGTGCTTCTGTGGAGGGAAAGAAGGGGTTGTCTTGGGTGGGGAGGTGGTTTGGGAGAGGAAGGAAGCGGGTGGTGGTGGTGGTAGGTATGGGTGTGACGTCAAAATCTTGTGACACTCTCTCTCTCTCTCTCTCTCTCTCTCTCTCT
>CM035194.1:32837654-32855872 GCA_020233015.1 Callinectes sapidus
GAGAGAGGTGAGAGAGAGAGAGAGAGAGAGAGAGAGAGAGAGAGAGAGAGAGAGAGAGAGAGAGAGAGAGAGAGAGAGAGAGAGAGAGAGAGAGAATCTCAACATATCAACTTTCTTATTCACCATCATGAATCACCACACTTCCATACAACAGTTTACATCTCAGCATGGAGACTGTGTGGAGTGCATATTGATTCTTTGGTGAACTGCTCCTCCTATGCCACAGTACTGCTAGATGTCTGCACTGCACTCCGTTGCGGAAGCTGAGGTCTCAAGGCTATGTGGGTCCTGAGCAGCCAGCCAGTCTTAGCCAGGAGACCCACGGACGCGACTCACGGAACCACTCTTAGCTTCCCTGTCATTTTGTTTACGTTAGTTCGAGTTGTGAAGATCTCGAAATGTCTGTTGGTTTTGTATCTCTTCCGTCTTCCTTATATGTACGTTAGATTTCTTGTATTTTGTGTCTTGTTTAATGGTTTATTTTATTTGTTTTTGTTATTATAGAGGGGTTTTTGTTTGTTTTATTTGTCCCTTTTTCATACAATGAGTTAAGTTTTTGTCTAATGATTTTAACTATTTATATATATATTTTTTTCTTTTTTTTTTTCTTTATTTATTAGCGTTATTATTTACTCATCTAATTGATTTATTTTTTTATTTTATTTCAGTATCACTTGTTATTTTCATTCAAGGCAATATGTTGAATCCATAACTCACCGGATTGAATTGAGAATGCCTAACCCCTCTGCCTCCTCCTCCTCCTCCTCCTCCTCCTCGACTCCCTATCAATGCAGAACCTCTTACTTAACTTTCAAGGTTATATGGTGTTGGTGGCGCAGTTCATGGCAGCTTCTTGCTCTTAACCTTTAGCTCTCCTTTCCACAGCATGTGCTTGGCAATAGAATACAGCTGATGTTATGACAAGTGTCTGTGTTTACATAGTTCGTCTGTTTTAAGAAGCATTGGTGGTTTGTGTTGTCATCTCGTGGTTTGATTACCTTTACCCCGCCTCACCTCCAACGTGAGCTTGGGAATAGAATAGAGCTGATGTTATGTCGTCTGTTTTAAGAGGTATTAGTGGTTTGTGTTAGTCATCACTCATCTCTTGGTTAGTTTACGTTAGGTTAGGTTAGAGATGATGTAAAGACGAGTAGCGGTCTGTCTACGTAAATTGTTTGTTTTAAGAAGCATACTGGTTTGTGTCGGTTATCACTCATCTCTTGGTTAGTTAATATGATAAGTGTGGTGAAGCTTGCTTTGAAGATTGTGTCATATGAGGGCCGTGTTGTAATGTGCCCCTTTATTTATGTGTAAGCTTTTTGTTCTTGCATGTGTTTTTTGCTTGGAATCATCTTGCTCTTGCACGTTTTCATTATCACGAGGATTGTTCCATTGTTTTCCTTGTATTTAATATTTTTTTTCCATTATCACGCGAGGGTTGTATTTGAACCTGTTTGCCTTTGTGTATTGTTATCGTGTGAGAGTTGGTAGATTCACTGACAGTTATGATTTTAGGGAACTGTGTGTGTATAATTTTATTAGTGAACTTTTAAATGGTGATGGCACGAACAAATTCCTTCAGTACTGTGACGCATTTTTACATTTATTCTGCTTATTATTTATCGATTTTATACAGCTTCAGAAACTCATGTGGGGGATTAAGATAGTACAGTCTCTGGCCATTACCCCATAGACCCTTGGTAATGTCGCTAAAATCGTCTAATCACACCCAAAACTCGAGGTAAAAGTGCGTCCCAAGTGACTGAAGTGATTAAAAAAGGATGTATGAAACCTGAGTCCTATCCTCACCTACCATAAGAGTATCATATGATCAAACCTTCAGAACTTTAGATAGGCCTATAATGATGCCGTCCCTCCAGTAAGAGCGAGACATCAGGCTACTCCATCGTCATCTTCAGAGCGAGACATCAGGCTACTCCATCGTCACACCTTCAGCCTTGACATTCATCTTAGGTACAGTTGCGTAGAGCGCGTGGGAGCCTTCATCTGCTCCTTCACTTCTTCCTGGCTAAGCTTCATTGATGGACCTGCTGGTATAGTTTCTTGGGGCACAGATGAGATGATTGATGATCCTTGTAGTGTTTGTGAACTGGTGAGGTCGTGGGTAGTAGAGAGGGAGAGAGCGCGGGGGAGGGAGTGAAGGACAGAAGGTACGAAGGTGTTACATAATCATTGGCGAGACCCAGGATGAGAGGTGACGGGTGGAGCGACCAGCGATTGCGTCTCTACACACTGCCAATGCGTAGTGGAGAGGAAGGGGGGGGGGGCATTGTGCGCTTTCACCTATGTTAAGTGGTAGCGGAGCGGAGTTGACGTGAGCAGAGAGACATCGACATAGCAGTTTCATCGTTACCTCAGCTGGTTAACTCAACAATGGCGTTACTTAGAATTCCGCCAAACAGTTCAACAAAGTATCAGTTTGGTTCTTGGCAGGAGGTGTTGGTATGGCATGTTTTGCATTGGTACTTACTTATTGAAGTGTTCTGGTGGATACAGTATTTTCATGAGCTCCATAGCAAACGGGATTATGATGGATGCCAGCTGGTATTTATTTTTATTACTTCCCTCTGTCCTTGGCGAACGTCGTGTGTGTGAGTGACACCAGTAGCGTAGATCATAATACATATACGTAGTTCTAGAATGAGTAGGCTACTATTATTATACAAACCACGGCCATTTGTTCTTATGTGAGTGTGTTATTAACAAATCTCTCTCTCTCTCTCTCTCTCTCTCTCTCTCTCTCTCTCTCTCTCTCTCTCTCTCTCTCTCTCTCTCTCTCTCTCTCTCAGCCTTGGCCAGTCATTACATTATTGAAGTAAGTTGAGGAGCTTTGAAACATAATTCGCTGTACGATCGATGTCTTGTATCCATAATACATACTTGTTCATTGGTACATTTACTCTTATTAAGTTTGCAAGGCACCTTGCTGCCATTTGGCTGGTTGAGTACGCCCCCCCCCCCCCCCACGTGAGTGCGGTGCTTGGTGACACAGGCATGGGGGTAGCCAAGGTCTACTAACCTGTTTGGTCCGACGCGAGTATAGTCACATGGGAACATATGTGGCTTATTGATTGGTTTACGTAGGTGTAGTAAAGTCTGCTGCGAGGCCTGATACTGCTGGGGCGGGAGGTTCTAAGGCTCGTTGCATTTTCTACGATCAACTTACCGCTAAGGTTATCGCAATTCTCCCTTTACTCACTCAAGATCTATTTTTCGGAAGACCTTGGAGCAGTGTTGATTTTCGGACCGCCATATCTATTCGTAGAGCTAAGTGTATTGAGGAGCACTCTTTACGCTGGTCGAAGGGTTGTGTATTGGGCATTTTTCCGCTATAACCCCTGTTATGTCTTGATTGTTTATTATGCTTGTACACACATATACTGTTAACATTTACCATACATAACCATTAACTAGTTTTGAACATTTATATGACTGCGTGGTATTCTAATAATTAAAATGAAAGGACTTGTACCAACAATACCCTGTGGTTAGTATTGAGATCGTCGCTCATTTTTGTAGACACTTGTGCAGTGCCAACAGGACAGTAGAGCTCATACAATGCATGTCAGTGTTATAACAGATGCCTCGTGGACCGTGTGGCATATGAGTGATTGAGAACCATCTCGATATTTGTGTTGCCTGAACTGTTTTATTCATTGTCTTTGTTCAGTCCTGCCCAGTAGTGGCCATATGTTCAGATCAAGGAAACCATCTCATGCTTATGACGTTAGAAGGTCACTGGCACCACTAAACCGAGACATATACTATTTTTATTTTTATTTTAACAAGTATTTCACATGCCGCGGGTTGTGCTAGGTTAGTGTGGCACTGAACGACTTACCGTGTTGTGTAGCCCCGCCCCCCTTATCGATGCTTCTTTGTTCTCCAGGCGCAACCTTCTTGGAGGTGTGACTGAAGAAGTTAGTTTGCTCTGTTGTTATTTCACTACTTACGTCAATATAATTATTGATCTCTAGAGAAATTTAATCTTTAGGAAAATTTATCTCAAAGTTTTCCTAGTGCGAGTGAGGTGGAGGGGGGAAGGTGGTGGTGACGCGGTGTTTGTGAGTCACTGGTTCTTCCGGGAATACAATCGACAACTCACTGAACAAGAACATGACAACTTCAAAGAAATAAATGTTTACTCCTACAGAAACAACAACAATTTAATGACTTATCTTATGTATTGGCAACAGAAAAAGATGTACTAATTATATATTGTACATACTCTGTATTTAAACCTTAATCGTTTTGCTTTCGTGTGACATCACTATGTCACACTTGACACAGGCGAGACGTGCCAATAAGGCTGCTTGTGCGTAGATGTGGCCAACGTGAATGCATCATATTCCCGTTGGGTGTGGCTGGGGAAGCGCTTAGTGATGACCCCTACACCCTTGACACGTCGGGAAGTTACGGTATATTTAAGGAACTGCTTGCTCTCCTGAATACACTTAATCATCCACCTGTCTGGTGCTTTTTATTCCCCCTTCTATCTTCCCCTTGGCGCTGTGAGACCTTTGGTGGATTTCTTAACTTGGTGTCTTAGCCATTCACTCGCTCCATGCACTGGCAAAATAACTGGCCTCTTCCCTGCCCTTCTTTATTATCCAACAATTGCAAAGAACATGTTGCTGTGCTTCACATGTACATATCCAACTTCTCCTTCCGACCCACAAGCACTGAAGTCTTGTGCAAAAAATTACTAGTTGTGTACTTAACGGTTGGATAGGAAGCGTGATTAAGCCATTGTGTATGTTTTTGTGAAATATTAGGTTGCTGTTTGTGTGTGTGTGTGTGTGTGTGTGTGTAGTCATGATTACTCGTTTCACTGCAGTAAGCGCAGTGATATTGATTCTTGGGATTAGGAAATGCTTATTAACTTAAAGATTACTTGGTGAAATACTACTTAATGAAAGATTACTATGTGCAACTTGTAATGATGAATTTGCAATAAATAGTTTCAATAGTAGCCATTAACTTTTATTATTGTCAATGAAAATAGTTTGATTGATAATTTTATTGCTGTCAGTATTGACTTTAACTAATCATCTTATAGAATCCTTCCACTGTACATGATTTAGTCCCATACTTTAACATGTAAAAGCATCTGATGGAAGCTGCACATCTTCATTGTTGTAAGTTGAATTTCACCAGCAATATTACACACCTCTAACCTTGTCCTCTTCTACCCACAGGAGAGAATGCTACTATCTCTGAATCCTTCTTGTTCCTGAAGAAGGAGCTACCAGTGCGTCTGGCCAACATCATGAAGGAGTTCAACCTGTTGCCTGAGAATCTGCTCCACATGCCTTCTGTGGGCGCTGTTAGGGACCTTTACCGACGCAGCTTCATGGATTTGCTCGAGTTTGACACTGGCAACGCCCCAAATAACACTGCCACCTTAGAAAAGTAAGTTCCTGGTATTTAGTGAGGTGGGCCATTGTCATAAACTTGGACTATCATCCTTAAAGGGACAGCCACAGCAGAACACAAATATTCCATTTCTTTACCTCTATTCTTTAACTCTCCATTCACCTCCTCCTCCTCCTCCTCCTCCTGTCCTATTACTTTATAAGTGTCTTTGCACACACTGTATCCATACTGCTTCTGGACTTGACCTTTTTACACTAGCTTTGAATACTGTGCCATCAATTTTTCAACCTTAATAATTTTTATCTGTCTCTCATTCTATCTCTGAATTTACATCTTCACATTGGTTTTTAACTATAAGTCAGAACTAGAAGTGTTAAATTTCATGCATCATTAATGAGTTCTATTTCTCTCCAGATTCACAGATGCTCTGGTAAAGATACGCAATCGCCACAGTGATGTAGTTATGACGATGGCTCAAGGTGTAATGGAGCTGAAGGATGCACACTCCATTAATGCCAACACTGAGGCTAACATCCAGTACTTCCTTGATAGGTTCTACATGAATCGCATCTCTATCCGAATGCTTATTAACCAACACAGTAAGTTATGCATTTCCTTCTGTAATAAAATGCATATATACTATAAGATGTTTATTTAATGCAAGATAGTTTCTACATTGGGCACTTTTTTTGTTGATCCTTAATGTAGGACAAATACTGTTTTAATGAAGTGGTATTTGAAAGCATAAAGTTATATTATGATGTCTTTTAGGGATTTCGCAGTAAAAGAAAAGTCAAAAGCAGGAAAGCAACAAAATTTGCTTACTGGAAAGAAGTGGCTGGGAATAAGAGATAACTTGTTTTTTCTAATCTCTACCATAATTCATTCATTTGCTCTAAAATATCCAAGTATTGATTGAGGCGAGAATATAGAGATTATAGGCATTAATTTCCTATTCTATACTGGTTAAGAAAATAATTAAAAAGTGTCAACATGGGATTTTTTTTGTAGATAATTCACCAAGGAAGGTGTCACTCACTCCTAGCTTGCAATTTTCTTGGATGGGTACCTATTATTAGTTGAAGTAGAGACTGATAGCTGTATTGATCTCAGTGTGGTAAATGCAGAACTTTAAATATTTACTGGATAAGCATAAGGTTAACACTAAATTATCTGTTGGCAGCTATACTGTTTGGGGACAGCATCAACACTCAGAACCACATTGGATGCATCGACCCTCATTGTGATGTGGTGCGTGTGATTGAGGATGCCTACGCCAATGCCAGATTTCTGTGCGACCAGTACTACTTGGCTTCCCCAGAGCTGGTCCTCACACACCATAATGGTAGGTCTCCTTACCTACCATATACTACACTGGTAATCAGAATCTTGAACAACACAGTACTGTGTGTCCCTTTATACATGACAACACCGGCACCTTGTACCACTCAATACATCTCGCATCCCATCACAACCCAAGGCATCTCTTATCATTGGTCATCCCTATCCTGTCACATTATCATACCAAATTTTCAGAAGGTAATTAATACATTTCTAAATGCTATGGTGTAAACATATGGCTCAGTCATACTCATTGCAGCTCTTCAAGGTGATATTACTCTGCCACATAATGTGTGGCCAGACTGTTATCTCCTATCATAAGAGACAATTACTCTCTTGTCTGATCATATTGTCATATATGGCTAAATTTTAAATCGATACTTAGACTAAAAACTTCATTTATTCTTGAACCCATTTTGTGACACTGCATTGAACAATCATCTTGCATCACATTTGACATCAAGCATCAATACACAAGGCACTACCTATCAAACTTTTTTCATATACTCTTTCCATGGATTAGAAATATAGGTCCTCAGAAAGAGCTATGAAGTACAGAAGCTTTTTCTGAGTCACATGCAGATATTCTCTTCAGTTCTTAAGTAGTTTGAACATGGGACAGCTGGTATATGGTGGTTTGTGTATTGTTAGTAGCCTTTGTTTTGGGGATTAGTAATAATACTAGTATAGTTACCATCTACTCAGTTTTATTTTTAATACAAATTGTGTGGTGTCTTTCTCAGGAAGAGGATAAACTATGACGTTATCTATAATGAAACCCAAGAACCATGTTGTCCAAAGATGATGAGAGGTAGTTTGTCTATACTGAATTAAACCGGTCATGGCACAATTGACTAGTGTTTCCCCTTCACTCTTTAAATCCTTTCTTTCTAGCTTTTTAGACCTTTGACATCTACCTCTTCTCATCCATGGTTATTGTGAGTGTGTGGGTGTTGCTTAGTCTGTCTAATGGTAGTTGCTTTACTCACTTGCTCCAACAGAGAGGGACAAGACTAGCAGAGTCATAAAGCGAACAGACCTCCCAGGTATGTATCTTGAAGCAAGTATCTTCATTATGCATACTGTGTTGTAGCCTCTTTCCTTGACTCTCGGACTCCCTTTGATGTAAATTCTACAAAGATGAATGAAATGTCACTTAGTCACTCCTTCACAATGTCTCATTAATAAGCCAAATTGATGCATTTCGCTTTTGAAAAGGCCAATAGAAAGATTTTTCTCATGAGTTAGAAAGAAAAGTTGTTTATGTGAGTGGATTGTTGCCCAGTATATCTTGATGTTACAGGTGGTTTGGGATCACTCCAGAGCCAGGCCTTTGGATTGGCAAAGAAGGCCACAATCCTGCTCTTTGCCCTTGAAGAACTTGTTACCTTGTTACTATTCATGTTTGCAATAATTTTTCTTCACTCATGAAATTCAACTTTCTAATGCAACAATAAGATCCCTGCTCTGTAATTTACATTTGCTCACCAGTGCCTTTTAATTCATCTTATTTTTGTATCTACATACATCCTCTGGTTTTTCAGGTATGTATTTTATAAAACCAGTGCAAAACATAAGTGTTTTCATTCATCTTAATGTATACAAGTAACACTACAAAATTAAATCATAGGGAGTTGGTGGTATTTGTATTCTGTTTCTTTTAGATTACCCACTTAACCTACTAGTTAGATGTTTTTACCATAACTTATTACTAGCATACAGTGGCTCTCCAAAGGGGACAGTACTTACTTTTCTCATCATGCTTTTGTTGGGAAATTGTCGCTACAGCAAGTTTCTTAAGACATGTCCAGACCAGTGGGTCAGGTTAGTGAGTATGTGTATTATCATAAACATATTTGATGCACAGACAAAAGTAAAATGCCAGTACCCTTAATGAAACGATCATGTGGTATCTGATGGCATGAGGTAAGCATTGTAAGCTATAAAGCTGCCATTCCTTTACATCTCTCCTATTAGGTACTTTCTAGCATTATATTATCTACTTTTCATTCACACAGCCATAATTGTGTTATGCAGCACTTTACTCTTCATCTCAGTAGTGGTGAGCTTTTTAAATTATTGTATTGCACTTGACAACATACTGGCATCATTGACCATGCTTTGTATGTGGATGACGTTCATAGACATGACCAGCAGAATTTATCTTCTGGTTACACCCACACATATGGATGTCTCTGAACAAAACACAGGGCACTGGAAAACTAATTATTACTTGATATTAATATTCTACTGCAATAATAATGGGTAATTGATGTGTGTGTGTGTGTGTGTGTGTATATATATATATATATATATATATATATATATATATATATATATATATATATATATATATATATATATATAAATATATATATATATATATAATCACATTTTACAATTTCCGAGACTAACTTCTTTACCAAAACACTGGTGGGAGCCACTGTAGAACTTTAATTTGCTGTGAGGGCTTGGCTGCTGCTTCCTTAGCTTCACAGGGCTGCTGAGGTTGCTGATGACAAGATGAAAGCTGCATTTACCCTTTCCTGAGATAGTATTGTACCAAAGTGTAGGATGTTTACATTATCCATCATGTTGTTAATGAATGCTTCAGTTGTATATTTATTGTACATTTATCTTTTCGTCTTCAGTGTCCTTTGTGTTTTAATGTTATATTTTTGCTTGAAAAATTTATATTTATGCTTGATTGTTGCATGAATCTCTTCGTTTGAAAAGTATGTTTGGCAACTGAAAAACATTATAATACATTCTGACCTCTATTCTGTGAAAAAATGTTTGTGTTATAGATTCATTTTCCCTTCAGACTTCATTGTATACCTACCACTTTTAAATCCACAAACATTTCAGCTTGAATGATAGCAGAGTTTGCCTATTCCACATTTTGTTTACAGATTTCAGCAGTATGTTTAGGTTATTAATAGTTGTATGGCAAACTAATTGGAACAAGTCTCTATGATTATTTATGTATTCATTATAGAGAATGTGAGGAAACTGTCCAATTCATTCACCACCTGGTACATTATAAGTGAAGCACTTGAGTTACCCATCTCTTAATTTGTTCCATACACAAACATTTCTGATCAAAGAAATAGATTAATAAAAGTGCCTTAAGTATTGTCAATGCATACAAACATTGTAAGTACAATTTTTTTACAAACTGTAAGTACCATTATCAGCAGAAGTAAAGCAAAACATAATAATGGTAGGACAGTGTACCACTTCCAGTCAGTATTACTATTGTTACTGGTTTTCATTTATGATTGAATTGTATAAAGTTTCTCCTTTAGGATAAACTTTCCCTAAATTGAAATTGTAGTTGGATTTTATAGACCTTGCTATTTATTTGACATCCCAGCATTTGGGATTGCTAAAGTATCCCTGCCACCTCTCTCTCTTTCTCTCTCTCTCTCTCTCTCTCTCTCTCTCTCTCTCTCTCTCTCTCTGATGGCATTCATTAGTTTTCCATCCCTTTCATCTCTGAAGGCTTCATTGTCTAATGTATTCTATTTGTATTATAATACATACTGTTTAATTATGACATCTCATCTTTCCTCTACTACCATCCTTCTAATGCATATTTCCATTGTTAACTTTCTATCATTCCTTCTGTAGTATATATACCAATTCTTTACATACACATCACCACAGCATTCTTGTATAACTCCATATTGCCTCAATCTTATTCTTCTGCATTCCAACCAACATCAAAGTTCTCATACTACATTTCTGCATTTCATATTTAAAACTTGGTTGTTACACCCAACCTGTCTTGCTGCCAGCCTCCTCGAGTCTACTCCTGCCCGTCCCACCTCAGCACTTGCATTCAATAGTCTTCGTATCACATTTTTAGGCATAACTGCAAGATTGTGACATTTTAAAGTGATAGCTCGCCTGACAAGAGTGAGAAGTCTGTTCTTCAATCAACATGTTGGTGTTTTGAGTATGATCTGGTTTGTTTGATGATTGAAGTGTTTTTCTACTCTTTGCAGCTGACAAAAATCCAGTATCAGTGGTCTATGTACCCTCCCATTTGTACCACATGCTATTTGAGCTCTTCAAGAATGCCATGAGAGCAGTAGTGGAGCACCACGGCCCTGCTTCGGACACTTTCCCCCCAGTACATGTGTTGCTGGTGATGGGTCAAGAGGATCTTACCATTAAGGTTTGTCCTGCGTGTGTGTTGTGTGTTGTGTGTGCATGCATGCAGGCACACTTTTATATGTACAGAACAGTTGATGGATACCAGTGACCCAAGTTTTTCAAATATTTGTGGTTATTGTTGATTGTCAGTAGAAAGTGAATGTTTTGAAATGAGATCTTACAGCATTGGTCAGTTCAAAGTGATTTTATCATTATCTGAAGGATATTTATCTATGTATTTATTTTCCTTTAACCCCAAATCTCGAAAAAAAACAAGTATACATCCCTATATAAATACCTTATTTTCAAATTAAAAAGATATAAGAGGAATTCTCTTCCATTTCCAGCTATCCGACCAGGGTGGTGGAATTCGCAGAAGTCTGATGGACTTACTCTTCAACTACATGTACTCCACGGCACCTCAGCCTGCTGTCTCTGGGCTGGACACTCCTCCCTTGGCTGGCTATGGCTATGGCTTGCCACTGTCTCGACTGTATGCTCGCTACTTCCATGGTGACCTGCAAGTGACTTCTTATGATGGATATGGGACAGATGCCACAATCTACTTGAAGGTTTGTGGAAATTTTCCAGCTCCTAGTGGTGGATTTTGTAATACTGAATGGTTGATTATTTATGAATTACCATGTACACATGTCATTTTCCTCATATTTACAACCTTCTCAATTCTCATATTTCTAAAGCCAGTTTATTATTCTTGTCCTCTTGGCTGCTGTATTAAGGGGCAAGAAGACCCACTTGGACCAAGTAGAAAACATTTGGTTTTGTCTCCTTCAACCACATCCTGTTCAGCTAACTCTGGGCCCTTCACCTTGCTGTCTTTTGTGTCATAATAATATATGTATATATATGTTTTTTTGTTTTTCCAGGCGCTCTCTAGTGAAGCGAATGAACTGCTTCCTGTATACAATAAGACCTGCCAGCGTCAGTACTCCACCCCAGTCCAGACACATGACTGGTCTTCACAGGTTCACTCTGCCATGTTTATTCGCCCCTTCAGCACCACGTCACGTAACAAGCATGAACAGAAATCATCATAGCCTTTGTGAAGCAGTGTTGCCACTACTGACCCTCTCCACCATATCATACAATGTAGTCTTCTAATGTAGAAGTGTCAGTCCAGATACGACCCTTAGGGCACTCTGTAATTGAGGTTAAGTTGTCAAGGATGATTGCTATTATTGTTGTAATTATATACATGACTCAAATTAGGTTTTACAGTGGACTTGTCTGTTGTTAGATAACTGCCAAAGATTTTCTTCCCTTTCATTAAATATGAATGAGTTTTTTTATAGCTCAGGTTCACATAGTTGTATTGTATCATGTGACTGAGGTTGTTAAAACCTCAAATGATGAACTACTCTTTGAGAGAGCTACACAGACATCATCAATCATAACATACCATGCCTTCACACACTTCAAGAAACATTTACTCAGGTTTCAAGAGACTATGGCACTAAAGTTTTGGGGTTTAATACTAGAGGCAATGCAGAGATAGTGGACCATTACGAGTTCAGTTCTTGAGACAAAACCATGGCTATGAAATATGTATGGCATTTAGATTGGTGTTGAGGTTGCTGTGAAGGAACAGAGATTAAATTAAAACTGCAGAAAAATTCCCCAATCCTAATAGTGATGGCTTTCTGGAATTCTTCCATGATTCTGGTGATCTGGCATTTTAAAATACAGATTAGCAGTTATTGATTGCATAGTTTTTATAAGATATTGACATAAGGATAATTCAAGTTCCTTGCATCTTTCCAAAATTGCTATTAGATCTACAGTCATTTTTAGATGATATATGGAAAACATTTTAACATTGTTACTTGCCAGCTTCTTGTATACATAATTTTTATCAGCTTCAAGATGCCTTTTCATCCTGCATGCATAATTTGTTGCGTGTTAGCAGTCACTCACTGAGCGGGTATGATACGTTGCAAGCCAGGACTAGACATTAATGGCAGTACAGTAACCTGTTTTCTCTTACATTTCATACTTCATGCTTTTATTTAATATGGTGCTCCTCTGAAATAAATACTTTGTTATAAAGTTCAGATTTTCCAGATGATTAGCTTGCTGGACTGTCTTAACTCAAGCACAAAATGACACATCCATTGGCCCTTAAAACTGTTGCTGTCATAGCACAACACATCATTATGTCTGCCCAGTTAAGAAATAATTAGGGAACAAACAGTATTTGTGGTCAATAGAAATAGTGAACAGATTACATAACAATGATGTGTGGAGGAGGAGGAGGAAGAGGAGCTGCATCAGCAATAGTATGGTAGGTTCAGTATTACCAACCCATCATTGCAGTATGATTACCTACTCAGGCCATGCTGGATTTGGTAACAAAACAATGCAATTAATGTATTAAGTTGATTCATATTTAGCCATAGCAAATCGTATTTTATCAAAGATATTTGGACTGGTGACCCTCACTGGTCTAAATTAGGCTAAGATTTGAAGGTTTATACATATATCCAATTCTAAAGTCATGTAATGCTGCATCCATCAGAGGAAATATTTTTGACAGTGTTGTTAGTATTAATGGTTAGTGTTTATGACCTGGGAACAGATTATTGTGCATAGGTGTTTGACTAAGCAAAGCCAAAAGTACAGATACTGTTAGTGTGTCGAGATCACTCTTGTACTAAGTCAGTGTATCCGGCTGCTAGTTCATTTTGTGTGAGTGATGTGTGTCCTTTGTAAATAGAGATCGATATTTTTATTTATTAAAATCCATGATGGACTATTTATTTTTTTCTTGCCCCAATGTGAGCTCTTAGTTATGAGGTTGTTCTCTTCAACAAGCATACTCCAGGCGGTGCAGAATAGCTCTACAATACACCTGTTAATCCTTTGGGCACAGCATGGACGAAGAAAATCTGACAAATATAAATTGGTCATTCTTGACAAATTAACATAATCATCTTTGATGCCATGAACACTGTTCATGAACGATATCCCTTGGGGTTTAGTACCATGTCATTAAACCATTTCCTTTCTCTCCATTTAGATAGGTAATGGTTTTCCTTGGAGGTCATTACATGTACAAATAGATAAGATAGCTGAAAAGTAACTTTGTTGTCATTATGATATCAATATCTCCAGGTGATGTGCTTTACTTCAGATTAAAGCTTTGATATCTGTAAGTATCAAATAGAAAACTAGTGATTCATTCCTTGTGTGGCTGAAAACTTTTCCTATAACCTCCTTTTCATGTCTTTGTTATCCGGGGTTTCAACAGGATAGGCTGATTCCTATGATATCTATGTTAATGTGTGTCAGCATTCTTGATGGAGGTAACTCGTGCAATAATTACAATGGAAGAAGTAATATTACACTCATCCATTAATTTATTTATATGGTACCACAATTATGTTCGTATTCCACATGCCTATAGATCACACCCATGACTGTCCTTTTCTTCCACTACATCACACGTGGACGAATGATGTAGTGGAAGAATTTGACAGATGCTAAGATTACTTTTGTAATCAGTACAGTAGAAAAGGAGCACAATGCTGGCGTGCTCCGGCGACACCGCATAGTTATGGAAGTCCCATACGGCGTTCAGGCTCGTGAAACAGTGTTCGTAACCCGTTTATATACACTCGTTCTCTTGAAACAGTGCTTCAAAACTCTTTTATATATTAGGTACATTGTCTCGTGAAACAATGCTCGGAAACTCGTTTATATACATTTAGTCTCGAAACAGTGCTCACAGACACACTCACTCACAAAAACCGTCGACAACAAACAGTAACATTTTGTAGTGATGGAGACCAACATCACCTACTTCTCCGTCACCATGCTGGGATCTATCGAAGCACCTTCTGCAGCATTCTGTAATAGTCAAGTAACACAAACTACATGATTCAGCCTCCAACTAGGTAAGTCTCAATCTTCAGAGGATTACTATGATCTGTCTAATGGTAGCTATAGGTAGGATTGGACACATACATGTACCTCACTTTAAGATGTGTGCCGATTTCAATGAACGGTCGCCTTCAAGAAATTATTTTATTGTTAACATCAGATGTGTGGGGACTCGTTCTACTGGGATGTCTTCTGAAGCTCCTACTTTACTGATTGAATTTTGCGAAAACCATATAACGCTATACATTGTTGTTCCCATACTCAAAGCAACAACCAAAAAAATAGTTTTCGCATCATAATTGTGGTTAATGCTTCCTAGATTTGCTGTATTTTGCTGATGTCCTCATTTTAAGACAGCAGCTTATGTAGCTATACAGACAGAGGGACGCTATAGTAATATATATATATATATATATATATATATATATATATATATATATATATATATATATATATATATATATATATATATATATATATATATATATATATATATATATATATATATAATGTGTGTGTGTGTGTGTGTGTGTGTGAAATTGGTGTTCATTAAGTTGACGAAAATGAGTCAGTGTGACGGCACCTTGATTAGGAGTAAGTAGTAAAACAACACTAAATGACTTGTGCCATCAATCAATCAGTCAATAGCAAAACTGCACATGATTATATGCACATACATATAATCACCTCCATCATATATCTGTCAACTGTGCTGGGAGCTATAAGTAGTGCATTCTTTATCATTTATACGTATTTTGTGGTGTAAATTATTCTCCATAAATACTTCAATGAAAAAAAAAAAAAAGGTAGGAAAAAAGTTAAAGACGAATTCCAAGTGCTTTATTATGAATGATATACACATTTTGCCTTAACAATAATTGTACTTAGTCTCCAAATACATATAGTCTATACATACTGTATAAAAAAAGATATATAATTCGGTCATAGAAAAAAAAAAAACATTTCAGTAATTAATAATGATAATAATAATAATAATAATAATAATAATAATAATAATAATAATAATAATAATAATAATAATAATAATAAAATAATAATTCGTTCGTTGAAACCTGTAAGGTAGACCTCTGTCTGGATAAACTGTTAGACTACGTCAGTCCGAAAGGGATGTAATGAAACTTTAAAATGCCATAAAAAAAAAAAACTAAAAAAAAAAAAAAAGCTGCCACCACAAACCACGTGTCAGTCATGAAAACCTTGCTGTTGTCTAGGAGGTTTAATCACCGTAATTCAGGAGGCATTCAAATTAAAGAAAAAAAATCCTACCTTAATTGTCTTTCAAATTAACATTATTTTTTAACGTGCTTGATCATTAGAGTTCACCTGGATTTTAAGTAGTTTTCATTTTGATGTGAAAAAAAAAAATATATATAATAGCTGAAAATAATGCCTGAAAGTCAAATTTGAAATGGGACACACCGCTAAGTGATAGGCTATTTGCTTTTCTCAGTTGATTGACTTGGGATTGGAGTGGTTCTGTTCAATATTATACAGTGAATAAGTATGGTTGTCTTTATCTGGGATCTCATTATCCAGAGTATTTTAATCCTGTGCATCACTTACTGGAAATCAATAAGTTTTTTTCGGCAAGGATTATTGAATATTAAGCAAATTTTCTTCTCGTCGTGATGAATAGAATGTTCTGTTGTATTTTTTTTTTTTTTATGCGCTAAGACTTCAATGAATATATGCATTGTCAAAGCAATTCATGGTACCACTGCTTCTGCCAATGAGGCGTCAGATAAAGTTCACCATTTGTATCTGATATTGTAATGGCAATGCCTGCCAGTTACAATGGAAGAAGGACGATTTCTGGTCTTCGATTAACATCCAATTATAGATAGCTGATTTTCAAAATGAAGTCTACTGTTTTACATACCAGTGTTCTACTGTTGGTGATTGGTGGCGGGGCGAACTCGAGGCGGTTGGTGTGGCCGAAGCGGGAGCTGCTTTCCTTCTCCCAGCAGTAGTTCGGTCTCAGAGACTGTTGGGACAGCGTCTGAGAGTATGGCCTCGGGTTCGATCTCGACTGCTCCAAGTTCCTTCAACACCAACCTGGTCTGGATAATAGTGTCCTCCAGTAACTGGTGAGCAACCTCTTCAGAATTCATTAGTGCGATGTCCACGTTGAGCCCCAAGCGTACCTGTCCTCGATAGCTCAGCATGGACACGCCGATCCCTGCAGGAAAGGCGAGGTGTTATCCAGGGGCAGGGCCAGGAGGGAGCAGCAGAGCATTGTTAATACATTACTACATGTAATACATTACTACATTACAATTATTGTTAATACATTACTACATGTACATCTTAGAATATAAGAAACTTTCAGCGCCGTTTTCACTGTGTCTGCAATAGGTTATGCGTAACGAGAATGATGCAAAGATGCATAACCAGAGGAATGAAAAGATATTATTAGCGAACCGTTAGTTTCCGTCTTTAGGAAATCACTAGGCTCAGGAGAGGTAACGGCAATGTGGAGGTAGACGAATATAGTATTCATATTTATTTATTTTTTTTTCTATGTGTAGGAGGGGCAACAAAAATACCTATACAAAAAAGTACCGGTTCCCATACAGTCAACCATAAACGAAAATGGGATAAGTCTCTTAAAACCTCTTTCCTAAAAAGGTGAAATCATAGGAAGTGGAAATACAGAAGTTGGCAGGAATTCTAGAACTTACCAGAAAAAGGAATGAGTGAACGAAAGTACTACATAGATAACTCTCAAAATAGATAGAGATGTACAAAATAGAAATGAGAGAAAGAGGGAAGTAATGTGCAATGATGGCGCTGGAGGAAGAGAGGTATATGCAGTTAACATCAGAAGACGAGATAGCGTGAAAATAGCAGTAGAAGGTGGCTAGAGATGCAATATTCCAGCAATGAGAAAGGGTTGAAGACAGTCAGTTAAAGGAAAGGAGTTAAAAATAAGAAAAGTTCTTGATTCCATCCTTTCTAAAAGAGCTGTATAAGTGAATCATTTGGGATAGCGAGAAAAACAAGCAAAGTTAGGCGTTCTGAGTACATACTTTACAATTATCCAAATTTTTCAGTGACACTCAATTATCCCCTTCTTTTACGCTGAATAACCTTGGTCTGTCCATTACACCTCATCTCTTGCTAAAACAGCTTCTATGAAGTTAGGCGTTCTAAGTCGTCTCTGCTAATTTTACTCAAGAGTGTGTGTAGTATATTAAGTGTATATAATTTTGTGTGAAGGAGGAAAGTTATCTTTAGAGGCCGCGCTGTTAATGCCCTCTTGAATTGAGGGGAGATGTTCATCGAAGTCATAGCTAGCTTCAATGACGAGTTCATAGCAGCCACTGAACTGGTCTATAAGACCAGAACTAGTGCCATCAGATCTCGCGGGAGAATATATATATATATATATATATATA
>CM035194.1:32863127-32889454 GCA_020233015.1 Callinectes sapidus
ATATATATATATATATATATATATATATATAAGCATTGTCACGCGCTGGGAGGTGCGGCTAACGTCTGCGCTGTCATGTACTCCGCTGAGGTCAAGGACAGATTGATCTCATGAGTTCCTCTTGACCCCGACCTGAAGAAGCCGCGTGACGTCATGCGCCAAGCCTGCTCATTTTTACTCCGAAACGGGTCAACCCTGTATTCTTTTAATCCTGACCCAGCCAGCCTTTCCCTACGGAGCGAGCTCAGAGCTCATTGACCGATCTTCGGGTAGGGCTAAAACCCATCACACACTACACACCGGGACGGCGAGGCCACAACCCCTCGAGTTACATCCCGTACCTACTTGCTGCTGCTAGGTGAACAGGGGCTAGATACACATTAAGAGTCTTGCCCATTTGCCTCGCCGCTCCCGGGACTCGTGTGTGTGTGTGTGTGTGTGTGTGTGTGAGAGAGTGAGTGTGCATGTAGCTATAATGAATGTATCTTTTGTACTGTACAAGTTCTACTTGTACCGAAATCTGACTCATATCACTACACTATTACCACAAATAGCTACGTGCCACCACCGCATAACACCACCACCACCACAATCACAACTCACGCACCCCTATCACCTATGACAATTATATAAAGGCAGTCCGCTGCCAACGTCCCACTACAAGCCACCAACACCATCATCGCTCAGCCCTCTACAGTTCCCCCAGAGCCTACCTGAGTGTGGCTGGTGGTCTGGTTGAGGAGGCACAGTGCCACCTGGTCTGCTGGATGCGGCACCACCTGGGCAAGGGACAGAACATCTCTGCCCTCCAGGTTGTCGCTGGTGAGGCCGTACTCCGGGAACACAATGATGTCGGCGCCCTTCAAGAAATCAGAGAAAAATCCAGTTACCGACCCATTGTCAATCACAACTTGGATATATAAGATAAGGAGCACGGGCGGGATTCCCGTGGTGTGTGGTGTCTTGCCACGACGAGGACTCGGTGCTGAGTGGCTGTCCAAAGTTACTGCAGTGAATTGCAGGCTTGCTAATCACTGTAAGGGCAATGGATGGACATTAATAAAGAAAAGGAACCTCTTCTATAACAAAAACATCTTGTATGCCAAGGATGGAGTGCATTTATCCCGCCAGGGTGTCTGAATCATGGATGGAACACTTGAGAGGGAATTAAATGCACTCCAACCCCTTTTTTCGTTAGTCAGGAGAAATATCAGATTTGTAGGAGAGACAAGGAAAACAGAATAGCCAGATGCAGAAAAGTAACTAGCAAAGCGAAGATAGGAAACAGTTTACATGGTTATTACACAAACTGTAGAAGTTTATTGAATAAGATAGACTTGCTTAAGGGGAGCAGTGTGTCAAAAACTTTTATATCATTGCATTAACAGAAACTTGAATAGACATGTCAAGAAAAGTATTTAGACCAGGGGTTAAAATTGATGGTTACATACTATTTCATATTGACAAGGAAAACAGGAAAGGTGGAGGAGTACGTTAGGAACACACTGCAATGTTGCCTAAACAGTATAATCAAGACAGATAGCAAACCAGAATCATTGTGTGTGGATATAAAGGATGGATCACAGACGTTAGTTATGGGATTAATGTACAGACCACCGAATGCTACAAATGAAATCAGCTCCTTACTTTGCCAGGTAATAAATAGAGCAGCAGCAAGGTACAGTCAGGTATGTGTTATGGGTGATTTCAATCATAGGAATGTTGATTGGAGCTTGATGATAGGCAACAAGGAAATAGATGAATTCCTTAAGGTAATCCAGGATAATTTCTCAAAACAGGTAATCTTAGAACCTACAAGAGGAAGTAATATTCTAGATTGAATTCTGACAAACAAGAAGGAATTCATTACACAAGTGGAGGTCAGAGGGCAGCTATAGGTAACAGTGACCACAGTGAAATTAGATACACAATTAAGTGACAGGATAATGCTAGAAGCAGGAATATGAGGTAGGTTCTTGATTTTAGGAAGGCAGATTTTGAGGGATTAAAAAGGTGCGACTGGCATCGGAGTGATAGGGAAGGTCAGGATGAATGGAGAGGAGGGAAGGTGGGGCGAGGTGAGGTGAGGTGTGGAGTAAGGGGGAGAGGAGAGGAAAGAGGGAGACTTGTGAGGGTCCTATGTGCCCAGGATGACTCAGGTTGGTCTGGGTTGGGTGAAGTGAGGATACGAGAAACGGTTGAGGAAGTATATTTTGTTGATAGAATACAAACATGCGGGTAAGGCTGCTAGTATTCCTTTTAAAACAATAAGGTCACAGAAGGATAATCCTAAATAGAACAGAAAAGAAGTACGTATTGGGGGTTAAAGGCAGGTGAGGAGGATTTAATATAATGAATTACCTAGAACCGTCAAAAGATTAACGAGGAAAGCTAAAAGCAGTTAATTAATATATCTTTTGATGTGATTTCCCCTGTGGTATGGAAGAGTCCCATTGTTGTTAAGCAAGTTACTATTCTTACAATCATAATACCGCACCAACCTTTATCACTTTTCTACTAGCTAATTCATTTATTTGTTTCTTACCTTCCTAACGTGATTTACATTCCTGCTTATATCATTGTTTCCCTTGCAATAGTCTCAATATTTTCTGCTCATTGTTGAGTACAAAATCAACAAGTCCCTCGAGCACCAGCAACCAACAGATGCTTCGAACAGTTTCACAGAGCAGCGGTGACAGTTGCCACTAACCTCTGATCCCCCATTGATGTGGTGATTTGAAATTCAGTCATTCAATCAATCAGTGAAGATTGGGGCACATATCAATCCCTCGTGTCACACATTTTAGTTACTATGTTGTAGCCGCTTAAGGGACTATAGTAGATTTTTGGAAGTGGTTTCTTGAAAATCGTCGTAGCCTCTTGTAAATTTCACACAAAGTTTGTTTCTACATATTTCATAAGACACAGTCTCACCTTTATATGTGTGAAAGAAAAAAACAAGAAAAAAAGACCATGTAAAATACCGCACCTTACAAATTTACGAATTCCTTACTTAATATATGTCGAAATCTTTCTCAGTTAAGTTTTCTGCATACTAGAAGAGCTGGTCTTCACTTGCTATTAACTGCTTTTTAGAAAATTAATGATATACCTCTAAAACTCATTAATATGTTAAAAGTAGCATTCATAACATAATAATAGAATTTACAAAAAAAAAAAAAAAACTTGAAAAAAAGGAATAGCAACTTTTGTAGATACTTTATTCATGAAAACTTATAAAAAATCAAAGAAATCTGTTGATAAATAAGAAAGTTATCCTAACAGGAATGCGATTATCTTATGTTATCAAAGTTTCGAGAAAACGAGGCCCCAGGTTCGGGGAGTGTCGCGTCTGTCGCGTATACGCTACCGCGCACCAGATGACGCATTTGTATCCAGGTTTTTCTGTATACGTTTTGAGGCAAGTTGCTCTAAGGTTTGCTTCTTCACAAAGGCATATTCTTCTGCTACCTCTGGAGATATATCTCTTGTCAAAAGACTTCCTCTTAATACTAGATGGAGATGGTGATGGTGACATCTCCCTCCCCAATATCACTGCTAGAAGTGACTCCTTAGAAATTTCTTGATTTCTTTTTACAATCCCTTGTCTTCTGAAGGTTCAATTGCTTCTCCTACACTCCTTTTATTACTCCACCCATCTTTAAAAGTGAGGATGGTGTATAAAGTGGCAAAACTAAAAAATGTGAGGGATGATGAAGGACCACAGAGTGTAACACACATTCCTCTGTGAAAAGTCCGCAGGCTACTGGGGCCGCTATTCACAAACGCAGCGAGTGACGTTAGAACCTCGTTATTTACTTAATTTTCGGGTCGTTAATAACGACACCTCCCGAGGTGTAGTAAAGACATCGCTATTTGTTATATAAATATTTTTGTCCGCAAAATGATCTTTTAATTTACCTCATCCATACTTCACCATTCAAGAAACATGATACTGGGAGGCACAAAATCAAATTTTGCATGGAACAGCTAAAATAAAGATCGAGATGAGGGAGCAAATTTAGCCGCGCTACCGATCGGTGAGACAAGTCTAGTGACTGACTGCTGTAATGGATGTTGTCTTTGTAGGGATTACGATCGTGCCACGAAGATTGTCTTGTCGCTATCAGGTCTATCGTTAGCTAACCGTGTCGTTATTAGCGACGCGCTTAGTGACAAACTTTCTGGATGCTGATAAAAATTTAATTGTGTATTAGGTATCTCAAGGACAATTGGTGAGTTGCCATATCTCTCAAGAGAAAAATACAAAAAGTCCATAAAAATTCTAGAAAAAATCGGAGACGCAATTTTTTCACACGTCACCGCGGATATTTAAATCACCCGCTGAACACATGCATTGGTTTAAATACCACGTAGAGGCATTTAAATTCCTTTCAGACACATAAAACTCTTCCAAAATATTGACGAAGTGTTGGTGAATTATTGGAACCCAAAATCCCAAAACACCACATTCAATCGAAAATCACCAAAAAAATCTACTATGGCCCCTTAAATCCTATGCACATCTACACATTGCAAGTTCCGGAAATACCAGAAATAGCGTTCACAAATTTTCCTTGGCGAGGCATTTCATTTTTACTGATTATTCATTTTTTCTCCAACTTTTGTTTTGCGTCAGCGAAAATAAATAAATAAATAAATAAATAAAAAAAATTCAAAGTTTGCTTCAAACACTAAAGTAATATGACATACCATCATGATAGTATTGAAAATGGCAGGGTATTCAGCTCTAATATTGCGTTTGACTACACCCCACCTGCTGCTTGGCGAGGGCGGCGTTCTCTAAGAAGATACGGGCATTCTCTTGCAGGATGGCAATTCCTCCGTCCTCCCAACTACTGTAGGGTTCATGTTCCAGCACCGCGCCTGTGTACTGCACCTCCGCAGCCCCCGCAACTGCCGCCAGCAACAGCAACTGCACACACAGCATGGTGTCAACTCTGGAGAGATGGCGTTAACTGAATGCCTCTGGTGAAGGGCACACAGTTTTATAGATAGATATGAACTGTCTGATAACAGCCATGCTTGGTCACATGGGAAACTCGTGCATATATACACACGTCTCGACACGTGTCAGTAGTGGTGGTGTTTTAGGTCATTAGCTGTGCTGTCTGACGCAATACTTGAAAACGGTTGCATTCCTAGGCAACCACTCAAGTGCACAAAAAGCTTCGCTTGTTCCTTGTTTAACCTTTTTTTCTTCTTCTTCTTCTTTTCATATGTATATTCCAGTTACTCAATTCCTTGTCTTCACATAGTTGTTAGAGATATTTATGATTTCTATCTACATTCTTTATCATGTAATACTTTAGACCAATCTAATCAATCGGAATAAATTCGAGGCCACACACTCTGAAAGTAACCTAACTGCAAGCGAAACATGTGCAAAAGCTAAACAACGCAAATAAAGTAAACAGAGAAAGTGTTTGAATTTGATTAAATTTAGATTTAAAGAGATACTGGATATTTTTCTCCCTAAATGAAGTCGCCAGAAAATGAAGGAGGAAATTGAGGCAGAGTTGCAGAGTGTGGGTGTGCAAGCAGACTGATGGGAGTGTTTATTATTCAAGCCTGCATGGAGGAAGTACTTGTCAAGTTTGACATTATTCCAAATTAGTTGAACCTCTTTACTCATGTTTGTCAACCAATACAAGTGACTCAAAATAGATATACAAAGGTCCATTTAAGAATGTAATAATCTGAGAGTTGGGAGCCATAATTTTACTGGTTAATTCATGAAACCATCCTTTTTTTATGGATTACCCTCCTTACAAAGGTTTCCTCTTCATGTATCCTTTAGGGGTAGTACACTTCATACTTATTAGAGGGTTCCACTCATATACGGTCTTATTGAACAGAGGGAAGTGAAAGACTTTTCTTCCAATTAACTCCCTCCCGTCCACTCGGGGTAACAGTTCCCAAATGGGTGGGCTTTCAGATAGGAGGTCTCCATTAGGTGGTCTCCTTTAGCCCATAAATTCCCATAAAAGCCCAGATTGTATTAAAAAAAAAGGCATCGAGGCCATTGAAAAATGTACAAAGGAGAGCTACCAGATTACTGCCTGAACACAGAGCCTCAAAGTTATAATTTATGAGGAATTTCATTGATAATGTAATGAATGCTGTGTCATTGTTTTTTAATATGCCTGGCTTAAGTTGGGGCGATAGTGTTGACATGATTGACAAGTAACAGCTAGATAAGCTCTCCGCTCCACTGCTGCTGCTCCATTGTTTGGGTCAGTCACTTCAAAAGTCCATTGCTTCGCTCATTTAAGGTTGTTCTCTTCCCTTTACAGAAATCTCAACGATATTGTCAAGGTCATGAACTATGTGAATGTTCCTGAACACGAGACTTCCAGTATATGTCATGAGCAAACCGTCCATTGTTCATCAGTTCATCATGTGGTTACAGGTGTATACACGCAGATTTTTTGTCCCTTTTGCAAATTTTTTATTATTTTTTATCTTTTTTTTATTCTTAATTAATTAATTAATTAATTCATCTTTTTTTACATATAGAAAAGGTTAGTAAGCATTTATAGGATAAAGGATTACCATTAACACGACGCTCTAAAATTCCATATCTGTAAATATTGTATCTGTCCTACTTAGGGAAGGCCAGCAGGCCCCGTTGTCATTTTGGGATGTCGCCCCCCCCCCCTCCCTTTTTTTTTTTTTTTTTTTTTTTATAATCAATCAATGAATGGATGTATTGTTTATCTACATCTCCCCCCACCCCCCACCCCCCGTTGCCTTCGCGTTTCAGAGTTATTCCCTTCACCTAGCCGTCTTTTCAACTGATGACAGTCATGATATTTAGAATATACCTTGATTTATGCAATACATGTACATTGTAACGTAAAGTCTATGGGAGGATCAGCGCAGTGCGTTTCAGAACAGGGTCAGGTAGGATATATATGAATGAATAATTACATGATTAACAACTCTCGGGGTGGCTGGCTGGAGTGTGTGAGTTGAGAGGTGGTATTACCTATATACGAACTAACTTCATTCAGCCAACTGGCCTTTAACAGACGTGTTGTACTTGTATTCTAAGATTATGATGGGTTGTGTTCCTCCAGGCAGCGTCCACCCCGGGCATTGCTCTTGTATTCCTCCGCGGTATTATCGAACATGTCCCGTCATAGACACTCATCATCAAATGTTCCTTTACTTTGAACGGCGTGACAAGGGATGAGTTCAAAGCAACTCATTGGTATGTTCTCCATCATGTTACAGGAGAGAACATATATAATACTCCATATTTATATGTGGAACTAGTTGGTTGGTCGGCGTTGAGGCAGACCGCAATACAGCAAGAGGATAAGCAATAAACGAAAGATCCGTTGAGGTTTGGGTGGCAGAACCGACTCGTGGAAACACAAGAGCAGCAAAGATGGCAGTGTAGAGGAGGCAACACTGTACTGAAGGGTTCCCGCTGCCACACCTGAGACTTGCAGTGTTGTTGCATCAGTTCAAACAGATTTCAGTTTACATATAGCGTGTCGGCGTGTTGTGAGTGAACATTAAACCTCCGACATGGGTTTTTTAGTGGAAGTTGAAATGATATTGTAAAAGTATGGATCGTTTTACATTGCTGAGGCTTGAGGGAGGCTGTGAAGGTGAGTGTATGTGTAGCAGTGTGGTGTGTGGCGTGGTGGAGGGGTTTGTTTACATGGGAAGGAGAACACCTCCAGGCTCATGTGCAACTAAACGTCAAGAATTTCTGTGCGAAATTACACATTACTGTTCGGAGGGAGGGAGAGTATCGAAGGACACGCGTGACATTTGTCCGTAGTGGATATTTGTGCCACAAACTTTGATACAACCAGTGTAACGTTTTATCACGTGTCTAAATCGATGTCTTAAAACTTTTGAAGTGAAATGGTCATTTGTCAGATGTGAGTACCAGGGGAACCTCTCGCCAGAATCAGCAGCAATATGGTGGTTAGTGTGCTGGTAAGACTGCAGAGTAAAGACTTCCCTTTCTCCACCAGCCCCTTCCACAAACGGGGGGATCTAGTGGAATTACTGGGTTTTGGGGGGAACAGAAAGCCAAAACAAACCAAATTTTGCAATTCGTCCCCCAGCAAAAAACAAACTAAAAACTAAGGCTAAATTTGGGTTTAAAGGAAAAAATAGCCTTAAGATACTGACGAAATCTAATTTAAACTAACAAAACTTAAGTTTTAATCAAACCTTATTTAACAAAGTCAAGTAACCTAACTTAGCTTGCCTCCGTTCTTCCCCGCGACCAGTTGCAAATCCATAATAAACTGCCAAAGGCTACTGGAATAGTACTTTTATGCATTAACACACATCAGAGGGGTAAGGGGATGGGGAGTGCAGTGACAGAGGGTGGTGGATGGTAGAAAAGTATGGTAATTATTTATAATATGTCTGTGTTGTCCCACCTGCTTCCACCACTCACCACCAAACATTCCTAATTCTTGTAAAGTAGCCTATTCCAGTGCCCTCTTGGACAGTAACCTAACCTGATGAAAAACCTAAAAAATTACTCTGCTGGACTTGAATTTCTGGTTCACTCCTTAGTGCTATTACAGGCACACAACCCACTTGCCATGCAATTTCCTGTTTATGGCAAAGTCACCAACTGTTCTACATGGTATGGGTTCTGTTCTCGTATCTGATATGGCTGCATTATAAAAATTTAATTAAAATGTTTTGAAAGACGCCTTGTGAAAAGGCACATTTTTTGTGTTGACTGGTTTTTTGACAGTACCATTCTTTCCTAAGTATAGCTTATTTTCCACATGTAGATTTTATGTTGTGCTGCCCACATCATTTAAATAAATCTCAATGCTTGCCAGTGTAGCGGCAATACAACTCAAGCTGCCCAAGGTTTCAATCACTACAGCAGTCTTCAGTTACTGGTAATGAGGCATGTGTGGCTGTGGATGAGTGGGCAAGAAAAGTAAAGCCTAATATTATTGAGAAACAATTAAATGCTTTTCCAAGAAAGATGTATATTTACCAGTGGCACACATACATATACATACAAGTAATATAAGTATCAGATGAAACATAAAAACTGACAAAGTTACATTTAGTAGTGTCGGCACTACTTACTATGTTATACAAGGCAGTTTCAAGGATTTGTCTGACATTAACTAGGTAGTAGCTGGACTCAGACTTTTGAGTCAATTTAAATTTCAAAGTATTGTCTTGTTTGAACATGAAAACCACAAGTGAAAACCTTCACAGACACACACAGTACACCAAGAACACTACCTAAGCATACATATAAGTTTGGTATTCAGAAACATTTTGTTCTCTCACCTCAACTGTTTTTCAAGGCCACAGAGATGATTAGTGTGGTTTTCAAGAGTGTTTTTCCAGTAAATAATGTAGAAATCTTGTCACTGCCTTTACAACCATATTAGCACTGAAAAATCTGTCAATTTAAATAAAACTTTTTGAAATATTAGAGGTGGAGCACAGAGGTATTTAAGAATATGAGCCCATGGTACAAGGCCTGATTCTGCTATGATGTGTGTTGAGCTTAGTGTTGTTGGTTTGATGACAGTTGTGTGAGGGATAATGTGGAGATAACCCTGGACTTTTCTCCAAAGATTAGTATATACTTTTTATGCAAGAGGTGGATGCTGGCTAGGGGCAACAAAAACAGTGAAAACAAAAAGCCCATGTATTGCCAGTCCCCTGGAAGATCAATAGAGTTAGCCAAAAATCAGAGGCAAATGCCTTGAAACCTCCCTCTTAAATAGAGTCAAGTTAAAGGAAGTTGGAAACACAGAGGCTGGTAGGGAGTTCCAGAGTTTACCAGCAAAAGGAATGAATGATTGGGAGTACTGGTTAACTCTTGCACCAGAGAGTTGGACAGAATAGGGGTGAGTGGAAGAATAGTCTTGTGCAGCGAGGCCACAGGAGGATGGGAGGCTTGCAGTTAGCATGGAAATTGCAATAGAAGATAGCAAGAGATGCGACTTTCTAATGAAGAGAGAGAGGCTGAAGACATTTAGTCAGAGGGGAGGAGTTGATGAGATGAAATTAAGGGTGTGGAATATGCTATATATGAACTACCAAGAACTTTAATATTAAAGTAATGTTAAGAGCTGAAAAATAGATAAAGTGAAAATTTGGTACTGTAAATATTAAGAAGTTGTGCAGCCCTACTGTTTGTGTTACTGTGATGTTGCTGCTAGCATCCTTACCTAACTAACCCTTACCCAGACATTACTTCTCCTTATCCCCTGTGTAAGAGTTGTTTTGATGAGTGCTAACACTGAACTCTTTCCCATGTGTTGCAATGGCAAGCAGCTTCTCATGATCCCTTAATTAATGTCAAGAGTGGTTGAAGTGATCCATGAAGGCCAACAGTCATTTTGACGGTGATCTCGTTTTTGCTGAGAGTCATTCAGGCCATGACTCATTTTGGATTAAAACAATTAAGAGAAACAAGTATTCCATTCACAGATACCCCTTATATTTTCATTAAGAATGTATAAAAACTACTATTTGAAAACACTTATTTTAGAAGCACTGAACATATATAGTATATGAATCTTGTATACTTGACATTTATATTATATTTTCATTAAAAGAATATAAAAAACACGTGTATTCTTAAAAGTTGATTAACAGATACCAATAAACAAAATCTTGCTCAATATTTTTTATATTCTATCTTCCATAAAAGTATATTAAAACATTTTTCAAAATAAATGATTCTACTATTAAAGCATTTGTGTCATAGATAAGTATGTGTTTAAAATACTTAAGCTCAGCTATAGTAATATCTTGGTTTTTTTGATAGTAGAATATCTATAGAATACACAATATGCAGTGGACCAACTTTCTTGTGAAATATTATGATATCTTGTGAATTTGGCAACTGCAACCAAAGTTTGTGTTCTCTCCTATTCTGTTCATACAATTGATATATCTGGAAATTGAATAATCTCTTTGCCCTTTAGTGATAGTGAAGGTCCACATGTTTAATTCTAGATGCTTGTGACAGAAATGTGGAAATTAGTTAATGGCATACTGCAATTTTCTCTGTATTCAAGTGAAATTTGCAACTGGTTTTCTTAAATGAAGTTAAGCATTGAGTTTTCTACCAAGATAAATGATTAGAATAACACCACAATCCCCTTTTATCCCAACAAGCTTTGGGATATATGGAAGTGTCACATTTTTGGGGTGGGAGAGGCATACTGGTGAAATCTGGTAATAGATATAGCATAGAAATAATAAACACAGTTAGGAATTTTACCGTAGATATGTAAATGGTTTATGAACAAAACTTATACCAAATTTTATATCCCAGGTCCAAAGTTCCAAGGTGGTGAGTGCAGCCTCAATAACACCCCACTCTAACTTGACCTGACCTAACCTAACAGGAGGGGTGAAGTGTGAACTGCCTTCAGCCCCTCAAGGATAATAACATGTTAACCCCTTCAGTACTGGGACACATCTCTACCATGAGTTTTTGGTGTGATTAGATGATTGTATTGACATTAGCAAGGGTTTATAGAGGTTTGAAGACATGGCTAGAGTCTGTACTGTTTTAATCCTTACCTGAGTTTCCAAAGCTGTATAAAATTGATGAAAAGTAAGCAGAATAAATATGAAGATGTGTCGCGGTACTGAAGGGGTTAACTGTGTATGGGATCCAAATAGCCCTTTCTGTAAACTTTTACAAAAATGAGTATACCAGCAGTTTGTACTTTGATTTGTATTTTTTGTGATTGCAGATTTGTTACAATGGTACCAGGCATTAATTTTAGAATGATAAAATATTAATTATATTATATGGAAAAAGGAATACTGGTCTTAGAAAATAAACACATGAAGTTTCTTTACATTTTAGTACAGTGGTACCTCTTGATTCAAACTTAATTAGTTCTTTTTGGCTGTTCGAATTGCGAAAATTCAAATTAGGAAGCAATTTTTACTATTGAAATTAATGTAAAAACATTTAATCTGTTCCAGTTTATTTTTAATAAAAAAAAGAAAAATACTACACTCAACCCCACCTATTGCGAGCAATTGGTTCCTTCACATCGCTGCTATACCTAGAATATACTTAAAAACGCAATAGCCATTGTTAAGAAGTAATGGAAAAAAATAAAATTGGTCCCGACCCACCAGAGTGGCAACGTGATTTAGCATATTGGCGCCTTGTTTTCCCCTCATCTCATCATGAATCATAAATATCCTTCACATTTTGAGAGTATAGAATAAACACAGACATGAAATGCGTGAAAAAAAAAAAAAGCCAAACAGGCATAACAAAACACTTATTTACTTCAGTGTGGAACTCCCGAGTTCTGATGAAGACTAGACAAGCCTCTCCCCGGGTCCCCGCCTCCCTCTCATGCACTGAATACAGGAACACATTGCGTTGTATACCCCCCTTCCCCCCTTCCCCCTCCCTCCGTCCTTATCCTCTCCCATTCGATACGCAAACAGACCAAGTAGGCCCCCCCTCCCCACCCCTGACACTTTTCCTTACTCCAGCCACTCACCATCTTCTCTCCCTTCTCGCACCCCCTCCCCTCTCTCTCTCTCTCTCTCTCTCTCTCTCTCTCTCTCTCTCTCTCTCTCTCTCTCTCTCTCTCTCTCTCTCTCTCTCTCTTATCAAGTAGAATATATTCTCGCAGCATCATTTCCAACAGGAATTATTTCAAGAAAAGTATAAATTATTGTGTAAAAATGCCAATTATTATATTAATGTAGTTTGCATAAATGACAATGATATTTAACAAATTATTCTTCATTGGTTGTTTAAAGTGCTAAATATATCTTCATTACAGTAAATGAGTTTGCCAGTGACCAGAGTAGAAGGCCACATTGACTGGGGTGATAGGTAGAAAGTGATTAAGGTTGGGGGCTGGAGTAACCAAGGCAACTAGGGGCTGGAGTGACTTGAAAGCCGTTCCCGAGTCGCTATAGAGAGAGGTGTTCACGGCAAAGATGTGCAAGTGAGACCGGCCGACTGGCGAGAAGGCGGCGTTGGCCGCCACGTGTTTTTGTGTTCGAATTGAGAGGCTGCGTTCGGATTGGAGGTCAAAATTTGTTCGCCAAATGTGTTCGGATTGGGAAGTGTTCGAGTCAAAGGGTGTTCGAATCAAGAGGTACCACTGTATTTCCAAGATATGAGAATTATATTTTGTAACAGTGATCAATTGTAAAGGAAAATTTCCCTCATAGCAAGTTATATAGAAAAAATAATCCTAACAAACAAACAATTTTCCCTTCATAACAGAAAAAAGTTCAGTATTTTCCATAGTCTACTTTTGTACCTTAAAAAGCAGGGTATATACTTAAAAAAATCATATTGAAAAGTGCTCTAGATCAGATTATTCTAATGTATGAAAAAAAAATATTTGAAAAAAATAGAATTATAAGCCAATCAAAACTTTGCTTTCATAACATAGTAAAAGGAAATTTCCTTATACTTGAAAAAATAGATTGTCCTAACATTTTATTTTTGACTTTTGCATTACCACTCTTCTCTCCAAGAGATCTTCTCACAAGTCATCTGAATTGACAAAAAAATCATCTGAATTGCCAAGTGTCATGGTATTTGATGGTCTTCAGTAAAACTCGATTCCATTTCTGTTGGATAAAAAAAAGAATATACATTTTCTTATTTTTCTAGATGCTGCTTTCATTCATACTAACTCATATAAGCATCCTAAAAACTACATCATAGAGAGGAACAGTAGTAGGTACATCATCTGTGGGGTTGTGAAGTGGTACATATATCCACCAATCCATGCCTGGTACACCAGTGTACTGATAGTACTTGATAGAGGAAAGGATATGTATTAGTGTACTGTGAATAGGTACACTTGTGTCCCTTGGATTTTATCATTCTAACCTCAAGGCCACTCTCTCTCTCAATGGCACATACCAGTTCTTGCTGGAAAAATCCAAAGGACAGTGATGCTATGGGAGAGTAAAGGTAGGTAATGCAAGGCAGATGAGTGACACGGGACTGGCAATTAAGTGGGACTTTTTAGAAATATTTTTTGTGTCCTTATGTTTCTGTTGACCAGCTACTCCCTCTTACATAAAAAAAAAAAAGATATCTGAGAATCAAACTGTGAGTGTCTGGCAAGGCAGGTGCACTGTGACTCACTGAACATTGGCCCAACAGTTGTTGTCTTGGGTACAAAGAACAAAGACATCAAGTGTCATACATGTAATTATGAATTAAAATAGGAACAATAACAATAACAATGACAACAACAATGATGAAAAGGAAATGAACACAGTGTCATAATGGTTGTGGGGCCCCATAAGGCATCAGGGCAGGGGATCCTCTAGCCTCACTGATACCAGAATGAACGTAATACCATTTTTTTATGTATTGTTTTATTCTTCTGTTTATTTTGTTTATATAATGTGTTTTGTTACTTGAGGCAATAATAACTATTTAAGTATGATATTTCATGGTATTTGTGGGTCTTTTAAAGGTCTTGCAATATATTTCTATTTTTCGTATTCAACCTTAAGTTTGCCAAATGATTGTTCACTCTACAATTGCCTTATCAGGAACAAACCTAACCTAATCACATATCAGGGGGTACTTGTACTAATAATCCATATTTTGTTGTGCAGGATACATACATATATGACTATGCCTAAGTGGAGTCGTTATGAGTGACACACATTAATAGTTAAATATTTTTCAAATCTCAAAATGTCAAAACTGAGAATGAAAGTCTCGATGTTCCTTTCAGTGTTGTAGAACCCCAAATGTAGACAAATGCTAGCAGGCTGTTGACAAGACAGTGTAAGCTGAGCCAAAGTATGTAATAAGCAGACTGAGGAGACTAATTCCTGCTTAAAAGAAAATTCGTATCGAGAATTTTAAGTTCTAGTATCTGTATGCCATTTGTATTTGTAAGAATTAAGGGTCGGATTTAATCTACTGAACGTATATTTAAGAACTGACAGGGATTTGAAGTTTTATTATTTACTTATCATTTACATTTTATTGCATCAATTTCTTTTCTTTTTTTTTTTTGCAAGCATTGGCTTTATATTTTGTTCACAATTTTTGCCAGATTGAAGTATGGAGAAACCACATGGGGTCAGTTTTGAAGATGGCTCCCCTGACACCAAATGGGAGAAAGGAACAACAAGTGGAAGGGAATTGTCCTCATGTGGTTCGGCTTCAGGTAAAGCTTTCCACTACATTAGGTATATACAAGCTAAGCTGTAACTAGCAGTAGGAACTTACGTCATCAGGGTAGCTACATTAGACACAACATTCAAACACAACTAACTATACTATGTACAAACTTGATGTAAATGATCATTGTTAGTCATCCAATTTGCATTTGTATATTTTAGCATTTTTTTACAGGAAAATGCAGTATTTTTTTTTTTTTTTTTTTTTTTTTTTTTCTTCAGTCATTGCCATTTATAGTTAGGCCAACATTTTGTATTATTATCATTGTTATTATTATTTTATTATTCTTTTAAAATTTTTATTTTTGCTTTTCTAAATTCATTATTATTATTATTATTATTATTATTATTATTATTATTATTATTATTATTATTATTGTTATAATTTTTATTGCTACTGCTACTATTATGGCTGCTATTATTGTTGTTTTATTATTTTATTTGTTTATTTATTCATTTATTTTATAAATACAGATAACTCAATGTACATGAGTGTTGCATTCTTGAATAAGTTCCCTGAAAAAATATTTACATATATACATATACAGGTACCTCTCGATTTACGTGGGGTATGCATTCTTGGAGAGGTTGCGTTAAACAAAAACAATGCAAATCAAACAAGAGATATATTTACTTGTATCTTTATTGCCTGCCACTCTGACTTCAACTTAAACTCCTCTCCCCTTCATGATTCCTCTTCTGGCTGCCCTTCCTCTTGTGGTTCCTGTTGTTCCTCTTTCCCTCTCCTCTTCAAGAATGAAATTATTGTCATCTGGACAGTCTTCTGTCGTTTTTCTCGCAGTGTCTCTTGATAACATCCAAATTTTTCAGCACTCTGAGAGAGACTGATGAGCTTTGTACATCAGGGTCATTTTCCTCCATCAAATCAAGGACTTCTTTTTATTTGCTTAAAGCCTTCAATGGCACTCATTGTTGTTGTTGAGATTGTGATGCTTCTTTCCAACTCCAGTAGATCTTCATTGCTTAATTCATTGTAATGAGACTGTAGCAACTCCTCAATATCATTTTCTTCTACTTCAAATCCAAGCTTTTTGGCCCCTATCACTTTCTTTTGTTTTGCTGCTGTGACAGTAAACAGTAAAAAGTAACTGTTTTCTGATATTGAAATTCAGAAAAATTCTCAGTGCAGCTTGGATTAAATGCATGACATCTGGGACTACATACTTGGGTGGAGTTAAACTCTTGCTTCCTCATTCTACTCATTTCAAAGCTTGTGACTCCGACTTTGACTTTCAGTTGTGTGAACCTTTTGTAGTTTATAGGTTATTGAAGTGAAAGTACTTGTAAAATATAAAGATGATAGGATTTTTGCAGTGTTGCTTGCCAATGACAAATGACTATAACATTATTGCAGAGGATTTACTTATATTTTTAAACGGTGGTGCTCAAAAAACTTTGGGCCAACAACCTCACAGTCAGGACAGGGTGTGGCCTGTCCTGACTGCTTTCTCTGCTGCTCCACTGCTGCCAATATGGCAGAAGTATCTTGACTAATGTAAATACTGAATAAAAAGCAATCACAAGTGGTATAATGTCTTTTGTGGCATATTGTGCATTAATAGTGTAGTAAAATGAGGACGTTTCAGCGAGGCATGATCCTGCAAAAATGAAGAGTATGACCGTTTTTCTGATGGGTAACAAGTGAGAGTTGTCTGGCAGTGTTACTATTATTTTCAGTGGAGTCACGCTGTTACATAGGCTTACAGTTTTAGACCATTGTTGACAGTGACTCTAATCATGCAAGAAGCTTAGAATTTTAACATGCCATTCACAATACAATTGCTGCCTGCAAACAGATACACCAAAAAAGTGTCACAAGCTTAACAATTGAGAAAGACATTGTTTATCAAGCCGACCATTGCTGGTAACACTGATGTGTTGTCTGCTACCACTGCTATGATGACAACAGTGATAACCGAACCAGCTGAAAATTATATATATATATATATATATATATATATATATATATATATATATATATATATATATATTACATTAACACAGGGATATAATTTTTGGTTGTACGAACGTATCTCGCTGTATATGATAGAAGTGTATGGTTGAGAATGGCTCTATTTACGATGTTTATGTATATTATTGTCAATCCCGAGGTTTTGAATAGATGACTGTTTTGGATCTTTTGTTTTGTAATATTTCAGATGAGGGTAATTTTTGAATGACATTTGTTACAATGATATATTTGATAACAAAATGTGCAGTGAAAATTTTCCTCTGTATTTCTTTACTTGGTATTTGATTCCAAGATGTCTGTCTGTCATTTCAGGTCCCACATCCTCAACAAACACAAATGTGGGAGGCAGAATAGAAGAGAAGATGGAAGTTGATGACCCTCTTCTCTTACCCTCCTTAGCTTCTCTGCCTTCTAGCTCCTCTATAACAATCACCAAAGCTTCAGTAGCTCAGCAGCGACCTTCTCAGTCTCCATCCTCATCTTCCACACCATGCTCCACAACTGCACATGTTCCTGGTTCACATCCTTCTGTATCCAGAACTCTGCCATCAACTTCATCCTGTGACTCCATTTCTTCAGCCAATAGAGCAGTTCTAGGTCCTGATATGATGCCTACTATCCCACTAGTGCCAGTTCAGGTCCCATGTGGCCGTGGTAGCATAGTTTCTCTCCCCAAAGTCCGTGGTCGTCCCAAGGGGATGCCTCTCAGCCCATCAAGAGGTGGTAACATTCACGTAAGAAGAGGAATGAAGATTAGAAGAATTGGCTTGTAAGTAACTTTTATAGTTGTTTTTGTGGTTTTGTAGAAGCTGAGTTAGTTAAGAGGATTTTCTGATTACTAGAAACTGTTTGATTCTGGTCTGGTTTTCTTCTTTTTATTTTATGAGTTTTGACTCCACTGTTTATAGCATTTTATTCCAAAATGTATGTGTTATTTGAGCTCTATTACAAGCTCCCTTACTTTTCTTGTTATTTATTTATTCTGTTTTGCCTTAGAGAGTAGGAAGTTGCTATATAAAGGCAATCTTATTAGTAGACGAATGAATAATTCCCTTGCAAGAAAATTGAGAGTTTAGTAGATTAAAGTTTAAAGAATTATGGTGATGGTGTCAGTGAAATATTTTATTTTTCACCTTACTGGCCTACTCTCTCTCTCTCTCTCTCTCTCTCTCTCTCTCTCTCTCTCTCTCTCTCTAACCTAACGTAACCTAACCTGCAGACGTGGGCGTGGAGGACGACGGTTAAGCCACAGTATGTCTCTTGAAGAGAGAGGAGGGATCATAGGAGAGGATTCTCCTCTTCCTCTTGATGATGATGCCTATGTGCAGGATGACATGTTGATGGCACCCTCATACCAAGATCGATGGTGAGTAAGGCTTCTAAAGTAGAATTATATCAAGAATGCAGGACATTGAGTTCCATTTCTGTACCTCTGTGTTTTCTGAAGAAGTTAGGTTAAGGAAAGTTTTCAAAGTAATTCTTGAGTTGAAGAACTATTGCTTTTTGTTAGTGCCCAGCCACATTTTACTGTGAGCCCTTATACCTTATACTGTCTCAAAGCACCATCCTCTACTTGACACCTTGGAACACAGCACACCCAAAACCATTGTAGTTTTTTTTGTATTTCTGTATGTTAACACTTTTCACAGTCACTAGGTATACATAGGCATACAAAACAATAAAAGAAAAACAATGGTAATATAGGCAATCAAATCAATGAAAAATGTACAAAAAAATAAGAAAATATTATGGTAGTTCTATTATTAGAAGTAGTAGTATGCTTCTGGTAGCAGCAGCAGCAGCAGCACAATAGGCTTTTAATGATTATGCTACAAGTTTACTCACCATGATGATGAATACAAGCCCATCTGTGGCAAATGCACATCGATCATCAGAAGGCTGATAAACTCATACATGTCATCACACAACATCATTGACCACCAGATAAGTCCATTTGTCTTAGCCGTTCCGACGATACTCAGATTCATGGAACAGAGACGTGACAGACACTGAAAGTCAATCATGGTACTGGGCCAGACTTGTGTAAAGGGTTCATTTGAATTCAAAGTAACGATATCTTTTTTTCACTGACAGTGAAGCACTGAGCAGATGTGGTACTGATATGCACTGTTGTGTGTGTGAATTGGCTCTTGATCTTTCTGTTGAGGGTTTCTAAAAACTTTAGGTCAGAAAATCAAAGCAGTGAAATGTCAGTTTGAGGGATTACAGTAATTAATCTTTTTTTAAATAGGCTGAATGTAGGGAAACTTCCAGCAAGAAAGAAAGATATATGTTGGTAAAGAGTTAGAAGAGTTGTATAGGCCAAGGTGCAAGTTTTGAGACACATTTCTGGAAGACAATAGGATAGATGACACAAAGTCCATAAGTAGACCAATGAGGGTATGGAAAACAGCAATGCTAACCATCTTGATGGATGGCATGAAATAGCTGGAGGCTGGAAGAGAGCAAGGGAAAAAAGCTGGCTTTCCATTAGGTATGAGGTAAGAGGTGATGAATACCAAATAAGGTTATTCAACTCTTTACCAAATTACAATCCACAGCTAATTGTTTTTTTTTAATCCCTTGCATGAAGTTTATATGATTGCATCTACATAGACATTATATAACAAGGCTATCTCTTCCTGGAAGGAGATAGCCAAGACAAGTTTTACATTTTTCACATTGACACTCATTGTTACTATTCTCTAATCTGATGATGGGCCCTAAGCAAAGGAGAGAAAGTACTTGTGCCCTCACTTTACAGGGATCAGCCACACAGCCTAGACAGTTTGGTCCGGAACAAGGCTCCTTCAAAGCAAGTACACTCCCCTACCACACCTGATTGCCTCACTGCTGTGTAAGACTTGCTGTGCAGTACCTTCCTTTGAGGCCACATTCCTTATGCACTAGCAACTGCTCTTCACTTGTTTCTGCAATGCAGTTCTGCTTTGCTCCAATGTCATTCCTCTTCTCTTTAATCCCCAAGGAAAGGGGTGTTGCTATAAATTGCTTATCCAAATACAGCAGTATTTTCAAATCTTCATGAAAGGCTCTATTTCCATAATGATTTTCACAACTCTGAGTGAATTGCTTTAAATTTAAGAGCATTTCCTTTGTTTATCCTTCCTCTTTAACACTTCTCAAAACCAAAGTCTTTTGGTCTTGTGGTTTTTCTCTGGTGACACTAAATAGAGTAGTTTTCTTCCCACAACAGACTTGTATATTAAACTCTTTGTTTATGTTGAGAACTCAATCTTCCCATAAAGAACAATGTTAACAGTTGGGGTTCTGTTCCTTAATAGGAAGAAATTCCAGCTTCCCATTTCATATCTGATAATGAACTGTATTATATGAACAACAGCTGACAGGGAAATAAACTTTTCCTGCCACCTCAGACATTGCTGTCTTGGCAATGGCTCATCCATTTTTCCTGTACAACATATCATTGGTGCCTATGGATGTGATTATTTTGAGGTTTTCAGTAATGAATGTAAAATATACTAAATATTGAGGGAAAATGATAAAAAAAAGGCTGGAGTGGCATGCACATACCAGGTGGACTGTACTGTTCACATCTCCCACTTGACTTGCAACATGGGCAAAAAAAAGAAAGTTAGTGATTTCTAAATCAATACCAAAGGACCAAAGAATGTGAAAAGTGATGAAAGTTATGACATTTGATCCAAAATATAAAAGATGGAATTAGTTTCACTGTCACTTTCTGTATAGTGTACTATAACATAATCCCCAACTGTTTTTATTATAGATTCAACTAGAAATATCAATGACTATAAGTAATTGATATTCTTTGATGCAATAAAGTATAGTTACAAATAAATGCTGGAAGCGGTATGATCAGTTTTCCCAAACACAACAAAACCTTGACTTTTTGCAGCCTGCTTGCATCAAACTGTCAGCTGTAATCTTCTCATATATATCTATATCTATCTATCTATCTATCTATCTATCTATCTATCTATCTATCTATTTATATATATATATATATATATATATATATATATATATATATATATATATATATATATATAAATTTTTTTTTTTTTTTTTTTTTTTTCGTCTGGATATACTGTCTAACTAACTTGTTTTTTATATTTCCGCATACAGTATTTATTATTACCATTCAGTAATGTGGGATTGAGAATGGTTTGTACATTCCATGCTTGTGGATTTATGATGTTTGGGAGGGTGTCTTTTCCTTAATCCCTGTGAGCAAGGAATATTGTCATTGTTTTCAGACACTTATCTCACACTTTTTATTAATGTCTTTCCCTATCAATTGTGTCACATGGTCTTTCTAAATCCATAAAAGCCCAGAATACTTATTTTCCTTTATGAAATACTTCTCACAAATCAGTCTTACATCAATAGCTGGATACACTACCCACAACCCTCTCCTTTCTTTCCTTGGACATTACATATTCCACATGTACCCTCCGTGATTTGCTTTATCTTCCCATAAATCCAATCTAATAATGTTCAAATTTTGATACTTTGGTGATTAGATCATTCTTTTCTATCTTTTTTCCTTTATTCAGTGCAATAACAAATGCACTTGCTCACTCACAAGGCAAGCATGCCAGTCAGTAAAAAGTGTACCTAACAATCGCTTCAACCACAGTGATGCTGCCTTCAAACATTCTACTGCATAGCCATCCAGACTTGATGCTTTTCAGTCTTTTCATCTCACTTACTGCTGTCTGCATCTCCTTTATTATACTTGCTCATTTGACTCCCAAAATACATTAACAGTTGTTGTTTCTCCAAAATGTAATGTTTATATTTCTAGATATATATTTGATATTGATTGATTGATTGATTTTCCCAGGCCTGGACGAGTTTGTAGTTTGTGCTGTCTTGGGGAGCAGAGTCAGCTTGGCCAAGGTGATTTGGTGAGGCATGATCCCACACCTGGCTATATACTTCCAGAGAAAATAGCATCACCTTCAGAAAGCAGCTCACAAGAATCTCTTCTTTCTAAAAAGCTGAAAGCTACTCAGGTTTCACTGAAGTAAGTTGGAGAACAATTTATTTACCATTTCAACCAAATGTATGATTGACATTATCAAGTTCGTAAGTGGTCATTAGTATTAGTGGGATAAAAAAAAGTAAAGCTTTTCGAGGAAATACATACATACATGAAGATTAGACAAGTTTATGAATGAGGATGATAGTGGAATTAGGCAGCAGTGCTCACACACTGAATGATAGATAGTGTTGATAATGTTGAGTGGAGAGGATAGTGGATGGATGGTTTGTGGATTGGTATGCGTCACTATCATCATCATATTCTAGGCCTCATAAGGGAGAGAATGAAAGTGACCCTGAATATTTTGATTCTGGCAAAGGATGAAATAACTCCTTCACCTCAATAATGGTGATGGTGATGGTGATACCTAATATCCCATATATGAAGATTAAATCTTGTCTTTATTTAAAAAAAAGATCCTGGCACTGGGAGAAAAAATATCATATTTTTGTTCTGACATTTTATGTGGTAAGAACAAAATGTTAGTGCAAAGCTCAAGAAGGCAAAAAAATCAGTGTGGTTAGCTGTTAGTTGTTATGCCATATTTACATGTGGACATGATTAGGTATAGATTATAAGATTTTAGTAAGTATTATTGTTCGATACCCCTTTGCATGGACATCAGTTGTTTATCAACAGTTATTGCTAATTATTATTATTTACATATTTCTGTAGGAAAAAAAGTTAGTCTTATAAGACTTCATCTGTTTGTTAATAGATTTTTCCTTTTTTCAGAGACAAAGGGAAATCACCAAGAAAACAAGTAGGAGAAATTTTACCGGAACCTGTAGATGAAATATCTCTTGTTGGACACTCGGAACTTCCCAGTATATCAGTGTTATTTGAGCCAACTGGTAAGTTAAGTTAGATCAGGTGTATATGATGCTCAGTTTTATATACTCTTCTCTTGCAAACTCTTGTGCTTTTATGGTCCCAATTCTGCTAAATCTATTAGATATGAGCCAATTTTGTGGCTGCAGTGGTCTGGTATTTTTTCCTTATAACTTATACTGTGATTTTTATCTCCATTTTTATTTTCCTTTGTGCTATTGCCCATCAACTATTTTGTGCACTCTTTCATATTCACCAATCATGTGCTGAATCTGAGCTTTCCATGTACAGTACCATGGATGAATAGATTAACAAATGAGGAAATAAGAAGAACTGTTATTTTAAGAGAATTGGTTGAGCAAATAAGTTTGTTGGAGACATCTCTTTTTCCCCATCATCAATATACACGAGTGCCATCTTGATGTTTCTTAGCAAATTGTATATTTCTCTAGTGATCTTATTTATATCTTCTCAAACTAGTTCATTAGAAATGGTTACTTCCTGATTTTTCTTATGTTCTTATAGTAGTGTGTGTGTGTGTGTGTGTGTGTGTTGCAGAAATTTTACAAGTAGATTTACAAGAATTATTGGATTTTAAAACTTATGAATATTTATTTACTTTAATATATAAATAGTTTCCTTTTCAAAAATTGTGCTTCATAAAAAATGTGTAAATGGAGAAGATGAAAAAAGATGTGGCCTATTAGAAGAACATTGCCACCATGTTCTCATTGTTTTGTAAAGCATGGCTAATGGGAACAGAATGAGGAGACTGGGATCCCATCCTTTTGTACTTTCATTCCACCAATGAAGTAGGATATGACATTTTGTTCCTGTGTTCTTGTGAATAGATGGTAACCCAAAGGTTCAGGGAGAAATGAGTTGTTCCTTCCTGTTTTTTATTTCATTCTAGCAAACATACAGAAATGTGCAGCTGATGGGTTGTTTTGACTTGTTCTTAATTACTGGAAGTTATTCATCCTTGATGGACAACTTGTGATGATTTCTCACAAAGGTGGTGTTATTTCTTTCAGGTCACTGCTATGTACACTACATGTGTGCATTATGGTCATCAAATGTTGAGCTCACCAATGATGACACAATTACACATGTGGATGGAGCAGTTGTTACTGGGGCAAGTCAGAGATGTGTCCAGTGTAAAAAGTTTGGGGCCACTCTGCCATGTAAGGTTAGTATACTATGTTGTCCATGTTTGCATTGATGCTTGAAATGTTGATGTTGTACATCCTATGATTTTCCTTATCTTGCATTACCAATTTCACTACTGCTTTATAACTTTCTAGAACTTCTGAAGAAACATCTTTCAATGTGAATTATAAAAAGTAAGGAATACATGAACTCAATATCAGAAAAAATCCACAACACTCCACTGTATAATTTCTTGGGAGGTCATTCACAGTGGCACGCATCCTTCCTCTATCAAAGCCGAGTTGTGACTGACGTATGTTGTGGCTTCACAAGTCTCTTCTTTCTAGTGTATATTCTCTCTTGTTAATTCAACATCATCCATAGCTCATGAGGCTGGGTGATGGTGCACAATGTATATGGATCTTAATTAACATGGAGATAAGGGAGGCAGGCAAATATCAGAAATATTTTCTGACAAGGAAAATGATGAATTTTTGCAGTTCCTCTGCAGTTTCCCAGAGTTCATATGGACTTGTCACATTTTCTTTTCTGATGCCTTCAGACTTTTCTTTGATGATGAATTGACAGTTATGTGACTGAACAAGAGAGCTGCCTGGTTTTTTTTTTAGCTAAATATCCCTCAAAATGGTTATGTGAAAATAATTATTTGGTGGTTTGTTTCACATAGTGGCATGCCAAAAAAGTTCATGAAAATCATCTATATTATGAAACAAAAGAATGATAAAAACAGCAATAGAAATCATCCTTGGAAAGATGTAAAATATTTCAATGGTGACTGCACACCATGACAAACAATGATGGTCGGCGGTCCCTCACACTGAAGGTGCTCCTGGACCCACACTGTGCAGCACCTCATAGTGGAGTTTCAAACTTTGTGTTGTTGGTTTGGAGGAATGCAGTTCTTCTGTTTTTTCCCACATTTTTATCAGCAGATAGATTTATGATTTCTTTTGAGCAATTCCATTAGCATTAAATGAATTATAGCCAGGATATATTTTTCAGGCACCGGGTTGTCAGCTGCAGTTTCACTTTCCTTGTGCAATGAGTGCAGGAGCCTTGATGGATTTGAAAAGTGTAGCTCTTGTATGTCCAGCCCATACAGACAAGAGCAGAGATATAGGTAAGCTGATTTTCTTTTTTGAAATAACTATTGTTTAGATGAAGTTAGTTAGCAAAGGCACCTCTTGTTTTGTGGTCTGAAAGAGGAATTGCAGTGATAGAATAAGATACAGATATGAGATTGTGGTTGGAGGAGGAGCTCTACTGATTTAAGTTGTGCAACACCATAAACAAAAGGATTGGAAGTTTGGAAAAAGCCAAGAATATTGGATGCATCACCAAGATGGTTAGGAATAGAAGAAGTGTGTTGCATTAACTGCTTTAGGTTGTAGAGGATGGCAAAATGAAATGCTAGTCACCAGGTTGGTCAGTTAAGAGAGAGAAACTCAAAATTATTAAAGAATTATTGGTAATGAAAAAAATTACAAAAAGTTCTTGAAGAAAATGCAAAATCAGCTCTGTAATTTGTTGAAATGCTTTGATATGTTCTTTATTGCTCTCTTTGGTAATGTTATCCTATTGATGAATTGTAGATTTGATCATACTTTTAGTTGAAAATAGTGTGTATTAATTTATGTTTTTTTGCAGTTGATGTAGCTTGTGTGGTGTGTGAAAACTTGTCTCCAGAGAGCTCCCTCCTGTTCTGCTGCTCGTGTGGGAATCACTACCACGGGTTGTGCCTCAAGCCAGTCATCAGTCCCACACCCGTCATGCGTGCTGGCTGGCAATGCCCCGACTGTAAAACATGTCAGGTGAGTCCTTTCTTGATGTTACTGGCCCCCCCCTCCCCTCTCTCTCTCTCTCTCTCTCTCTCTCTCTCTCTCTCTCTCTCTCTCTCTCTCTCTCTCTCTCTGCCTTTGTCTGTCTCTTTTGCCTCTGTTTTGTCTCTTTCTGCCTTTTTCTCTTTTTTTTGCCTTTTTCTCCCTCTGTTCCTGTCTTTCTCTGTTTTTGCCTCTCTCTCTCTCTCTCTCTCTCTCTCTCTCTCTCTCTCTCTCTCTCTCTCTTTCTCTCTCTCTCTCT
>CM035194.1:32889554-32899554 GCA_020233015.1 Callinectes sapidus
TTGCCTCTCCTCTCTCTCTCTCTCTCTCTCTCTCTCTCTCTCTCTCTCTCTCTCTCTCTGTCATGTGCTATGTATAGGTTTATATACCATCTTTGGAAAATATACTGTTTCTGTAGTATAAGTTATAATCCCCTCCATTTGACTTCTTGAAGCAAGTGGACGATATGAATGAGTTGTTCTATATATTTCTTAGGTGTGGTGCTGTTCTTCAACCCGTAATCCTTAACTAGGCTTTGATAATGGTACTGTTGGAGTTATACCAAATCGTAGGAACAACACAACTAGTGAGGTGACAAAACGTAATTTTTATTCGTGGCCAGACACTTTTGACGCAAACGTAAGTCTTCATCAGTGGAATTAAACAAGGAAATAAAGAAAAAATGTCCACCGAAGATGACTTTAGTGTAAATTGAAACGTCTGACCATGAATTTAAAAATGATGCGTGCCACTTCCCTGATTGTGCTGATCACGTTATGCCAGATATTTGTGCTCGGCCTTAGTACTTGTCTCGATCTCATTGGCCTGCGGTGAACACTATCCTTCAACTACTTTACGTCAGAGTTTCGGAACATGTGCGTTGCTTATATATGGTGCACGTCCACTAATGGTAATGTATCTAATTTCTGACATAAGAGGATAATTTTCTCTCTCTCTCTCTCTCTCTCTCTCTCTCTCTCTCTCTCTCTCTCTCTCTCTCTCTCTCTCTCTCTCATATCTGTTTTAGTATTTCTAAAGTTTCGTTTTTTCTTTTTTTTTCCTCTTTTTCTTTTCATTTTTTTCTATTTTTCTTTTTCTATTTTCTTTTTTCTTCATTCTTTCTCCTTTTCCATTTTTCTCTTTTCTTTTCTCTTTTCCCTTTATTTTATCTTTGTTTCTTCTCTTTTCCTTTTATTTTATCTTTGTTTCTTCTCTTTTCCTCTTTCTTTTGTTCTCTCTCTCTCTCTCTCTCTCTCTCTCTCTCTCTCTCTCTCTCTCTCTCTCTCTCTCTCTCTCTCTCTCTCTCAAAAAACAAAAAAATCATGACTACCTAAAACTAAATCATACGTAATACTTTTGAGGAAAGAGAATCCAGTTCCATTCACTGTGTTTGTGGAATGTCTGAAGTAGCAGGTGTGGCAAGATGGTAGTAAAGAGTGGCTTTTTAGTTTGTATTTTCAGTGGTTGAAGGGGGCGGGGGGCAGGGGGGGGGATGTTGAGAGTGACTGGAGTATGATTGTTAGAAATGGAGATGTTTTGTAATAGGCTTTGAGGAAATGGAAGAGGAAGAGAGAGTAATGAACAAAAGAGAACTCAGGAATTTCCAATGTATAAAAACTGGTTATAAAGGAAGGCCTGGTGGTGATCTGTTTTGAGCAAGAACACAGGAGTTGCTTAGGAGTGATTCAGAGCCACCTTTACCATCAAGATCAAGAGTAGCCAGTCACTTTGTTTACACCATAGTAGCTCTTTGTTTCTTAGCTTTTGCCCTCTTTTGGAGTTTGGATTTTTTTGATTTACTATAATTGTGCTGTATGGAGGAAAAGTAGTTATTTTAACAGTAACAGAGAAGCTGGAGTTGATAAAAAAATAAAAAAAATAAGGTGCATCTTTGGTGTAAAAAGAAAAAGAAAATGGTTTGAGATAGGCAAAATTTAAACTTGCTAGATCTTAAACTTAATAATAGATATGGTGTGTACTGGTATTTTTATTGTTGGAATGGATGGTGTGCTTGATTGAAAATATAATATTGTTTTTTTGTAAGGTAACTGTTGATATAAAGAATTACTAAGGTAACTTAACCTTCATATTCGTTGCCCAAACACTTGAAAGCTACTTTATCATCATCATTATCATTCATTATTCTTTTTGAGCTTTATATATATACACACATATATACATACATACATACATACATACATACATACATACATACAGGTACCTCTTGTTTTATGCATTTTTTATTTTACACTGGGTCCAAAATCGCCCCCAAAAATATATGATTTACGTTTCTTTCCACTTATATGCGATATTTCATTGAGTGGCCAACAGTTGTCTGTCATGTGAGTTCCTTTACCCCACCCAAACAGCAGCAGTTACACAATCACACGTGCATACAATATATATATATATATATATATATTGATTTATATATTGGTGCCCTCACTCAATTACGTTATTATCATGGTAAAAATCACTGACGTTAATCTGCACAATTCCAGATATAACTGAGGTCCAAATGACAGGAATATTCATTATTTCCTTTTCGTGATGAGTACTAATTGTCACAGGTTTATTGATAGAGCCTCACTGGACACTGTGGAGCCATAATATGGCTTGGTTGGTAATTCTCATTACCACCTATCACATAGTATTAATTTTATTGAGATTAGCATTGAAGGCTATGATTGGATAGCTTAACATAAAGTATTTATCGATGACAAGGTTTCTGTTATCCTAATCCCATGGATAGCAGATAACTGGGATACCACTCACTGCATTACCTTCCTTGTCTAGTGGATTCTGTTTTGGGTTTCATAGGGAAAAATTTATGGGATTGGATATTGAGCTCAAGATTTTGGATCACTGTTAGTATTTTGATATCTGTACACAAAAGAAAAAATGTGCTAAATGAGTACTGCTGAACTTTTAACTTATGAATGTAACTTACATTTGGATCTAAGATGGCTTTTCAATTCTCATTTTACCCTTTTCATTTTTAATGTCTTGATCTGGAGGTGTTCTTATCCCCAAGGTTGAAAAAATTGAACCAGACTACCCCTAGTGCTCCCTCCTTTCATAGTCTGTATGTAATTTGTTTGTTATTATAATGAACCTTTTATTCTTATATTGGTCCAGCAGTTCTCATTTGGATCATAAGAATTAAAAAGTTATTTATTCAATCAAGAAAAGGTATTCCTGTATCACTTTTTCCTATTAGCATGAAACACTGTTATGCATGAAAATGGCACTCAAGTTAAGGAAAGAAAGATAGAGATTGTTGTTGTAGAATACACCCGAATATGGTTTTATTGGAAAGAGAGAACACATGACCAAAATCTTTCTTTCCTTTTAAAAGACATTTTATACTGTCATAGAATCTGTGTTTGTCACAGTCTTAGTGATGTAGTAGTGTTTGGCAATGATATGACTACTGTTAGGTACTATACCCTACCTGCTTCTTTATTAATGCACTCAAAAGTGCTTTTTTTCATGGATTGGAACTTCATGCCTCATGGCAAACTGGAAAATTTGAATCTTCTTTAGGTTAATTAAGAATGGCTTTAGAAAGTACCATGAGGTGATTACTGTCTTGCAGTTTTGTAATTTAAGGACATGTAGCAATGATAGTTTTTACTACAGGGCAGTGCTCTCTCTCTCTCTCTCTCTCTCTCTCTCTCTCTCTCTCTCTCTCTCTCTCTCTCTCTCTCTCTCTCTTTTTCTCAGGCATTGAGGATCATTAGTGATAAAGAAATTGTGGATTTTCTATTTCTGTCAAGATGTAATCTCAAGATGACAATCATTAATGCCTTGTAATGAATGTTGTTGTATTGGGGGTAGATTTTGATGGCCTTTCTCACGTAGAGAGAGCAATACCGTTTCTCCCAAGATGTGATCTGAAGATTACAATTGTTAATGCATTTCAGTGGATGATAGGCAGCACCATTTCATATGATTTTTCAAGGTATTTCTCGTATAGAGTAATACCATTTTTTACGTGATTTTTATGGTGTTTCTCATTTCTTCTAATAATGAATATTTTGTAGTTTCTACTTTTAGCTTTACCTATAAATGCAAATTATTAATAATGTACATCATATTCACAATAGTTTTCAAGTTTAGATTAAATGATGTTTTTAGAATTACTAGAAATTATTGTTTTCCAGGATTCCATGAGTTCCTTATGATTAAGGGTAACAGATCCTGTTGCCTTTCTATACTATGCATGCTATTGTGACTGTTGTAGTAATTTGGTTCACAAAATATAATAGCTTGACAGTAAATTGTCCTTTTATCTCTTGCCTTGAATTTATTCATTATTATATTTTGGTAATTTGAATCATCCTTTCCTGAACTTGTATTGTGATGTGGTGCATGATAGTAATCCCTCTGTGACCCTCCCTTCCCTTCCCCATTCTCTGGGTGTGCAGATGTGCCGGCAACCAAGTGAGGAGATGGTATGTGGAGTATGTGACAAGGCCTACCATGTGATGTGTGCCCGACCGTTTGGCCTCTCCCTCTGCAGAACTGGGTGGAAATGCAAGGTAACCTTATTGAAGCATGATGAGTTTGCCATACCTACCCTTTTATCAGAGTGGATGTGTGTATGCTTAGAGCTGAGCTCTAGTTTAGTTTGATGTTCATGTAATGTGTAGATAGATGTATATAAGAATAATCGTGTTGTACATATATAGCATGATGATCATTGGCATTAGTAAAAACTGTTTATCATTTTGTTTCTTATTTTTACATGGGGTATGCTGATCACATTTAGGAGTAGTGTATTGGCTTAAACTTCGAATTATAGCCCAAGATTTCTCTATACCAGAGATTCTCTCTTGCAAATTCTTTATTGTTTTATTTTATTTTGTTTTTTCATAGGACTGAATCTTAAATTGTGTGTCTTAAGAAAACTGACAATAACAGCCATCCTTTTCCTTATAAATGTTTGAAATGTTTGGTGTGTATTGATATCTTATTAGGTTTTTATTTACTATTATTATTTTTCTTACTAGATACTTGAAAAGACAATATCACAATTCAACCTCTATGAAAATAATTGGGTTTAATTCTTTATTTTGATTTATAAATTTACTCCTGAGGTTGTACATTCAAAATTACTTTGTTAATTGACATTATGCATAGAAGAGAAATCAGATAGCTCTTGCAGTATATTAGACATCAAAATGTTCTTGTAATTATTGTATATAAATGATATGATATGTGTAGTAAGCTAATGGATTTGCAGTTTACTGCTAAGAGTCCTAATGATATTCTGTCTTCTTACTACATATTTGTCTGAGCTATTTTCCTTTAGCTTATAATGAGTAACTTCAAGTCATGGTAACGCAAGCAAAAATGATCCACGTTCCTCTCCCTCAGGAGCCAAGTATATCTATCCTGTCTCTTCTCTTGGCTGCAGAGGAGAGTGAATGGTTTCCTTATTATGAGGAATCAAACCATTTGTAAAGCAAAGTGAACATTCATAATATTATTAATGGATATCACTAATAAATGTTGTGTCCCTTGCAGAACTAGCTGTGGAAAATTCTCAGACTTGTTATTGACCTTAAGTCTTGCACAATGAGTTACCAAAGTTTCATGATCTTGGTGGGTATAGTTTGCCCTTGAATACAATATTAGATTGTACTGCATCTGGTTTGTCAACTTTGACTATATGTACAGAAGAGACCACTTTATCAAAATAATTTTTTGGTAAGGGCCTGGGGTTGTATTAACAAATATTTTTAAGTATAGAAGTTTGTTTCAGATAAACCCTTACTCTTTGTGTTCTCCTTAACTCCCCAAGTTGTGCCTCAAAATTTATTTTTCTCTCCCTCTATTGACTTGACAAAGCCTTCCTGATAGCTTTCCACTCACTCCTCTTGTATGACTCAATTTTCCCATTCCTCTACACTGAATCTCTTCTAGCTGTCATTTACTTATAATCTTATCTTCAAACTTCAAACATATCTCATCTCAAGTTAAAATAGGTTTGTGAAATTTTGAGTTGTTTCTGCTAGAAACAGGTTTATGAAATTTTGAGTTGTTTCTGCTAGAAACAGGTTTGTGAAATTTTGAGTTGCCTCTGCTAGTTTTTCTCATCCCCATCCTCTCCTGCTGCTAACTCTGTACATGGGTCTTATTGATTCATATGTGGAGAATGGTTCACATGTATGGGTTTGTTCCACCAATGCAATGATGCTTAATGCAATGGTCATAACTGTACAGCAGCAGCAGCAGCACAGACATAGCAGAAATAGTGGTTAGTACAGCAGAGGCAGAAAATAATTTGTATATGGAGTGAGAGGTGAGGTTTGGGGAAAGATAGACTGGCTGATATGCCATTAGGCAATCCCCACCACCTCATGTTGGTCTCTGCTCTCAGCTAATATCTTATGTGGTCTTTGCCAATACCTCACTTCCTGTGTAAGGTAAAATTTGCTGTTTGCCATCATGGTGAAAGAGAGCAAAAAGTGGGAAGTGAGTGAATGCTAAGCAGGTATATAACTTGGTGAAAGGGAGATCATGACCTACTCCCTTCTCATATGAAGCTTGTACATCATGCTGTAGCAAGTGATTGGCTCTTTCTTACCAAGCTGTAAGAGGAAATTTTCATCAGCCTCCATAAGAAAACTGGCCTTGGAAACTTTTATTTTTACTTTTTATTTTTTTTTTTTTTTTTTGTGCATATTTTCTACAGCCTTCTCCTACCTCCAGTGACTGGCTGAGTGATTGAATGTGGGGTGGGGGGCATTTAAGTGGGTATTTGCAGAGTATTTAAACATGGATGACAAAATATCGTTTGTGCATTGTGAGGTACTAGGCCTAATGATGATGACATGTGATAGCATTCAAATTCCCTATGCCTGTGATTGTAAGTAAACAAGCAGTGCATCCCAAGCAAATATACTTCAGTTTGTCATGGGATAACACATGGGATCTGTTCTAACAACCACTCACACAATAACATTTCATTCAGTTGTCCTTTTCCACCTCTTACATGCAGACCATTATAGCTAAAAGAGATTAACATGTTCTGAGTCCTTAGCACATCCACACATTTGATAATACAATATAACTTAGGCTTGTAATATGAACCAAGTGTCTAGAATAATTCAGTTGACTTGTATGAAACTTACAAGGAGAGACCCAAAACTTCTGATCAGGAAAATTTAAGGATTACTCAAACAGTTGTCAAAACTTGAGAAAACTTGAAACTCAGCACTTTTGACTGTACTTTTACAAATGTGGCATTACATAATGATAATATTTGATCTTTAGACTTGCAGGGTGTGTGGCGACTGTGGGTCTCGAACTCCTGGCAATGGTCTCTCATCGCGCTGGCATTCCAACTTCACTGTATGTGATTCCTGCTATCAACTCCGTAATAAAGGCTTTGCATGTCCAATTTGTCACAAGGCTTATCGAGCAATAGCCCAGAAAAGTATGGCCATGTGCACAAAATGTCAGAGGTAAGTCAGTTTTTCAAGAATTTGTTAGACACTATTGAAGATAGCATAATAATGATTGAGATAATGATAGATCACGGAGCAACTAATATAAAAAGATAAATTAGGAGATAAACAGGTTTTTAATTTTGAGTGGAAAGGGACCATAAACCATGTTAGTGTTACATGCAGGGAAAGAAGAGATCAAAAAGAGGTGTTATGTATGGTCTGGCAAATCTAAACTTGGACATGAGACATACAGTATAATAAATAATCCTTAAATAGCACTGTTGCTACCTTTGCTGAAACACCCCTTTCTTCAACATCCTGTTGTTTTCTTTATCTAAATGATATCAAGATAGTTTATATTCATATCTTTGAACATCAAGCTATCAACTTCTTCATGAATAGTTCATTCTTTTTGTAAATGTAAGTAATTTGGCATAACATGTGAAAGACTACTTGTATGGTGTTGCCAGGGACAGCCAGGTCAAGTGTGCTGTTAACCCCAATGACCCACCCACACCTCCACTTAAGGTTAGATCAGCACATCTGCAGCATTCAGATCTATCACAATTTAGGTCTCTCTAATTCATCCCACACATGGACACATTCAAATAAAGAATATTATGTATTTCAAATGTATTTCAAATTTTTATTTCACAATAAAATGTTTGGGTTGATGAAACAGATGAGTTTGACTGTTGTGGGAGTGACAACAGCACAGCACATCAGGAGGTTATACATCACATGTGTCAGTTTAGATTTACCAGACCATTGTATTCTGTTCTGGGATGAAAGAGAGTGTAGGTTAACTTTAAATTCAATAATGGGTAGGTGTAATGTACAGTGATAAACAGGATTATACTCAGAGATGGAAGGGTAATGTTAGTTGGGAACAAAATGAGTAGCAACGTACTTGTATTACTTTGATGCTGTTTGGGTTAATGATGAGAAAAATGAGCTGTACTAAGTTATTGAATTAAATTATCTTTAAAGAGAAATCAAGTGTGGATTGGGACTTATATTGTCACTGCGACATAATTCTTTATAGTATAGCTATATGGTGATGACAATTAGCCCTGTGTATTTGCCTTTTAAAGGAGTAGACATATATTTTTGGGCAACGATCTCTTCACACACATACATACTATTTCTTGTTTTCAGGCATGTTCACAGTATGTGTGATGCTGATGCAGATCTTAGTGTTATCCAGGCAAAATGGAATGCTGATCATTCTTATGAATATGTGTGCTCCAGCTGCAGCAGTATAATTCCATCTCCAAACCAGTCACCACGAACAAGTATGTTCCTTTTGAAAGATACATATATTCGTAATTTGCTCTTGAGAAGTCGTTGGGTTTTTTATTATAATTTGGCATTAGAGAAGTCCTTAAAGTTTTTAGTAATTTCATCAAGACATTTGAAGTTTACCTGTGCACTTTGATAATACTTCTTTATTTTTTTTTCTGTGCACTCCATGGTTTATGAAATATGCTACAGTATTGTAAATATAAGTAGTATGTATAAAAGCATGTTTTTTTTGTTTTTTCTTTACCAGCCTTGGAAGACAGCTGTGAAGGTCCACAAGATTCATCAATCAACTCGGATGATTCTAATGACACTGATCTAACGTCAGAAGGCAAATCTGAAGACCTCCCTACCGTTAAACCACATAGCAGCTTTCTTTCTAAAGGGAAACCCCTTAGCCTTGCCAAAAGGGGATTTCCTTCTAAACTTCGTGGTGGTGCTGGGGAAAAGTACAGTGTTGGGAAGAAAACTTTCTCCGGCTCCAAGAAACGAGGCCAGACCATACCTGTCCGCAGAGGCCGTGGCAATGGACGCGGCTACCGGGGATATTTCAACTATCAAAATGTAACTCTTCAGGTTAGAGGTTTTAATTTTAAAGGCTGAAATCGTCACTTGATTAACTATCCAAGTCATTGTTTAATTATCTGCGACACTAATTAATGACATTTCACATTATTATCAGCTTTACTCTTTCCAAATTTATTTCTCATCAATTGCATCAATCTTTATTTCTTTCTGGCATCTTGATAAGCTATAAATGTGTCTTTAGAATCTTTAACCCTTAAACGACGGGGGGGGGATTGTGATCGTTTGTACGTATGACGGGTAAATTTCATATAATCACAGATCTATGATAAAAAAAAACATTTATAGTAGCCTTGTGGCGCTACTCATTCTGAATACAGTGATGTTATTGTCACCACAGAAGGAAACATCCTAACAAAATTATTGAGGTTCAAACATTCCTCCTTTTCCGAAGCAAGTGACGTGCCGGGAGGAAAGGGCTGCTGCCCTACCCACAACTTGAATCGCGCGCCACTCACTGGGAACATGACAACGCGCAAAGTGTCTTGATTCAACTGTACTCTCCTTGTTTCCTTCCATTTCAATATCCAATGCATAGAAGTTACCAGGAGAGAGAGAGAGAGAGAGTAGGAGGTAAAGAAAGGACGACAGGAGGGGAGATAATATTTGACGGAGGCAGAGTGGAGCTGTGGTATATCACACACACACACACACACACACACACACACACACACACACACACACACACACACACACACACACAGAGGGAGAGAGAATCCTTTATCTCATGACCCTAATCTGTTATCGGTTTCCTACGAGGGAGAGTTAGCCTAATGTTTCCCTCGATCTTTTGTTGTTGCTGATGCAGTAAAGACCTCTACATTATAATCAAAAATTATTTGCAAGCAGAAAGAACTAAAAAAAAAAAAAAAAAGGTCATCTTAGGAATACAATATTGAATATGATAACAAAATATCTATGCTACAAATTCTAATGTATTTCTGGCGATACCAAG
>CM035194.1:32906340-32949184 GCA_020233015.1 Callinectes sapidus
CCACTTTCAATAATTTCTCCAATTTTGCATACAGAAATATAAGTGTTTATTTACTGTCTTTTCATCTTTCTTTTTTTCTTTTTAAGAGTTGAACATGATTTGATATATTGTTTGCATCACTATCCTTCTCTATATACATTAATTTAACAATGTACTGTAAAAGTTTATTAATCCAAAGATCATGGGACCAGAAGTGGTTTGGAATATCTTTTACAAAGATTACCTCCACCAGGCATTGGAGGTTTTCAAGTTCGAGCTCGAGGTAAAAAAGATGAAGAGAAAGCCAGGGAAGAAGCACTTTTGGATCCACAGGTTTTGGAGCTAAGGAGAAAGAGAAGTAATTGGAGGACCAAAAAAAAGATCAAGCTCTTGGAGAAGTTTCCTTCCTATATACAGGTTAGCAACTATTATTACCCTATACCATGTTATAGATGAGGCAATGTGATTTATGTTTATTCATTATTAATCTGCTCAATATCAAATCCTTTAGTTTTATCATATTTGTGATATGAATCAACAATATTACTAATTTTGTTTAACTTGTCTTTCAGGAGGCATTTTTTGGCAGGAATTTGATGGATACAAGCAACCTTGAGGAAGAAATGAAGCAAATAAGTGGTTTGGATGAAGAAATAGATGAGGATGTACTGGAGATGCAGAAAGCAAAATCAGCAATAACACTTTCAAAGGTTAGAATTTTTCAGAATTTTCATATAACACTGGATACTAAATTGACTTAGTATTATTATGAAATGATAAGGAAGTTCTATATGTTGTGTTTCACTAAATCAGTATTGACAAAGTGCCAACATTTCACCATTAAATGTATAGTTTTCTTAATATTGAAATGACCCAAAAAATTTGTGCTGTCATAATTAAGTTGGGTCTGGTTGGTGCTGGCAATGCTGCTAGGGATGTTTCCTCATGTGTCTGATGCACTGCTTATGAAGGATGTGTGGCTCCCACCTTGGCTACAGAGATTCAGCAGAACCTTGAGTTCTGAGTGCCCTGATTTATGAATAATGCGAGGTACAAGTTGTCACTTTCTCTATTTTTTGTCTTCATTGTGACCCAATACTCAAAGTCAAAGCTAGTTCTAAGTGTGCCGCTGCTATTTGGTGTAGACAAATGGGAATGGTCGTGCACATGGGAAACGGAGTTTAAAATATAAAAAGAACAGCTTCCCACATTGAGTGGTGGATGTGTGGAATGGACTGGATGAGGATGTGATGTGTGCAGAGACAATACACAATTTCAAGATAAAGTTGGACAAGGCAAGGTACAGAGATGGGACAATACTAATGTAGCTCTCCTGTAAAATACAACTAGATAAACAAGCACTCTCACACACACACACACACACACATGTATGAGTTTGTAACTTCTTAATTCACACCTGTAACTGTTTCTTCACACCAGGATGAACTTCAGCTTGTCCAGGCTGCACAAAACAAACAACAGCATGGACACGACAGACTGCTTGATAGTTGCCTTCAGGACACAAAGTACCTCGCTCCACACCAGATAAAGTCTGAGGATGTGGGAGACATCAAGAAGCGGGAAAGAAAAGACACTGATGATAAGAAAGATAGAGATCATAAGGTAAGTTTCTTTTGCCTCTTGTATGGAGGTGCAAACTGAGGGACATATTCTGAAACACTTCTATACTCCATTTCTATTACTACTTTCAAAAGACCAATTGAAGTGACACAGGTTTTCAAGGATGTTTTTACAATTGTAGTGACAGATTATCAAGGTTTCTACATTATCAGATGGCGAAGCAATCTTGAGAACCTGGATAATCTGGTCTTTGAAAATAGTTCTGATGTTTGTAGTGCAAAATATTTCAGAATATAAACCTTTTTGTTAGTAAGCTGAATGAAAATTCCAGCACTAATTTTGTAAAAGTAAAAAGTACCATAGTCTAGTTTATTCAGTATCTAGAAAGTGAAAGTAATATGGAAAATAATTTTGAATGTTCATTGGAGAGAAACGATATTATTGAATATGAGTATGAGAGGGATCTGTCCTTACCATCGAGAAGTCAAGATGATAATTAGTCCTATGGAGACTGGCAACACAGCTCATGGGGAAATTCCTGTACTCTGCCAGTACCAAAATGTTCTTCCAAAAATGAAATGACTAAAACTGCTCTTCTGATCTTGATAACTGCATGCCTCTCTTTCCATGGCCTCATTACACGAGATTTTTTATTTTTTTTATCAAAGATGTAACAAGTATTTACAATCTCATCCCTTTCATTGATAAGTTGGTACTTCTTGCCTGTCTGTATTTCCTTCCTCCTTCCTATGACATAAATTCAAGAAAAAACATGTGACATTGGCGGTGTAAACAGAGTGTGCACCAACCCTCCAGTGGCACCATCATCTAACTGCCTGACTACTGTTACTTTCCATTGCACTCATTCTTTGCCTCTGATCCTTCATCAACTCATAATAGTTGAGATGGGATCTATATGTATTATGTACACCTCAATCCCTATCTCCTTTGTGTTGAATTCTTTGTATTGAATCCCTTACCTAGATGTTAGGAGTCAGAATTTGTGTATGAACGTTTAATTTGCACACATTTCCCTTCAATTAATAGATAATCAGCTAATGATAGAATCCATGTATGTTGAATTTGTAGGTGTTTTGTACAACTTGAATATAAAGATGTGTAGATGAAATGTATATGTGTAAATGTTGTTATTTTTAGTAATGAAATTAACTATACATTTCAGGATCAAGAAATAACAGAAGAAGATGAAAACAATGAAGCAATTGATGCCATTTTTGCTGAGGGAGGAGATATCACTGATATTTTCATGCATGACATAATAAGTGGTTCTATGAAAGATGACGATGCCAATCTAACAGGAGATGAGGACATTTCACAGGACACCATTGATATTCCTAGTGGCAGTGGTAGTGGCACTAAATTAACAGATATTCTTGGACCTGGCTTCAATTTGGATGATGTTGCTGATATCATGAAAAATTTGCCTGAGGATGGAGCTGAAGATAGTCAAGATTCAACACTGTCAACGACTATTCCTCAAGCTCCTTCTCTAGGTGCTGTTGAAGGTGAAGGGTCTGTCTGTGCTGATAGTGAAAGAAGTATCAGTAGTACTCCCACTGAATCCCCTGCCACTCAGACCTCAACTAACTTGTCCGTCAGTAAAGAATCTCTCACTACTCCAACGCCGTCAGTTCCTATTACACTTCCAGCAGCCTCAACTCTTCGTCCTAATCAACCCCCTGTTGCTCCGTTGGGTTCGTTGCCATTACCGGGTTCTACCTGTGGAACAGCTCCACCAGTGCAAACAGCATCAGCAGTTCCATCAGTACCACCACCAGTGTCTTTAAGTAGTGCTATTCAAGGTCCAAGCCCTGTCCCATCTATAAAGAGTCCTGCAACGTTGCCCAGCCCAATCAGCCTTGCAAGTCCCGTAACTCATCCAAGTACACCTACACTTCCTACCACTCTTCCAAGTCCCGCTCCAGGAGTTCCATCGGCACCACAAACACTGTCGAGTCCATTACCCAGGCCAGATTCACAGGCATCTTCTCATGGATTTTGCCACACTCCCACAACTTTCTCTTCTACAAGCAAACCTCCAACCCCAACAATACCTGAACCACAGAAATTATGGTCTAGTAATGACTCCCAGTCTCAGAGCCTTAGTTTGGAGGAAGATGAGTCTCTTGGTGATAAAGCTACCAAAGCTGCTGTGTTATATGTCAATGTTCACAAGCCAAACCTAAAGACAGACTTCCCAGGTAAGTTGTATGAAATCTTTTTTGTTTTGAATCATATTTTGCAATAATGATATGAAGGAAAAGGTGCATTTGATATCTCACGTATTTATTTTAGCATTGATTACCATATTGTTACACTTTCTTCAAGCTGTGGCAGATAGAGAAAGACAAATAAAAAGGATTTGGAAGAATTTGAAAGATACTGAACAGAAGAAGATGCTGATTCAGAGAGCTCGGGAAAACAAGAAGGAATATTATAAAAACAAACAGGTTAGACTCAAGAATTTCCTTCATAAATCTCTCTCTCTCTCTCTCTCTCTCTCTCTCTCTCTCTCTCTCTCTCTCTCTCTCTCTCTCTCTCTCTCTCTCTCTCTCTCTCTGTGTGAGTGTATGTGTGTGATGTGCAAGAAGAAATTTGTTATTAGTGTGATTTGTCCACTGTTGAAAAAGAATATATGAAAGACTTTATTCATTGAGAAGACTGGAATGGAGTCCCAACCTGCTGTGAACTGAACTTTCTGCTTTGTCCTTTAAAAAACAACTTTCTTTTTCTCTTCACACAACTGTACATGCACCCAATATATGCATACCCTACACTCTAAATCCACAACTGAATATGGTAACTGCTACAGCAACTTCAGACACAAAGCTGTCATTTCCAAAGTACCTTCCTATGCCTTCTTTCTTTCTTTCTCTGCAACTTCATTTCATATTCTTCTTTTCTATTGCTGCTGTGGTAGATGGTCACTGTTCATCTAAATCCTCTAATAGTGATGTTACTCAGGATTCTCTTCTGTCACCCACTCTCATCCTTTTATTATTCATTGATCTAAACCAACTGATACTTTCAATCATTCATCACTTTTTCTGGTAAACTCTGGAATCCCCTTCCTGTCTTTGTATTTCCACCTTGCTATGATGTAACTTTTCATGAAGGAGGTTTCTTTTAGTCTGTGTTCCATTAGCAAATTTGTCTTGGAACTCGTGTGTGTGTGTGTGTGTGTGTGTGTGTGTGTGTGTGTGTGTGTGTGTGTCAAAAAATGGATAAGTCTCTCTCTCTCTCTCTCTCTCTCTCTCTCTCTCTCTCTCTCTCTCTCTCTCTCTCTCTCTCTCTCTCTCTCTCTCCCTCTCTCATATTTATGTATTTTTTTATGTTGATTAGTGTTACTTCACCAAACCATGTGGTTATTTAACCCTTATCTTCCATATGTTTAGAAATTTATTTCAGAAGACGGTGTAATAAAATGTGCATATGTCTTACATTTAGCTAGTAAAATTGTATAGATTATATTTTGAATATGAATGGTAGCTAAACAGTTTTTTTTTGTTTCATTCTTTTGCTGAATTTTTAAGACATGCTCATGGAAATGTGTGCAGTGGCAGTGTTTTTTTATGTCTACTACTGAGTTGCATTTTTTTGTCATGTTTATGGCAGGCACTATGATTTATTGATTGGCTTGCGTCTTTTGTAGGATGCCTGTTACTTGAGTTTGAGTGCTCATTTGTTGTGTGATTATGAGGTTATTTTTTGCTTATTTTGGATATTTTGAATATGTTATTAGGAGGTTTTAAGGTTTGTTATTGTTCACTGCTTCTTAAGTTGAAATGGTTTTCTCTTTGTTTTATATGTATTTACTCTGTTTTGTTGTATTTTGAAACTGGTTACAATTGCCTCTACTTGTAGTTGCCCTTGCTGTACCATCATGGGTGAATTAGATTCTAATTGTTTATTGAAGCAGTCTTACCTGTTTCACCTCACTGCCATTATCTTGTGAGTAAACCACCATCTTGCATGTAAACTCTGATACCCATCCCTTCCTTCATTTTATGCATGCACCACCACATTCCTCCTTATTTCCATTACAACAACATTGTTACCTTCATTAACTTTTTGAGGACATGAACAACAAACTTTTTTCTTTGAGTGTCATCAGGAAGTTTTTGTATGTGCTTCAAAAATAAGTAAAGAAGCTACCAAAGGTGCATTTTATGAACTGCATGAATAAATGTTTACTTTAATTTTGCATGCAGTATCTAAAAATTACACATATTAGTTAGAAAATATTAAAACCTAATAAAATCTCTGTATTAATATGTATTGTGATTATATTAATCATATGTTTACAGTATTATAAAAATTAAATTGACTAATTTTTAATATCTCTTGGCTTGTTATTCTGCTGGGATAGCTGATACATTGATATTAATGCCTGTCATTTACTAACATGATATACTGTGGAGACACTTAAAATTATATAAAAGAAAAAAAAGTCTGTAAAACATGGTCCCAAATGCATCAGATTTATACTGACGTAGTGACATTCCCCCTTTCTGTTGTGGTCCTTATAGTTCCGCACTGGACGAGTCATCATTCCCCAGGGCAGCTCTGCACGAGACCCCCCAGGCTCTTCCTCACCGCCCCCTCTCTCTCCCCTGTCTGTGGAGAGTTCTAGTACCCCACAACCTCCTCTCTCACCCCCTTCTGGTACTCAAGGACTCAACTCACCTCTGGTCTCATCTTGTTCCCTGCAACTGGTGAGCTCAGAGAATCGCACTTCATGTGCCTCTGATGACACTTCAGAGTCATTCAGCGTTGTCTCAAGTGCCACCACCATGAAAGTGGCTGGGGTACAGACTTCCCCCCCTGGAAGTTTCAATCCCTCGGGCCTAAATCCTGCAAGGCCTTCCCTTTCCCGCTTGCCTGACCCTCCACGAACCGAGCTCCCGCTAGCCAATCCCTCCTCTCCCCCTGACCCTGATCAGCATATAAGAGTCCTCACCCCTCTAGAAATTATGCGAACTCTGCCTGTTCTGCACCAGGATGCCTTCCCCAGCCCCACTACCACCACTACCACCTCCGTCACCACTACCACTACCATCACTACCACCACGGTTAGTATAGAAATGTAGTATCCACTAACCACAGCCATCACTAGTTTCATGGTTCATGTAGTATGGTAGAAGTATTCCCACCACGTGTCATCATTTGTAGTATGGAATGGTAGTTGTCTGTTTATTTTCCTACTTTAATGGTTTCAAGTCTTTATCATATCCATCTGTTTCATTGTATCAAACCCTATCCTGGACTTCTGTGGGTTCTTACTGTATGAAGGGTATTTCTTCTTCTCAAGGAATGCATGTCCTGGGAATCTCTTAAGGACGACCTCTTTATTTGGCTCAGTTTTTCTCTTCCCAAAGATTCATATTGTACCTTTCATTTGGCTATGATTGTAATAGAACTACTGTCATCCATATAGAAGTGGTACTACCTCCATTTGAATTTTTTATTTTTTTATTTTTTGTAATAACCGAAGATATAAATAGAACATCTTCCTTGCTTGAAAATCCTCCATAGTACATACACTGATATTCACTGCTTGCAATAAGTACAATATGAATACTTTCAGTTGTTGTTGTTGTTTATCAAGATCCCCTGGTCTTCCAAATGAAAATATTTAAATGGAAATAATTTCATGGTGAACTTTAATATATATATATATATATATATATATATATATATATATATATATATATATATATATATATATAATATATATATATATATATATATATATATATATATATATATATATATATATATATATATATATATATATATATATATATATATGTATATATATATATATGATATTATATTATATTATATTTTATTTTATGTCTTGTAAGTTGAATTTTGAATAATTATATTTCATGGTTTATTTGGCATTCATTAGGGATTTGTAGGTTAGTTTTAAGGCAGTGCATTCACAAAATACATAGATCGGCAGTTGTCTTTTAACAGACATTCATTGTCATGTTGTTATCTCTGTGTTTCAAGGCAGAAGTATCTATTAAATATTGCAGTGTTTTTTTTAACAGGTGTCAAAACTGGTTCCTAAAGTATTACAGATACATAGAATTACTTTATTATATAAACATATCTGAGGAAGTACAGTGGAGCCTCATTTCTCAAACTGAATTTATTCCTGAAAGATGTTTGAAATCATAAATGCTAGGAAACCAAAATTATTTTCCTCATAGGAATCAGTGTAAGATGGCTTAATCTGTGCTGCTGATCATAGCACTTCGATATCTTGCTGGTGAGGAGAGCTACTACTAAAGTGGTGCATTTTGGGTCACTGAGAGAACCACAGGTGGCACAGGATTTCTATACTGAGGGAATCACAGATGGCCACACAGAGGACATACTCTTGTGTGCCAAAGACTGTTGCTTAACATCATGACTCTTCAATGGGACTACACTTTTAATTTACAGCTTATTTCAAAGATTGAATTTCTGTCTTGCCCTTTGTGGCTTCCCTCCAAATACATAAAAACGAGGGAGATCTTAAAGAAACGCTGAAGTAATTATGAGTTAAAAATTTTGTTTGAAAAGCGAGGCATTTGGGAACTGGGATTCCTCCGTATTGCATTTTGAAACATCCCTTTTATTCTGGGAGGAAAAATCAGGGTGAATGAGAAGTAATGGGAGATACAGTCAGCTTGTAACGCTGAACACGTATTGACTCATTTTCATTTAAATAGTCAGAGACCCATAACTGCTTTTCCCCTTTAGATCATCACATAGCCATTATAAGTATAGATCTTGCATGCTTTCTCCTCTTGGGTTGTCTTGCATCATATCACACTTATTCCAGGATCACCTTTCCATTGCAAAGATTACCATTTGCATGTTTGGTAAAAGCAAGTTATGTTTTGCCACCACTTAGCAGGAGGAGGAAATGACAGACATGTTAGCGGAGAGAGGATGTGCTTATGATCAAGTTTTAGTTTAACCCTCCCACCCTTTTGTTTTTTTGCTGAAAATCATATCCCTGTATGAACCCTACTGAAAAAACTTACCATATAAATAGTGTGAAGTACTCAAGACTAACAATGAATCTGAAGAGAAATTGTTTACTGATCCGTCAAAACACACACTGTTCTCAATTTTTATTATTGAAAACAAACCTTTCCATATAAAATAAAAAAGTGTTAATCCATTTCTGTAATTCTGTTGATTGTTTTTTTTTTAAACTTGAAGCAATATTTTTACAAAAATAATTTAAACATTGTTGAATTTAACTCAGAAAAATAGAGATTGATAAAATACGAAGCATGAAATGTACATGAAAGCCATCAAAATCAGTAAGCAACATATATCTCAGTTTGATGCAGACCAAAGCATCAGTGTCTCAGCACTGGAACTGTTGACAGTTGCTGGGCTGAGAGAAACTGGTATACTTCAGAACCAACCTGTGATCTCTAGTGGCACCACAGATTGTAGCAAGTGTTGAATATGTTTTTGAAGGTAGAACCATTCATTGATAGTGAGGATCTTCTAAACTCTCCCTTCTATTGATGAGCCAACGACAACTGTAGGAAGATGACGGATTCTTTTCCTTAATTAGGACAAAATAGTAAGAGATGTGCAGAAGCTCCCTGATTTATGAACATCTTGAAATATAAATGATAGGGCTGGCTCAGGAGATAGTCTGTCACCTACAGCATCATGATGAAAACCAAGATGTTCCATGCATATCTGGTACACCTTTTTGTCTTGCTAAATTTTAGTACAGCAAACACACACACACACACACACACACACACACACACACACACATACACAGCTATGCCAACACCTCGCAGTTATGACAAGATAGCTGTTTGGTGGCTTCACTGTTGCGTCACATCCAGTGTGAGGACAAAACACACTCATCACTGTGCTAAGGAATGTAGCTATCACAAACAAGCATTTTCACTGTTTTTAATATTTTAAGCTTCATGATCCTCACCTTCAGTGCCATAGCTTTGGAAGGCAGCAAGTGTGGAATTCAAATGAAGTGTGCACTCAAAATGTAAAAAAAAAAGACAATTTATGAATGGCCATCTCTAATCTGATTCAGTTGTTAGTTAGAGAATCTACAGTCAGTGGCTTCCTAGTTTCAGTGAACAACACCCCACCATCTAATGCTAATCCCAGCAACCAGTTGTGATCTTGATGGTCTCATGTTGATATTCTCAGCATGTTGTCCAACATTTTGCCAACTTGTATATTTTTCACCCTTTGGTACCCCAAGCTTCTGTATATACCATAAGAAGTAGAATTCAGGTTTCCTTATTAAGTTCATCTATTATCTACCACCTTCCCTCACCCTCTCTCTACCTATTATCACTTTAGAATGGACTTGCTTTCCCACTAGAACTCATTTTTACATACAGTAAAAGTCTGTTAATCCAAAGAGCCGGGGGACCAGAAATGGTTCAGATTATTGGTTTCTTTGGATTATCATAATGTACCCGTGAAAATGCCATTATGCCATGTCTTGTTCAGATAATTTTCAGTTTCACAATGCCAACAATTTTCTAATGTTATGTTTCTCTGGTGAGACCTGTAGTGTATTGATTGATGTTCTTCATCATTTCCTTTGCTAAATGATCGCTTTCAAATGATGACTACAACTCATACCTACCACCTTTCATCCCTAACATTCTTTGGGGCATCTGTGGGAAATCAGGGTTTCTAGGTAAGGAACAGTGGCAACTGCAACAAGTGGTGTTGTGCTATTGGTGAGTGGTGAGTGTTGCCAATGATTTGCTACATCGATTTGCTTCATGTTGTAGGTTTTTTTTTACTCTCCTATTTTTGTGTATGATTAGGTTAAGATTAGGTTAGGTAACAATTCAATACATGTCTCACCTGAAAAACATAAGCCTCACGTGAGGATAGTCGTTGGTTGGCTGAAACTCAAAATTTACCAAAGCTTTTTGTGCAGGAGACATTACAATTACATGTACACATCCAAACATAAATATAATGATTCACAAACATTCCAGAAAATTTAATGAGTTAAAGCTTTTAGCTCCACAAATAGACTTACAGTAGATTTGAACAAATAAAAAAGCTTACTTTGTGTTAATCACTAACACCAATACATCCCACCACTCACAATAAACAACAATGCAAATCCTCACACATATGCACCAAAAGTCCATGTCGTTCAGAACAACATATTCATTTTAAAAAGTTCATTACTGTACTGTAATATCTATTGTTATGGACCTAGGTAGCTGGGTAGAGGAGCATTAAGAGCAGTGTCTACTTCCATTCCTTGCCACTAGGGTGCATCTTGGACCAGGTTTAAATTTGTGTAGAGACTGATTTTGGCCATGAATTGATTTTTTCATTGCACCTTCAAAAAATACAAATTTACAATAATTTCAAAGTTGCTACCGCATGTTCACTTTAGTCTTAAACTGTTGTGTGGTGGACCAGCCCTCAACATTTGGCTCCACAGCAACAAACACATTCCACCAGCTGATGTATGTGTTGAGGAACTCTCTTTGCTTGTGCTACATTCTGCAGCTGGGCTGGAGCAACTCCTTGTGTCTCCTGAAGGTTAACTTCACACCAGGACTTCCACCTCAGCCTGTGACATCAATGTCTCTACGTTGAATTTGGGGCACAGTGCTTCACGCATTTTGTTGGCACGGAGCAGCTGGGTTTTGTGAGTGGCAAACTTGACTTGCCATTTCCTTCCCCAGTCTGCAATGCAGCTCAGGGTGGCATTGATGTTGGTGGCTGTAGCTTCATCCTCCAGTCTGTAGCTGCTGGTTAGTGTAATGTCATCTGCATACACCCTAGCGGTTGGAAGAAGGTGTAACAAATTGTTGACATACACATTCCATAGCATAGGGCCGAGGCAGCTCCCTTGAGGAACACCTACCCTTATGGGTTGTGGCTTTGATTCCTGCCCATTTATTATTACTTTAAGATGTTGGTCTGTCTCTAGGAACTGGAAGACTGCCCCATCCATGCCTAGAGCATGGAGCTTTGTGAGGAGGGCTACCATGCCACACTTTGTCTAATGCCCCTTCGATATCCATGATGACTGTGGCCTTGCCTTGGTCCAGGGCACCACTCCACTGTGCTGATAGTAACAGGTGCAGATATTTATTCTCAATGCCAGGAGCCCAAGTTCCCCAGGCACAGGAACAGCATTGACATGCTCTTTGTAGCAGAATGCCTCGTCCCCACTTTGTGTAGAGCGGTCTTTTCTTACCCACAGAGAATACCCTTTCACTCAACCATGATTGATTGGCACCCTGGCATCAAGAAATGTTTTGCACATGTATATTGTATCTATATTGTTCTTAATGATAACAGTGTGAGTGAGCTCCTCAATGTTTGTGTTGATGCTCCCTCACATTGGCCCACATTATCTTAGTTCATTGTTGGCTGGCTTGTAGCATTGCATCATGACGTGGATTGCTGGACTTGCTTTCTTTCATGTGTGTGTGTGTGCACACACTCCAACTGGCAGGATTTACTGTATGTATTAACACCAACAGTAGGCAAATATGACCTCAACCTGTCAAAGCAATGCAATGGTGATGATTTGAGAAACCCAGAATCTTAAGGAATTATAACTAAGGCACGAAACTCAGGGAGGGTACTGCAGACATTTCATGTTATCTTAAATGTAGTATGTATAGTATAAATGTGTTCAGTATGTTTTTACTTTGAATTTATGGTTAAACTTTTTGTTTCCTTTAAATACTTTCCCCATAGATTCTTCGTTTGCCATAACAAACGTTATTCTGTGATGAATCATGCTTGTTGTCACACACCCTACTGTATATATATATATATATATATATATATATATATATATATATATATATATATATATATATATATATATATATATATACATATATATACATATATATATACATATAAATCATAGCTGGGCACAACAAGGAAAATATTGATCTAGATAACCAATAAATCCTTATCAACATTATCCAATGATTCAATGAAATACAAAATTCGAATACTAGCGGAAATTATATACGTACATGTGTTGTAAATAAAAATTGATAAATCCTAACCAACATTTTCCTTATATTAAAAACTGAAAATTTTCAAGAAGCTAAACATTCAATATTAATCATCATTAAGTTGAATACCTACATTTGAATTTAGAATTTTAAAACTTCAACATGCAAAAATTCCTAAAAAATAAAATTATTGATTTTTTGCTAACTTGAAACCTAAAGTATTGGTGGCACCAATGAATCATTAATGTGAGAAAAATTATTATTGGAGAAATGATAACTATATCATTGTTGCAATAACTTATCGTGATAACATTATATATATATATATATATATATATATATATATATATATATATATATATATATATATATATATATATATATATATATATTGTCATGAATTTGTTTAATATAGCAAAGCAGTGAACAATAATATTCTGAATTATATAACAATTATAGAAGAAAATAGCCTTTTAGATTATGTATGGTGGCTGGTCATTAATTTATGTCACTTGCTTCTAGTCTGAGTTCTAAGAGGTAGCTTCAAAACAATAAAATTAATCCATTGTATAGGATTATACCATTAAGTTCTGCTCTATTTTGGTGCTACATTTTATTAACATTGTCCTTGATATATTCCATAGGAGCAACAGAGAGCTTTAAAGAACAATGAAAATTTGGAAAGTTCTGGAATCTCTGGCACAACAAGCACTCCGAGTAGCGGAACTGAAGGAAACAGTGAACCAAGTCCCGTCAACACCCCTCATGCCTCTCCTCGCCCTCCCCTTCCATCTTTAACACCCACACGGCCAATGGTGATAACCCAGCGACCTCAGATGCCTTCAGGAGCACCATCCAGACAAGCTGTCCCTCACAACATGATCAGAGGTCCTATCACTCACCCACAGGGAGGGTCAAGTGATACATATACAACTCCTGTAGGACCCTCTCTTCCCACCAAGCCAATGGATTCATTCCCACATCCATCAACTCCTACTCCACAAACATCTCCGCTGCCATCTCCGACAAGTGACCCTTATTCACGAATTCCTCCTTCACCGCGGCCTCTTTCTTCAGATGTATATAGCTTACCGCCTGGCACACCAAGACCTGTTGCTACCGACCCATATGCAATGCCTCCTCCAACGCCTCGTTCAGTTGATCCGTATGCAGCTCAGCCTCCAACTCCAAGACCAATGACATCAGAACAATTTACCTGCAACACACCAACAGAACCCTTACCTCAACCACCAGCATCCCCTTATGTCCAAGCACCGCCTACTCCTCGTCCTCATGATGATATCTATGGACAACCTCCAACTCCAACCCCTCCAGGAGGTGTTCCTGGAGACCCAGCAAGACAGCAACATCTCAGAGATTTACTCCAAAGGCCTCCATGGAGTGAAGGAAGTGGGGTTCATTCTGGAGTAGTCCCTCAACCTATGACTTCTCCTACAGGTCTAAGTGGAGAATTTAGGCCACCTCTTCCTCCAGCAGCGCAAATAGCCAATGTGCGCATGAGACCTAATATTGCTCCTGGTCAGCCAGCCATGATGATTCCTCAAGCTGGGCAAATGGACCACAGATTTAGGATGGTTTTTCAACGTAATTTACAGCAACAGCCTCCACAGCGACAGGGTGCTGTTAATGGACGCAGCTCTGTGGATGCCTTCAGCCATGTACCACAGCAAAGGCCACCTCAGCAGTATTTGGGTGCTGCTGGACCTGGAGTACGTCCTGGATTGACAAATGTGGTAAGAGGTCCTGCAACAAATATTATTGTAAGTCAGGGTATAGGATCTACCCATTTACCTCCAGGTAGTGCTGTGAGAGTACCAGTTGTATCTCCTACACACCTTCCTCAGTCGCCAGCACATCAGCTAGTGGCTGAACCTCATCCACCTAGTGTTCATTCACAACCTCACCATCCATCACATCCCCAGTCATCTAACCTACAGTCTCATTCACAGCCAGGTCATTCACAACAGCCTCACATGTCACAAGCAGATCCTCGACTGCCTCATCCACAGCTATCTAATCCTCAGCAACCGCATCCTCAGCAATCTGCTCATACTCAGCCACGCCATCCACAAGCATCTCATTCACAGCCATCTCATTCTGAGCCACCACATTCACAGCCACCTCATACTCAGTCACCTCACCCACCATTATCCCACCAACAAGAAGCTCAACCACCACAGCAACAGCAGTCAGAATCGGAGCTTCCGGAGGCAGTAACTCGAGAACTGGAACAGTTGGAGGAAGAACAACAGCAACAGCAGCAACAGCATCCAGCTCCCCAGCCACCCCCTCAGCCAGGGGCCCCAACCCATTCTTCAGCCCAGGGAGATGATCTAGAAGACCTTGCCCCCAGCGATCTTACCAGCATGGAAGATGATGATCTCCTAGGTAAGTGTTCTTCTTTGTTATGGATTATTATGGAGATATTTTGCCTTGACATACTGTGAAACCTTGGTTGTTGAACTCCTGTCTTTGTGAACAAATGAGTCGCGGAACAAAATTTTCAGCTCAAAATTGCCTTGGTAGTTGTACCATAATTCGGTTATCGAACAACCCATTGGGAATAGATTAATCCGTACAGTCCTGGACCCAGGGATGTGTTTGACAGAGCTACTCTGCATTCACCCTGCACTCCATGCAGCACATATCTTGTATCAAATGGTCCTCTTATGAAATATCCTACATGCAAATAGATGCATAGAACATTGGTCATTATGATACGATTGAATTTCTGTATTGACTTTTGAACAACTTGTGTGGATGATTTTGGGAGAAGGTGGTCAGAATAGAAATATTTTTTGTGATATAGTAATACTGGTATCAATTTCTTATATGTGGCATATTTTAAGTCTAAAAGCTATTGATTACTAAGTTAGTCTGCTTGCACTATAACATACCCAAACAATGCTGCCACCATACTTTGCTGTGGAGTGAGTGAGTGAGTGAATGAATGTGTACTATGGCAATTATATAAATGAAGCATAACCAACAATGGTATTGCAGGCAACGTATTATATAACTGAATTATATAGTAGGGAAGATCTGCATTTGTTTGTTCTACATTATAAGGACTTATTTAGATAACAAATGACTTTCACAATATGTACTCATAATTTTCTTGCACAAACTTCAGGTATGGGTGGAGATTTCAATGCACTTTTGGAATTTGCTGATGGAGAAGACGGAGAGGAAGACAATGAAAAACTACCCTCCAACTTATTTGATGATCTAGATGCAGATGAAGAGGAAAGGTGAGAGAATGATAACAAGAATGTAATCTGTTTGATATCTCATAAGATTCTTATAGTAAATTTTGCAAATATATCAAAAGGATGAAAGATAACAGCTGTCTGTCTTTCACTCTGTGTTTATTTTTTTCTTTTAAATTTTATTATGTATTGTTAATGATGCACCATTACTATTAAAATATGAGGAAAATTTGAGTTTTGATTAAGTGCCATCAAATTTGGTTGGCAGATATACGCTATTACTTCCAAAGAAATTTAAAGTGTTCTATAGCTATATTTAGGATTTGCTGTCATGTAACAATTGAAGATATAGTTTATAGAAGCTTGTTATTGTTCAATGTTGTGCATATTATTCACTTGAAGCATTATTATTAGTTTAGAGCTCAGTACATATTGGCTTTGTTTTTATCTCACTTACAGACGAAAGAAAGAAAAAGGTAGGGAAGTAGTGTCAGGTCCTCGTGGGCCCCCTAAAGGCAAGGTCGGAGTGCCAGGTATAGGTTCACCCTCTGCTGGCCCCCTGTCACACCCACAGTCCACCGTAGCACCTAGCCAAGGGTCCCAGCACCACACCACTGGTAGTGTCACTTTAGATTGTGATGCACAGCCCCAGGGTCCACATCAAGCTCCAGGAATAAACTCCAATGTACAGCAAAGACCAGGTATGAATTCTAAAGGTATAACTAATGTGACACCAATCATCACCATATTGCCTTCCTATAAGGCATTTTAAGCATGAGTAGAAACAAATTTTGGAATATAGTATCACCCTCAAGCATGGTAACAACAGATACTTCCTTGGGATCTCCTGCAGGACTCTCACCTGGCCCTACAGTGGGTCCAGTGCGACTTTCCATGACCACCTCCCCACAGCAGCAGCCAGTACAACCTCAGATGGCTCCTCAGATCACTCAAACTGCACCACGTAAGTCAAATTGAACTTGGCACTGAAGCAGTTTATGCTGTGATCACATTGTTTGTATGATTGTCTAATGTGCTAAATCATACCGTATCTTCTTCAGATCACTGGTGAGTCAAACCTTAGTTCTGTGAGATATCTTGTTTCTATTAGGAAATCGATCGTTTTTATTGTTCCATTGTTGTTGGCAATAAGGAGCTCATCTCTAATTCAATGTCTTTTCTAAGTACATCCTTTGTAATTCATCCACTTGTCTCTTATTTTCATCTCTTTCATGTAATTATCCCTCCACACAAACTTTGTTTACCTTCATCACTTCAGTTCTAGGGAAAGGAAATGAATGGACTGATAACAAGTATATGAAAAGAGAAGAAAGCCAGACGAAACAGATGGACAAATTACATAAAGTAGAAAATGGAAATTAGATTATTAGTGAGCTCTTCTTAGATAATTATAACACTGAAGCAGCCTAATAACCTAACACTTTTGGGATAAGAAAAAATACAAGGAAAATTAGATATTTGAGAGAAATTAAATCAAATATGCAATGGGAAATATGAACAAAACTGCACTAGTGAACTTCTCCTACAAAGGCTAAACTACCCAACCTTCAATCAGAACATGAACAAGTCTCCTCAAGTTTAATTTCATAACCTTTGCAATAATGAATTGTATTTGGTGTAGCTATACTCAGTGTAGTCTTCATGGCTCCATCTTACAAAAACAGTTGTAGGAATTGCCTCTTTTTGCTGAGTTGTGTGGAGTTTCAGCTATAATAGAATGTTGACTTATGGAGACTTTACTGTATTTGTGATAAAAGATAAAAAGACGATGAAGACTGAACTGTGTAACTTAGAAAAAATATAAGATGAAGACTGAATAAATAATATCATTTGATTTTGACCCAAGAAAATTTGTTCCTTTTAAAAAGTAAAATGAAGTTGATTATGAAGAGAACCTTATACTGTATTGATATTGTTTTATGCTGTATACGAGTGCTCTTATTTTAATGTTGGATTTCCAGGAATCGCAAGTGTGGTTACAAGGATGTTGGGTCCCAGACCAGGACTTCGTCAGCCTGCTGCACCTCCCCCGCCGTATCCAGGACACCCACCCCCTCCCTACCCACGGTCTCAGGTGAGTCAGCCAAGGCATGATGCATTTGAAAGCTTTTCTTGTTGTGGTTGGCAGGATGTTGCCTGGTGCAGGGTTGGTTACTCTTTCTTCTATAGTTATTATCTTGGCTCTATTACCCGGACACTTGGTCTCTGTATATCTATTTCTATTAACTGCAATTTGTTTTTATGACCTTGAATACCATTTTACAGGATTACAAGTGCAGTGAAATGAATGTGTCTGATTTGGTTCAGGGATTAAGCTAATATAATGGTGTATCTTGGTTAATAGAGGTGAGGGTTATTGATAGATTACTTGACATGCTCTTTGATAAGATACTGCAGGTATTATGGTATTATGCAGTTTGCCATTTGCCATATTCTAACCACCTACAATTCTTAAAAAGGGGGGAAAAACTGCATAGAATAGTCACGTTTGATGGTATTTTCGTTCCATTGTATTTATTTATTTATTTATTTATTTATTTATTTGCTATTTACTTAAATTTGTTTTAATTTGTTTTTTTCCATCAATATGATTTTCATATTTTTGAAAAATGATTTATTCATTACCATGTGCCATTGTTTATTCTAATTCATTTCTCAAATATATATATATATATATATATATATATATATATATATATATATATATATATATATACACACACACACACACACACACACACACACACACACACATATATGCCATATGTGATGGCTTCTAAGATGCACCTTTTCTAGGGTCAGTAAATGAGGCATGCAGTCAATTAAATTTCTACAATAATTTGTACTCGGTTTATCTATTTCAAAATTAATAGAACGAATTGATTTTCACTTATTTAAATTTGGATTAGAAAATGCATTTGTACTAAATTTTGTGATGAATAGAAGAAACTATTTCCACTTTCTTTTGTTTTGGAAATGTAAGAAATTTAAAATTGAATAGCTTTTAGAAAATAAAGTTGGTAAATCTGCCTTCACACTTTCTTTGGCTTTGAAAATCAACTGCAGTGATATATTAGAATTATGTGTAGAACAATGATAAAAAAAGAAAAGAATCACGAACAAACTACATTATCCCTGTAGTCTGTCACAGTCACTGCCAGGTGTGCATGTTGACATCTCACATCTCAAGCTTCTACACAGGCTGCTACCAAAAATTGAAGTTTTTAAATGCAAAATATTGGAATATAATAATGATCCAAATGCATGTGAGAGTCCTTAAATGTGGGGTGAAATCCTTCACTTCATATTAAGAGCTCATTTATCTGTTTTCTTCACCTAAGTGTCTGCCAAAACTGGGTGCATCTTTTAAGCCATCAAATATGATAATTACTCTATATGGCAGCGTACAAGTCAATGTGATGCATAGTTGATCCCTATCACTTTTTGGTACAATTCAGGGTTTAGGCCTATGTATTTGTTAGGTAAGACAACCCAAACTATAAGGAAACACTTCTTGTCTAACTTTACTGTATGGAAAGAAAAACAACTGTTATATCATATATATATATATATATATATATATATATATATATATATATATATATATATATATATATATTAGCAGAAAATATGTGGCACATAAGGTTAAGGTGGTAGAATTGGTTCTTTGAGGAGCCACATCAATCTCTTATCTGTGGTGAATTACTGTCCAAGTTATTCCAAAAATAAAACATGGAACTATATGTTGACTTGCCATAAAATGAAGGTACATGTAAATAAGAAAAATATAACAAACTTACAGTAATGGGATCATGTATGGTAGTATGTACTTAAGTAATAATTCCGTAGGTTAACAGCTGGCTTAGTGTTGGTGGCATCACTGACATGATGAGCTGCTATAAATGGTAGGTTTGTAGGTCTCATGTTTTTTCTATTGTTATGTAGTATGTGTGAAATTTTGTGATATTATGTGTTAATTCCTATGAGAAGTGGTGTGCAGTGATCAACGAGGCATGTCAACTGATAGAAACAGCATGTTTACTCATACAATAAACCAACTTAACCAAATTTTGAAAAAAACAAATCTACTCTTTGAAATAACAGTAAATCTTCAAGTATAGAACAGTAGTAAGCTGCAGGAGTTTTGGCAAGCAGTGTGTAACCAGTGTTAGGCAAGTGCACCTTCACTCGTTTATACCTTGTTAGTAAAGGTTGACACTTTATATAGTTGATCGCTGGTTTTGGAATGAAATATACATACTTAGGCTTCAAATGTCGACTTGTACTCTGATACATAGGGTATTTATGTACACTCTTTGAGTATTCGTTTCTCTTATTTTCATAATTTTGTTTACCTTTTTGTTTCTTTCTTTTTTATTTTTGTGTCATCACACACACACACACACACACACACATGTATGTAAATATACTTATCTACTTGCACACATACTTACATAAACATATTTGTGTGTGTGTGTGTGTATTTTCTGTGGTGAGTATTCCAACTTGTGGGAAGGAATAAGTTACACATCATGATATCACAATAGTTAATGGTAGTTGGATAGAAAATAAACTGATAAAGATATAACAATCTTGAAAATAGTCTGGAAGTTCTTTGTTAGATTGGTGTATGCTGCTCAGTCCAATAAAAGGGTATATATTTTGTTGTCTCTGGGAAGCACTATAAATGTTAGTTAGTCAATAGATAGCTTTTTTATGGCATCAGATACTATTTATGACAATGCTCTATAGCTCAATTAAACCATCTTTACTTGCTGTTGCCCCTTTGACCAAAGGAAGAGGATGTGTTATGTTTGACTTATTGACTCCATTCATAGATTAGTCTCCATGATCTCTGAGCTCTGGGGAAGTTAACAAGATCAAGATCAAGACTTGTGATTCATAATATAAACACCTTTTTATTATTTCTATCCTCAACATCATAACCTGATGCAGTTCAAGCATATACCAGACTCATATCAAACCAATTTAACCCTTTCACTGTGATACAAGATAATTAACAGCACTGTCAATAATGCATGAAATTTTAATAAGCATAAACAAGAAAGCAAGGTATTAAGAATATAATTCTCAACTTCAAACCAGTGCAAAGGTTGGTGATTGCTGTACAAGAAGTAAAAAAAAAATGTCAGGCTGATTAGAAATTAAGGAAAGATGTACCAAAAAGTAGTCAAAGGGTTAAGGTGCCATTATTGTATGTACATAAATACAGTACTGTATATATATATATATATATATATATATATATATATATATATATATATATTTATATATGCATGTATGTATGTATATACACACACACACACACACACACACTTACATCCATACATACATACGTTGCTCATGAGAAGTTTAGGCCATGTGTGCATCAGACATGTTTTGACAGGTTCAAACTAAGGAAAAACACGAATATTTTGTAGGGCACTCCCAGCACTTCTTCACTTCTCTTATGATGTGGCAATGATAAAACAAGATCCTGCAGCTGTTTAGTGGGTAGTATTATAACCCAACAGGTCTAGATTTCTCTGTCCAACTTAGACATGGTGCTAACATCCTTCCCTCATAACTCTTGTTTAATCAGCTGTCAAAGATTTCCTGTAAGATTTAAATCTGGACATATTGGGGTCAGATTATAGAAGTCAACTAAGCAAACCAAGGGAATAGCTACACAGTTGCCATTAAGTTGTTTGGTGAGATGTGGCAAGTTTGAGGGAGAGACGCTGTGATGCTATACCAACCCAGGAAGAGTGGTCTGGGAGGACTCAAAAAACATCTCAGCATCCTGTTGACATTATTAAATAAAATCATGAAAAGTATTCCACTAGTTCAGCCTGGGAAATAAAGAAATTAACAATTGTGTCTTTGTGAGATATCTTGACGAACTTAGCCAATGCATGCAGGAGTTACAGGGTATACATCTAGTGTCTTGTGGGAAAAAAAAAAGTTATTACATGTGTGCAGAGGACTTGTAGGATTGCTTTTGCTGTGAAATATCTTTAGTGAGATGAGACTGACTGCCTCAATGTGCTGTGATGAGGTGAAGCGTTGTTTACTATGACTGAGAATGTAGGTTACAGGGGGAAGGATGTTAGTAGCACCTTGCCTAAGCTACAGAAGTAAATTTGGGCTTGTTGAGCTGCAGTACCCACTGAACAGGTACAGGAGGATCTTGCTTCTATTGCTACTTGGTCTCTAAATATTTCTTCAAATCTTTATATACAGAGGAACCTCAACTTACAAGACTTTTGATTAATGTCCAAGCTGTCACCTGGTCAATTTTTCCACTGTGTGTGTGTGTGTGTGTGTGTGTGTGTGTCTGTGTTTGTGTATGTGTGTATTTGTTTGTTTATATGTTTATTTGTTTATTTTGATTTATATATACCATAAAGTATTTGATGAAAATATTATATGATGAATATTAGTTTGGTCTTTATACTACTAAGATGAAGAGAGTATTACCCCATGTATACATGCATTGGGTTAAGAAAGAAAAGAAGTATATCACCCAACTGCTACAGCACTAGTTTCTCTCTCTCTCTCTCTCTCTCTCTCTCTCTCTCTCTCTCTCTCTCTCTCTCTCTCTCTCTCTCTCTCTCTCTCTCTCCAGAAATTCCCCCAATATTTTTTTCTTATTATTCTTAACATTTTACATATCTTACTTGGTCAATAGAGAGATTTGTCTGAGTGTCACAATTATGATGACAGTATATATATATTTTTGATATGGAAATGTTTTCTATAGTTGAGTTCTCTAATATATTAGGTTTATTTTCAAAATTTTGCTCATTACTCTTAAACATGTGTAATGTAAGGAGCTGAAAAATTTGACTTGTTTTTTCTGCTAGTTGTTAGGATCTTATGAGAATGCTCAGCTTTCCAATGTTGCTTCTCATCTGTGATGTTGTAATGGGCTCAATTACTGTGAAAAGATGTGTACTGGGTTTATATTTATTTAAATGTATATGCAAAATGCATAATTAAGTGATGGATATTACTTAGAAAGCTTTGTTGTAATTGTATTATTTATGATATTGGTGCCAAGTTTTTGCCACGTCTTGTACTCGTATATTTTTTTTATCATATCAGCACCAGGCTTTTGCCTATTTTGGAACTCTGATAAATTAACGTTCATAATTATATGGTCACATTTGTTTTCAACAGAGCTGGACATGACTTAAATTTTTTCAGGCACAACTTTGACTGGTGCTAAATCTGTTCCTCTCCAGTGTGACTTGCAGCTTAGTGACTTTGGGACTGGATTTTTTTTCCAGTGCAACTTTGCTAAATTACAAAGTAAACTTCTGCGCAGTAAGAGAAACATACTTTTATAAGGCAGTGAAACATATATTTGTTATTTATTATTTTCTTTTCCAAAATCTGTTGTGTATCATCTTACTCTATAGGGCATCATCTCTTTATTGTCCTGACCCATCTTTTCCTCTAATATGTCGAATTCCTTTAAAAAAAAAGTTTTTTTTTTTTCTGTTAAAAGTTGGGGAAAATTAGTGGTACGACTTTGCCTAGTTCAACTTTTTCAAAATTTTTAGGACTTTTGACTTTGTGACTGAAATTCATGGTGTAGCAAATCTGCAGAGTAATAACTCAGTACCCCAATGCCAAGCTCTGTTACTCAGTGCACTTTTGATTGATGAATAATATACTAAATTTGCAGATATTGGCATATATTAAGTTCTCTTGAATCTAGTTTTTAAAGCTCATGTCATACTTAGACTCTGAGTCAATTTTTCTTCCTTGATAGGAGTGTATCGGATTATCAGTTTTGTGAGATTATCAAGATGTATCCTTGAAAACACCACCACACCTTGAGCTCCATATACTTATAGCTTGGATAATTTTGAATTTCACACAACCAATAATTTTCTTATGTGCCCAATGTTTTTCTGGTGAGGGATGTATGTAGTAGTAAATTAACTGATGTGCCTTTTTTCATTCACAAATTGATTATTTTCAAGTTAAGAATTTTTGTTTGTGTACATCTCATCCTCAGCAATCTTGGAGGACCTGTGGGAAATTGGGATTTTAGGAGGAGAGGAACATTGAATTGAGTAATTTGTGTTGCAGTTTGGTCATTAAAAGAGGAGCTCCCATAGGTTATCAAAATATTTACAGCTACACCATTGCTTACAAATTCAGTGTTAAGGAAAACCCTAAGGTGCTATCACATGGGCCACTTTACTGACACCTTGCCACCAATTTTGGCATCTTGACATCAATATCGATGGCTAGATGTCGCTAATCAAGAGACACCACCAACTGTCATCTTGCCACCAATACTGTCATCTTTGTTTATATTCTCTCAGCTGATGGAGTAAATTATTGGTTGCCTGAATGCTCTTGCCACCCTTTGTGATCTCTATCAAGAAAAGTAGTGTTTATGTGACACCAGAAATGAAAACTATTTAAAAATAAGTATGAAGAGAAGTTTGCAAGAAATTACAAAAGCTTTGAAGGAATAGCATAACATAGGATCTTTAATGCCTGCATTCCTTCATATATATATATATATATATATATATATATATATATATATATATATATATATATATATATATATATAATCAAAGCAAGCATCAATGGACTTTTTTTTTCACAATTGGAAAGATAAGAACATCTAGTCTGATATTTACCCATTGCATATTCAGCAAAAGTTTATTAGACATTTTCCCATCTATTTCAGTGATGAAAATATGATAGTCAAAGGTGTTAGTTTTTATAGCTGTAGGTACAAATTAAGTTTAATTCAGGCAAAGCATCTGCAGTTGCAGTTTTAATTTGTGGTGAGGCCAAAGCACTCCTTGCCATTGGTCCTGATGCCTACATGCAAATATCTGTTATGCCTGTGATAGGAAGAACAAACACCCTTGCCACTGTTATCGGAGGCTGGATGGCACTGGAAATGATCCATTTGATAATGGCCTTAGTCTAGTGCTCTAAAGGTGCATTACATAGGGTAAGGTTGATATTCTTTATACATCATCAGCTGGGAGACCAGGCATTGTGTATATTATTGCACATTTCCAGACTTTTCAACCAGAGCCTCCTTCAATTACTTGTGTATTTATCTTACTGTAAGAGAACCTAGATCACCCTTTCTCCATTGAGAACTCTCAGAATTTCGTCCTGTAATAGTTCATGCATAGATGGTAAATTCACCAAATCACTATGTATCAAAACTATTGAACCAATACTTAATAACCAAACCACATCCTGTTCTTTGAATCTTGGCTGCAATTTCTCTAGATATCTCAAACATAAATAAGAACAAACTCCTTCCCTTGGCATTTCATTCTATCTCAGTTCACCACACCATCTCAGACAATAAGCTAACATGCCTGTGAATGTATCTTTCAATGTTTAGGTTTTCTATATGTCCCTTTTTTTATATATGCAGTGGAGCTGCCTATAGCGTGGTTAATCGATTCTGTGCATACAACGCTAAGTCGAAACCACGTCATAGGAGGCATACAATACAAATCATTCTAATTGGCTATGCCCATTTCCTCAAACTGCTTTTTTTGTCACTTTTCCCCTGTTTTTTCCTAATTTGTCTAGAAAAAAAATTCATACTTGAATCTCAACACAAACTAAAAAAAAATGAATGAACTGAAAAAAAGGTACAATATATAAAAATTATAAAAATGAAATGTTTCTAGAACACAGTGATGGATGTTGCTTGAGGATTTTGTGTCATTTATGTAGATTTCTCATGATCTGGTCCAGGGGCCAAACTAGAGCAGTGGTGTTAGGATAGCTGAACAAACAGGCATGCTGATTATGAAATAAGGCAGTGTCACCACACAAGCCGCTGCCCTTGTTGTGGTGTCTTGGAAGTCAGCCATGGGGCGGTATGAACAAAAAAAGCTTGTCAATACACTTGATGTATTGGGTGCAGAGTGTACAAAAGTACAAAGTATAGACGAGCAAATTACAGCTCATCAGAGGCCAAGACAGACAGACCTGCTGCCCCTGGGCTCAGAGCCAAGCACCCAGTGCCTGAGGCTATGTAGCGCAGAACACAGAGAGTGTGAGTTTTGACTTTGGGCAGTGTTCACTCAGAACCAATTAACTACTCTATTGGCAGCCCCACTGTACATACATGTATACATTATTTTAAATATACATATACAATAGTACCTTGAGTTACAAGTTTAATTCTTTGTGACACAGCTTGTATCTTAATCTTCTCATACCTCAAATCAATTTTCCCTATTGAGATTAATTGAAATGTTATTAGACAATGCTAGCCTCCAAATTTGTTTTTTTATTTCTATTTGTTTTTTGTATTTTTAGGTAAGAGAGGTATTTATAGATAACAAATATTGTATAAAATCATTATTAAGGATAGTTGCAATATTGTCCAAGTGCCAATATTACACCAGTAAGTCAACAGCATTCTTGATACATGTATTAAACTTACTTGAGGCATTTTGTGGTGTCATGCTTTACTCTGGTGTGTCTGGTGGTGGCAACACTACCTACCTCATCTGTGTGATGCACTGCTCATGGATGATGTTAGGCTCCAATATCTGATGCGGTGTTCAGTGACATTGCTAAGTGAAATAGTACATGAAAAATAAACAATGACAGGTAGATCTAACCATAACAGAAAACAACATTGAGTGCTGACTGTACAAAAAATATTATGTAATGTGACAATGGTGGGTTAGTAAGGTATATGAGATAAAACATGTACAGTTGCCAGACTTTGATTATTACTGGCACACATAATATACAGTACATAATATGTACATATTAATGATGACCAATGCCTGGCAACTCAACTCATCTCTCCCTCCCCTGCACTGCTACTTTGCACAGTGTTTTTTGTACAATCAACACTTACTCTTTTCTTTGATGGTTAAATCTATCTATTATTGTTTGTCTTTCATTGTATTTCAAAATGGCCCTGAACACTGCACTAGAGGTTGGAGCCTCACATGAAATGTTGATGTTCTTATCATTTTTTTCTATTTTTTCCCTCATTGAAATTACAATACAACCATCAATTTAAAGGTGTGTGTTTTGAGATAATGGAGTAAAGCACAAGGTTGAGGGGAAGGGAAGTTTGCTTCTTATTCGTAACAGGCATTTTTCAGTGTTTTCAATGCCACAAGTTTCACAATGCTCAAGTTGAGCACTCTACCTAAGGAACCAAGCAAACATGAAACTTTGAATTAATTAATTTATTTATAAACATACTATATAAGCTGTGATATAAGGCTGGCACTTCATGACTAGTGAGATGGCTGAGAATCTGTTTGTTTTTGCATGCATGCATGTTTGTGTGCATAGACACATACATTATGTAAACTTTCATTGATTCATAAGTATAGGGAAGTTCTATTTTGTGAGCATCTCTTGTACAAGAAACAGATGATACAGGATGTATAAATTAGGGACTGTGTTTGTTATAAGCACAAAAATCTGATGACAAAAGCTTCAGTTTGAGGAGACAAAATTTATAGTTTAAAATCTGTACCTTTGTGCACACTGCTGCTAACACATGTGGGCTAGATGGTGATTATTTAGATGCACCAATACACGTTTGTGAGTGCTGGAAGAAAACTGCACCCCTTCCCTGTTCTTTACCTACCATTCATTCTCCCTGCTAGTCCTCCTTAAAACTGAACTGAGTATCTCAGATTCCCATCCTTATGGCCTTAATGCTCACTGTTATACTGTACTTTTAATTTTGTCATTTCACTTGCAAGCATATTTATAATATAGTACAATTACATTGCTTTATGTGACTAATCAGTGCTTGGATGTGTTACATTGTTACTGCTGGCGTGGTCTTTCATTTGTTGTTTTTTGTATGGTGTTGTGTGTCTGACTAACCATTAGCAATAAGGCTAAGTAAGCTCGAGTGCAAATAACACTCACAAAGAAAGTAGAAATTGTTGAGGTGCAGGAGTGGTGGAGTTACCATCCCTGATGAATTAGCTACACATTGGTGAGTGCTATGCACTTTTATTCAAATTGATATGAAATCATGTTTTTGTATATTTTCTTCTTTCAGTGTACTTTATTGTGGTCAATAATTTCTTGACTTAGGATAGATTGTTTTTTGTGTGGGTAAACATTAATGTGGGTGATGATATGATAAGTTATTGCGTGAAGTTTTTTCCTTGTACAGTGGGGCTGACTATAGATTGGTTAATTGGTTCTGGGCAAACACCGCACCAAGTCAAAATTGCATTAGAGGAGACAAACTTTCAATACAAATAATTCTAATTGCTTCTGGCTACTTCCCCAAACTTTGCTATGACTCTACCCCTATTTTTCCTAATTCATACAGAACACAAAAAAATCACATACCTAAATTTCAGCACATTAAAAAAACACGGAAAAAAATAAACTTCAAGAAAATATACAATTAAAAAGAAGAACTAAGTGAAGTGTTTCTAAAACTCAATAATGTACATCGCTTGAGGATTTTGTAGCAGGGGCAGAGCAAGGGGAGATGCTTTGGTGCACATGTGATCATCAGGGTCACTATCAGACTCTGGGGCCAGCAGTGTGGGTGGTGGTGTTGTCAACACATTTCTCCTCCATAGTGGCAATCTCCTCATATGTGTCTGTGGCAGCATTGAGGAGGATGAAGGTTTTCCTGGCATATGCAGCCTTCACATTTATGATGATCTGATCAAGGGGCTGAACTAGACCTGTGGTGTTAGGAGGGATAAACACCACAGAGATGGCAATTATGAAATTACAAAGTGCCACCACACAGGCTATCATGCAAGCTCGGCTCGCCCCTGATCTTGATCTTGATGCTACAGGTGGCTTGGGATTGCTCCAGAGCCAGTCCTTTGGATTGGCAACTCTTGTAGAAGAGCCAATCTGCTCCATGCTGCCCCACTGTGCCCGCCAATCCTCTCCACCACCAAGCTGACACTGTGCTATAATGAAACCCCATCGTGCTAGATCAAGTCAAGGTTCTTAATGGACACCAAATTAGATGGAAACTGCGCTATAAAAAAATGCTCTATAGGCGGCCCCACTGTGCTCAGGTTTATCTTTGGCATTATTGCTTCCTTTGCTCCATCCCAACACTTATTGTTGCTTTTGGTGCTGTATCACTCAGAACACTCCAACATTCCATTGGATTACATTGATGCAGATGTGGACTTCAGAATTAATGAGTAGGAAAATAGCAGCTGCAGCAGATGTTGCAATGTTCCCTTTTCTTCATTGATCTTCATAACTCACCTGTTGTTATGCACTCCTTTACACCTTTTTATATGCCACTTTGTTCTCTCTCTCTCTCTCTCTCTCTCTCTCTCTCTCTCTCTCTCTCTCTCTCTCTCTCTCTCTCTCTCTCTCTCTCTCTCTCTCTCTCTCACATATTTGTGTTTATCAAATTGGAGAGATGGAATATTCTCTGTCATATATTTACATATATGTATTTGTAGTAAATGACATGTATTTGTAGTAAATGACATGGGGTAAGGTTGTCAAACTGACAGGTAACTGCCAGTTCCTATTTGCATTGGAGTTACCCTGATTGAACGGGCAGAACAAATTGAAGTATTGCATTGGTCCACATAGAGTTACAAAGCAGTACACATCAAAAGGAGAGAAAGAGAGATATGGAAATTATGATGGAGATAAACTGGTTATCATGTACTTTATGATAATCTTTAAGGATTAAAATGAGAGAAAGACTTACAAAACACACTGATGTTTTTCCTGGGAATGTACACATTTCAGATGTTCAAGAAAGGAAAGTTACTGTCAGTTGACTTTGGAGCAAGGTGTGATAGGTATTCATATATTGGTACTTGTAATAGCAATACATATATAATATGTACTATTTGCTTAGTTGTGTTTACACACTCATGATTGAAGGAGTTATACAGTGGAGCTTTGGTTACTGAATGTCTCTTTTTTCAAACCAATCATTTCAAACAAAAAATTTTATTCATAATTTGAACAAAAAGATTTCATATGCATAGTTAAAGACGAAGCAAAAGTTACCATTTATTACTAATTTATTGTTTACATAACTATTTCCTATGCTTTTATGTATTTGGAAGGATGCCACAGTTGGAAAGACATCATGTTTGTGTATAATATATATATATATATATATATATATATATATATATATTATACACAAACATGATAAAAATATACAGTAGGCTCTCAACATTGACAATGGAAGGGATTGAGAACCTTATGAAAGTTGAAAATTTCCAAATATTTGGTGTGTATATTACACATACACAATATACATATGTAACAATAATGTTTACAATAGGGTTTCCTTTACCTAATATTAGGGTTTCCTTTACCAAACAATAATGTTTCCTTCATCAAATGAACCTTGTAACTCATAAACCCCCAAAACAAATGAAATATTGCACACGTTGTGGTTTAATAGCATAATAAATACATATAGAAAAACAAAACACTTGCAGAAGTTTTAGTGCACTATTAGTTGTGATGGTGCTGAGGGATGAGGGAGGGAGGGAGGGTAGTGATGCAATGATAGGCTGCTTTGTTATTTTTTGCACAAAATAGTTTAGCTGGCTGACAGTGTGGGGAAGGGGTGGTGATGGAGGCATGGAGGGAGGGTAGTGACGTGGGGATAGACTGATTTGTTACTTTTTTGTGTGAATTTTGGTAAATACGTTTGTGCTGCTGGAAACTCACAAATGTGCTAACCTATCAAATGTTGAGGGCCTACTGCAATACAAAGAAAGGGCACTTCCACACCCACCGTGATCTGATCTTGATCTTGATGCTATTGGTGGCTCAGGATCGCTCCAAGTGATGTCTCGTCCCTTCCTGCTCCAGCCACGCCCTGCCAACCCTCCCCGCCAGCAAGCCGATAGATACCCCGTTGTAACCAAAACTCCACCACACTACATGAAGTCAATATTTTGACTGGATGTTCTGTTAGATTAAAAAAGCACTGAAAAAAGGATGTTTTAGGCAGTCTCATAGTTCAAATTTTGAAGGTGGGATGAAAAAAATTATGGCCAAAATCAGGTCTATGTTCCGATTCAAAGCAGGCATCAGATGCATGGTAGCAGCGAGGGGTGGAAGTAGTCCCTGCTATCAACACTCCCATACCCCTACAATACCCTCTATAAGAATAGACATTACAATGTAAATGTTGGGATGTTGTACTTTGTTGTTTGTGATTATTACTTGTTAGAAGAGTGCTTCTTATTTTATTATGATGTTTGTTAAGTGAATTTGTGGTACAAAAGGCTTAAAATTTGTTAAGGAATGTTTGTAAGAGGGCAGAGACTGTATTTCCCTTTATGGGTGGGGATGCAATTGTAATGTCATCTGCTGAAGAAGCTATGATCAGTTTTCAGTTTCACTGATATATAGTAACCTGTAATCTAACCTAACTTGAACATAATCATACACACAAAAAAACAGTCTAGTACACAAAGAAATCATGTTGGGAGTTGTTGACAACACTGCTCACTAATAATAGCACCTATGGTAGCCACTGTCACAGCTGCCAACACTGTCAAAGGTGTAATTGATATGTTTTCAGAAATTTTTTATGCAATTTTGTTGATTTCTGTTTTCTGCATTGAATGTTACTTGATTTAATGGTCTCGCCCAAAAACCTCTATTTCCTACAGGTCCCCCAAAATTGTTGGGGATGACAAGTAGGCTCAAGTTGAAACATAAGGAATATGAAATAGATGGATGTGTGAAACTAAATTGTCTGAACTTGTACTGAGATCTTGGTGTAGTGGCATTTTCAGAGGTACATCTTGATGACCCCCCCCCAAAAAAAAATAATCTGAATCACTTGTGGTCACTTGCTTTTTAGATTAACCGACTTTTACAAGTTGATAAATATGTATCATAAGATTGTTTGTGTTATTGTTGGTTGGCATGGTGTAGGGGAGGTGAGGTGGTGGCTGGGAGTGGCTGGCTGAGATATTGACAGGTTGCTATTATCATTATGGCACACAGAATGATAGTAATATGAGGTATCTGTATCTAAAAAAATCAGTAGATGAAGCAGAAGGATGGAAGTTGTGTGGATGGGAGGGAGGGCTTAAGTGAAAGAGGAGTTAATTATCCAACATAGATATATTTAAGAAAATTTGGATAAATATTGATATGGAGACAGGACTTTATAAGTCCTGCTCAAACCCTGTAATATGCAACTAGGTAAATATACACAGACACATACACACAGACAAACGACTGTGACAGTGAATACACAGCATGGCATGATGGCTCATACCTTTCTCATGGTCCTGGATAGCAGCCATTTTGTCTGCTGCTAATAGCATCTTCAGCTTTTTAACTAATGTGGAAGACACAGCCTTGCTCTTAGAAGTACAAAGACAACAATAAGTGCTACAGAACTGAGTGGGACACTGCCACATGCTTGTTAAGTCAGCTGTGTAAACACTGATATTGACAACAACAGTGCCATAGCACACATGTCCATGTTGTGACTTAGACAACTCCCCAAATGAATGCAAGAGCTGTCATTGGTATTGTAGCAGAGTGATTTTGAATTATTCAAGTAAAGGACAAGAAGTGCTTACAGGAGCACTTAGGATAGAATGGGGGGGGGGGGGGAATCCTGAAATTGTCCAACTTATCTGACATTAGTTTATTTGGTCCAACATTAGCAAGGTTTACTGTACATATCCACAGAATCATGTGAATGTATAAAATTACTACCACCAACAATTAGATTGATATTGAGAATCCTGAAATTCAGGATATTGAAATGACTAAACCAAATGCTTGTTCATCCTGGCCAGATCTGTGGTGCAGTGTCCAGTGGCATTGCTAGCTGAAATGCTAGAAAAATAAACTGACAGGTAGATGTAACCCTGAAAAAACAACAGGAAGAGTGTTGACTGTATAAGAAGCAATGTATAATGTGATATTGGTGGGTAAGGAAAGGAAGATGGGAAGCAAAGAGTGTCAGGCAAACATTGTTGCTAAACAATATGTTGTCACAATCCCTAAATAGTATTCTAGGAATAAATCCCCAAAGCTCATCATTCTAAATAATTCCTCACATTGCTATAAAGCAGGCCAAGGTGGCATGTTTATATTCAGGGGATTGAAAAAATAAGCCTACTTGTAAGCCTTTTATATGCAGATACATTCATGTTCAGAGATTCGTGTGTGTGTGTGTGTGTGTGTGTGTGTTTACAGTTCTTTAAAAAAAAAAAAATCTTAATATTTTTTTATTTCAGTTATGATATCCATCTCCACCTGAATGAATCATCTTAACATTATTAGATACAATATATAAACTAGGGTTATGTTTTACAGTATTATTGATCATTATTAACTTGCTCTAAGTAGAGCATTAAAGTTTTAATGGAACATTTAGTCCTGGGGTTTGTTGTGGAAATTTTATCCAACTTGTGTATGACATTTAGAAGGAATGATCACATTGTTTGTGGTTTTTGGAATGGCATCTTATCACAGATTTTTGAGCCCAGTACCTTAATTTGTAGGAATGCTCTGCTATATTATGTGGAAATCATATATTCTAGGTTTAAGCAATATCTTTACTATGGAGTTATGCTTTTTATAATGCATCTATTTCTTTATAAACATTAACCATATTAGAAATATTAAGGCATGGTTGTGTAGTATTCTCTTGATTAACCCAGAGATGGAAGGACTGCAGTAGTTTGGAGTATATTCACTTTCAGACACACACACAAAATTAGTTCACTACTGTGATCTAAACATATCAAGTATTTTGAATATTTTCTTTGTTTTCTTAATTAATATATTTATTTACTTATTTTACTTTTTATCATGATCACTCTACCAGAATGTTGTTATAGAGAAGTTGGTTTACTGTGTGGGTCTGGCAGTTGACAATGGTGGTGGTGAAGGTGGTGGTAATATCAGTGGGTTGCCTCTCAGGTGATGGTGAGTGAGGGTTTGAGGGGATCAATGGCAGGCAGTGTGGGCTCCCCTATTGGGGTTGGGGCCCCCCCACCACTACCTATGATGCGGCCTAGCCCACACCACCCAACTATGATGGGTCCAGCACCCTCAGTGGTGATGGGTGGGCCTCGTTTGCCTCCACACATGGCACATGGTACCCCTGGAGGCCACCCACACCTGCCTACAGGGCCACCAGGTATGGTGCCACTTGGGCCTGGTGGTCCACCTGTTCCTCATGGTCTTCATGGTCCACCTGGTCATCATGGACCACATGGGCCTCATGGTCCACATGGTCCTCATGGTCCACCTGGTCCCCATGGACCATCTGGTCTTCATGGCCCACCTGGCCCTCATGGTTCACCTGGTCCCCATGGCCCATCTGGCCCCCATGGTCCACCTGGCCCTCATGGCCCAATGCTGCCGCCACAGCCACACAGGCGACCACTACTACTGCAGGTGAGACTAACAGCACTCGGCTGCGTTAAATGTTGCACCCACCATGGCTGTTTTGCTCCCATTACCCTTTGAGCGTGGTGTTGTGCAGCTCTTCATGTTGACCCGCCTCTCTCTCCTGCAGTCTGTGGCTCTCTCCGTCAGGCTGTCAGTAGCAAGACTCGTGTCACCTCCCTGTCCCATGTGTTTAGCTTCTTGTTTCAGTTTTTTGCTTGTGACCCTATAGTGTTCTATAATAGCTGATACCCACACAATAACAACTAGTTCAGAGCACTTGATTAAGCTTGGGTGATGCTTGCTCTAGTCTTACGTCTGTCGGTATGGTAAAATTATGTCACAGATTTGCTTTTAGTGGAATTTGAGATATTGCTTTTAAATGATTTTAAATGATTGTTGCTTTATATATATCCAATGTATATGCTGTGTGATTTGAGTATATTATATATTTTCATGTAAGAAGTTTTTTTTGTTCGAATGTAGTTAAATTTATTAACATTATTCATGACTCATAAATCATGATGCTGTGTAAATATATTGTCATCAACTTTAAGCTACATGCTTTTATCCATTTTTCACTCATTTTTATGGTTGTGAAATAATGTAAAGTTATGATTAAGGATCAGGTATATCAAGAAATTGAAACGCAATATATGAAACCTAATAGCTGATAGTTGCAAAAGTCAAAAGAAAGATGTGTGCTATACTAGAGGCAAAGTTTTTCATGTCTCCTGATGTAGAGGATTGAGAGAAAGTTCTGGATTTATTCTGCATTAATAAATTTGTTGTGATAAAGTACAGGAATTACTCTGCATTACGAGATCTGTGAATGCTCACTTACTCACTCACTCATTCATACAGTATAAACACGTTTATATGTGTAGGTATGTATGTGTGTGTATGAACAGATAGATAAATATGTAGAGAAGGATCTTCATTATTTTCAGTAATGGTTGCTTTTATATTTCACAAAATAGTTATCCAGATTTCTTTTAGAAAATAGTATATCAGTCTTACCAAGACAATCCATAATTATTGAAAATATGTTTTATATACTTGATTGATTAACATATCCTATATTCGAATGCTATCTTCCATTTCATTATACATAAAAAAATTATTTGTGGAAAGTTGATGTCATGAAAATCTTTGTGGTTTAGCCCAGCCAAACTTTTTTTATTTCACCATTTTCAAGTTCTTTCAGGTAACAAAAATTTCAAACCCTGAAATTTCTCTCTCTCTCTCTCTCTCTCTCTCTCTCTCTCTCTCTCTCTGAAAAGAAGAGTATGAATGAGATATTAAACATTTGAAGTAAATTTGCTTCTTAAATGTTGAACCAAAAATGCATAGAGTACTGCACTATATTGGGTATGTCATATTGGGACCTTGAGAAATAGCTGAGGTATTGGAAAAAATGAAAAATAGCTAATAATTACTTGTCTCTGTGTGTGGGGGGAAGACAATAATCACAACTTTTTATTGTAACGTATTGGAACCGTGATAAATAGTTAAGGTATTCACCAAATTGGAAATAGTAAAAAAAATCCTTCTTAGAAAATACTAATAGCTCACACCCTTTTATTTTAATATTACTGCATAATTGAATATTTTATAGTACTTAAAAACAGTATGATGTTTAAGAAATGTGTATACTGTGTATGTACAACATATACATCCTTCCAATCAGACTTCGAGACAATCAGTAAGACCAGTGTGAAGCACTCACTGATTGGAGGGTAAGGATATGAGAGACAATGAGTGAGGCTAATGGGTCTTACCACCACCTCCAACACTATCTTCACTTCTCTTCTAACCACTGTCACCATCAAGTGTTTCTGCTGATTTGATATTCAGTTTATGATGCATCTCCCTTAAAGCTTGCCTCTCTTGTCCTTCCACATGAACCAAGAATTCAGGATGTGAACACTATCCATGTTTAGAGAAATCCTCTGCTCAAGCTAAAGCGTTCACTTTCATTGCTGCCTGCCTGGAGTTGTTGAAAGTGACTAATGACTAAAGCTTTATAGCCATCATTAATTCATTACTCAAAAACTTCACCAAGAAAGATGCTTTTTAGATTAAATTAAGAGGTTCTGTCTTCATATCCGTTGACTCATAGGTGACAGTAATGTAAAAGAGAAATTACTCAATTGCAGTGGAGACTCTATGCTCAAACTTAATTCATTCCAAATGGCTGTTTGAATATTAAAAAGTTTGACTTTTGATACCTATGAATTAGGTATTTAATTCTAACTTTAGCAAAACGTTAAGTTTACAAAAATTTCAATGCATTTTGTTTTGTAATAGTTTTTCCATTTCTTCCACTGTCACAGGTTGCTTGAGTTCCTTTTTCATATTCATGGTCACATCAGCTACCATAATGGCCTCCTTGTTTTTCAGTATGGTGGCTAGTGCAGAGTTTGCCATATAATACTGTCTTACATACATATACGTTTATTTTCACAAACTAACATTTTTATCAACTGATGGCAAGCTTTTTTAATGCAAAAAGTAAAGTTTTGCATGGAATACTGAAAATACAGCAGAAGATGAGGAGGCACCAATTGTTAAGAGTAACGGTTACAAGAAGAAGAAAAAGAGGCTATTACTCGTCACGATCAGCAGCAGAAATTTTCTTCCTGATCTTCTACTGTATTTTCAGTATTCCATGTAAAACTTCACTTTTTATATTACAAAACCATGCTTTCTTTAACTTCTTATTGCTTATGGATCCTATGTGCTCCTGCAGTGCAGTTTCTATTCATTCCATTGTTCTTTTTGACTTGTCTCCCACTCCTTCACCAAAAATAATTTCATTGCCTTTGTGATTCTTTTCATGTGTTTTGCTTTCACCACAGTATTTGTGTTTCTGCTCCTCTACAGCCTTCTATAATGGATATCATCTCTGTATTCATATACAATAGCGTCAAGAGGATCACCTTGAATCCGTGGCACCATGTGATAGTGATACTCTGCCTGAAATCATCACCCCAACACTACACCACTTCCACGAGGGTTAAGGTCTCAGTATTGGGGAATCATTGTCTCCTTGTTATATTATGAGGTCCACTAGCTGTGATGAAAGCACTGTGAGGAGTGCTAACTGTGATGAATAGTACCTGTGGGCATGTGATGCTGTATCAAAGTTTGTGAACAATGTCATACAATTTCCTCAGTCTTTAGTAATGCCGCCTTATGATTGGCTGCCTTTCATCATGAGGTTACAGAAGTAACACCAATGAACACTCCTAAACGAGCTAGCATCCTTCACTCACCCACTGCCACAAATCTTTGTGGATACCAGGGATGGGTGGTGGCAGCGACAGTGGAGAAGAAGCCCTTATTTACATGTGGACATTGGAGTACTAGATTTTTTCCAAGTATTAAATCAAACTTTTGCATTTGAGTATTGAAAAGTTTGACTATTGAGACATTTAAGTATTGAGTTTCCACTTGTCCTGAAACTTTCCTCCTCTTTTGTGGCCTGTGGGCAGTCACATTTTGCCATGATTTTTATCCCTTGATTTTTATGGTATGTAACTTATATATTCACTACCTGTTACACTTCAGTAACAAGTGGATGTTACAGCTGTGTCAGTTATAAATTCATAACACAACTTGAGTGTAACAAAATTTCCAGTGTTGTTAAACACAGATACAACCAGCAACTTACTTGCACTCTACTTGCAATTGGCTGGCAATGCTATTTCAGTGGCAAAATTCCAAATTTATGTCTTCAACTGCAAGATTCAGGTGTGTGTATGTGAGTTTAGGGATTGCCAAAGTGCAGTTTTATTTGTAAAAATCAAATCATGGAAATGTTTTTAAAGTTTTCATGCAACTGGTGTTTATTGGACTCGATGCAGTGCTGTCCAGAATTTACTATCATTCATGCCAAATGATTGTGGCTTCTTGATAGGGTGAGCTACTTTCACCACAGATGACAAATGTTTACTAAGGCACATAATCAGAGATGGTAATGGCATGATGTTTACTATGGTGCATTGTTGTATTATATATATATATATATATATATATATATATATATATATATATATATATATATATATATATATATATATATGTGTGTGTGTGTGTGTGTGTGTTTGTGTGTGTGTGTGTGTGTTTGTGTGTGTGTGTGTGTGTGTGTGTGTGTGTGTGTGTGTATATATATATATATATATATATATATAACAGAATATTGGACTGACCCAAACTGATTGGTCCAATATTGTGTTGAGCACTGTAAGTGCAAATCAATGCTTGGGGAAGGTGGCTGGGAAACAGAAGGTGAGAGTGACAGATGGAAAAAATTTTCCTTTATTTTGGGCTTGGTATTGAATACAAGCACAGAATGTATCTACTTTCGCATATTCATTGCTAAGACTATACTATTTAGAGTTTTTCTGATTGTATTTGAGGGAATGAGGGTTGCTGTTATATTTTTCATTGATGCACAATCAGAAGGCTAACGCAGTTCCTATATGATTGAGTCTGGTGGCACTTTTGTATAATTTTTCATGGTCATTATATATAAGCAATGCTGTATAAGTTCCCCTACCTCACTTTATAGATTGTTCTAGAGTTTCCTGTGGTTCATCCCTGCATAAAGTTCTGAGTCCTCATGTTAGAGTATGAGGTGGAAGCAAACTGGTCCCATATGTTAGACATGATTTACAGAAGCATTAGCATATTGCTCATGGAACCAACCCGACTATCTATCTATCTATCTATCTATCTATATACACATATATATGAATGCATGGAATATATGTATATGTCCACTCATCTTTACATATAGTGGTTAATCATTGTAAAAACTCCAGTATGAAAATAAGATGTGGGAATAATTCTGATTGGCTCCAGCCACTCAAAATCCATGAGTACCCTTTCCTTTTATGACAATTTCAGCCCACTAAGTGCTAATTTGTGCTATTTTTATTATAAGTATCAGAACCGTTCTCATAGACAATGGATGAAATATGTTACAAAATTCTAGTCGTAAAAATATAGCTGCAAGATTATACCATACAGATTTCATTATCTATATAAGAAAAGACTTCCACTCGGCCCTTGAAAGCCTTTAATTAATGTGAGTCATCTAAACTTACTTCCAAATCACTGCATGATAAAGTTGCCTGATTGTTTCCACTGTCACATTACTTTTGGCTTGTTCAGCTTAACATGCTTCATTGTATTACTGTATTTTCCTGCTTGTAAATCCTGTTTATTGTTGTTCCTTTGCTATTGAGCCAGACAGTGACATGGTTTGTTTTGGTTTTATTTGCATCAGTTTGTTTCTCTGCAATTTTTAAGTGTACATCAACTTGTTACCTTTTCTCTTTTCTTTTACTGGTGGCTGAGGGAATGATCAACATTTCCTTTTTTAATTAAGATTAAAATTGATGAAATAAATGTGTTTCCATTAGAAAAAAAATATAGAAAGTTAAGATCAAGATTAAAAATAGGAAATATATGTGCTAATGTAACAATAAAAATGCATTATGAGAAACTAAACTTGAATTTAAAATCCAGATCTGTTCATGCCCCTCCCAACTTGTTCAACGTGCATCTTTGTACATTGATTAAGTGTGAGGACAAAGCACACTTCCACACAGTTTTAGATGTGGCAATGCCACACCTTTACTTCATGCTAAATGCTACAACAAAATTCATACATCTACATGGGCAGTAGTCACCTGTCAAAATCATAATTAATCCCTGTGAGGTCTTAAGTACTGTTAACTCATCATTGGAGCCAGTATGACCTCACTGAGTCTTTCCCTTTTGTCTCTCAACACAGAAGGCAGTCAAAGCCTACCCTCTTCATTCACACCAAATTTTATGCACCTAATGACACATGGACACCCTTTACTCAAAATTCTGTATTGGCAATTCCTATGCCAATCTTGGCATCCCCTACTGAGGAGGGGATCATAAATTTTCCCATAAATTTTCCCAGATCAGAGTGCTCTACCAGTACCAACCCTAAGTCTCTTTCTACCTAATACAGCAATATGTGTATTGTATGCCATAGTAATGTTCCACTCCCCAATCTGCTGGCTCCACTCCAACTTCCTCATCTATTAACTTAACTATATTTTCCAGATATATATCTCATTATTATCATTCCATATCCATTTGGTTTCAATTTAAGTGATATTGGAAGAGAGGTAGAGTAGTTTAGTCTCTGTGGTCAAAGAGGCAGTGTGTGTGTGTGTGTGTGTATGTGTGTGTGTGTGTGTGTGTGTGTGTGTGTGTGTGTGTGTGTGTGTGTGTCCACACCAGCACAACCTGCGTTCCCTCCCATCCTACCCTCACTTTCCCACTGCTGTTGATTATATGTTAAGCGCTGTAAGATATTTATTCCAGATGATAGCAATCTCTCAGCAACTCAGCCAGCCATGAGTCACCCAGGCCAGCTGATCCTAACCACCCCCTCACCTCCCCTGTACTCTGCCACTCACCAATAACACACACTGTCATAGGGTACATGATTATTATTGTAGTCAACATTATTATTATTATTATTATAATTATCATCACTATTGTTGTTGGTTTATGTTGATATTGTTTTAATTGCAGCCAAATAAAAAACTGGTACCTTAGGTACATTGGATGATTCATCTTGTATTTTATCAAATAAAATGGTCATTATTTTCACTATTAAGTGGGATTTCCCATTTTATTGTATAAAAATAAGTTACAATGCCAAATTGTGTAAAAATGAAAAGGTGATAACTGAACCCTTAAAAAAAAATTGAGGGTTCACTGTACTTGCTGTCCTACCACTGCCCTCCCCCCCCAGTATTCAGAAAGATTTGTGGTGGTTAGTGAGAGAAGGATGCCAGCTTAACTAAGATTGTTCAGTGGCATCACTACAGTGATGTTGAGAGGAAAGGCAGCTGAGGAAATTGTATGACATTGTTCACAAACTTTGATACAGCATCACATGCCCACAGGTACTATTCATCACAGTTAGCACTCCTCACAGTGCTTTCATCACAGCTAGTGGACCTCATAATATAACAAGGAGACAATGATTCCCCAATACTGAGACCTTAACCCTCGTGGAAGTGGTGTAGTGTTGGGGTGATGATTTCAGGCAGAGTATCACTATCACATGGTGCCACGGATTCAAGGTGATCCTCTTGACGCTATTGTATATGAATACAGAGATGATATCCATTATAGAAGGCTGTAGAGGAGCAGAAACACAAATACTGTGGTGAAAGCAAAACACATGAAAAGAATCACAAAGGCAATGAAATTATTTTTGGTGAAGGAGTGGGAGACAAGTCAAAAAGAACAATGGAATGAATAGAAACTGCACTGCAGGAGCACATAGGATCCATAAGCAATAAGAAGTTAAAGAAAGCATGGTTTTGTAATATAAAAAGTGAAGTTTTACATGGAATACTGAAAATACAGTAGAAGATCAGGAAGAAAATTTCTGCTGCTGATCGTGACGAGTAATAGCCTCTTTTTCTTCTTCTTGTAACCGTTACTCTTAACAATTGGTGCCTCCTCATCTTCTGCTGTATTTTCAGTATTCCATGCAAAACTTTACTTTGTGCATTACAAAAGCTTTCAAACAATTGATCAAAATGTTAGTTTGTAAACATATGTATAAAATAGTATTATACGGTGAAATATGCAGTAGCCGTAAGGAGGCCATTAAGGAAGTTGGTATGGCCTGGGATGTGAAAAAGGAATGTAAGTTATCTGTGGCAGTGAAAGAAATAAAAAAAATTGTTATATTGAGTCTTCACTGTAATATATATATCCACGCACACACACACACACACACACACACACACACACACACACACACACACACACACACACACACACCGGTCCCTTGATTTACGAACACACTTTTTACAAATTTTCGAAGATATAAATGAAGTAATTCAATCCAAATTACTGATTTACAAATGGAAAATTAATAGCTACAAACAAAATGCTCTTTTGGGGGTTTGTCTCAACATTTAATTGAACTTGTACCAAACACTGACTGTCACAGTGATTTTTATTTTTTAAGCTCATTAATTATTCAAAATTTGCAAAGTGTTTGGCAAGCATAGTACAAGTTCAAGTAGGTATTCTGACCTGCTCCAAAAAGCTGGAAAAGCTATTATCCTTGAGACAAAACTTGCTGAATTGGCTATAGAATAACAGCAAGCAGTAGAAGGGGAGGGAGCAGAGGATGATACACCACAACACAGCTGCATCTCACCCGTTGCTAACACTTTCCCTGATTTTGAAAGAGGTATCCAGAAAATGATCCTAATTGTGAAATAAGCTTGAATTTCAAACATATCATTCAAAATGCAATCACTTCCTACAAATAATTGTAACCAAGAAGTGTCACAAGCTTAACCTTTTGGCTGCGGCACCCTAATTTCTGGGCTGTTGCTACCATAGGTGTAATTCATGTGTTTGCAGTGATTTTTTATGCAATTTTGTTGATTTCAGACTTTTCTGCAACACACATTACTCAATTCAGTGCTCCCTCATCAAAAATTCCAATTTAACACAGGTGAATGAGAAGTAGGCATTAGTTGAAAAGACTCATAA
>CM035195.1:51498-64030 GCA_020233015.1 Callinectes sapidus
CTCTCTCTCTCTCTCTCTCTCTCTCTCTCTCTCTCTCTCTCTCTCTCTCTCTCTCTCTCTCTCTCTCTCTCTCTCTCTCTCTCCGGTCTATGATTTAAATGAATTACCGCAAATTTTTCACAAACATGTTGTAATGGACGACAAGGTTTGCTTTCCTTTGCGTTGCTAAATGTTTGCGTTCTTTGCCTAATCTTACCGTAGCTCCCTTGCCCTTCTTTCCCACGAATTCCGTCAAGTGTTCTCTCCCCTCACCTCAATATTTACGGCCACTTCACCATCCTCGACACCTTCCTTTTCCTGCCGAGCGCTGCACCAGCATAAATTTACTCGAAGACATCAGCCTGGTGCTCTTTTTCCTCAGTCATCACGTACGGGCAAAATCTAGGTCGAGGGCGAAATGATAGATGGATCGCGGAGGGGGCAGGGCGTGACAGGTTAAGCACATGTGGACCAAGGGTGGTATTCATAAAACCTTAGGTCTTCGACCTAGCGCTATGATTTCGACCTAAGCCTCCAAAATGGCGGAATGGAATCATAAATCCTTAAGAGTTTCACCTAAGTCCTTATGTCTCGCCATAAGCCTCGACCTAGCTAAAATTGGGTCCGGGGTAGTTTTAAGGGCTTAAGATTTCGACCTAAGCCCCTCACAGAATGGGAATCCCGCAGAAATCGTGGAAATATTTTCCGTCACTCCCGTGCTGAATGTAAACAAAACTGAAACTTCGCAGACGCGGCAGAGGGCATATGTGGAACAGCGGACAGCACCTAAAAGGTAAGATTATGGATGCAAAAGTGATGTGTGAATGGAGTGTGATATAGTGACACATTGTCTGAGAAAAAAGAGGTGGCAGGTGGCCGTGAGTGGTATAGATTCATGAGCAGTGAGAAAATTTACCAGTACTTGACAATGTTGCGAGGCGAAGTAAATGGAATATGTATTACTGATAGGTTTTGTGTGTAATTTTGCAATTTTTCGGTATTTTCTGATTGTGGAGATTGTTTTACTAAATGCAAATATTTGAAAATGAACCAAACTGTGAATTTCCCCCACCCCCAAACACTGTAAGTTAGGTGCATACCCAAACAAGCCTAATCTAACCTTCAGAGATACCCAAACAAGCCTAATCTAACCTGCAGAGGTGCATACTGTACCTAACCCAATCTGTATAATTTTGGTGTAACACAGTTGCACCAAAAAAACAACTTTACAATAGATAGTTTGAATCCAACCAAACCTAAACAGACCTAACCTAACCTGCTTTTTGCATCTGGTAATTTCGTTCTTAATATCCGAAATATTTTTATTGCAGTGTTGATTGAAATATTGTGCAGAGGATTATTTGCTTTCACCATGTTTGTGGTAATTTTTTAGCACTTCTCTTTTACTTAACAGCAGCTACCAGTAAAGTATTACATCGCAGGGTACTTCTTTACATCAGTTATAAATTAAACCCCACTGCACCACTACCTGAATAGTACACTGTAATTATGCTTTTGATTTACATATTACCCATTTAATTTCAAATAAGAATGGTTTCTGTGCTGATAGGAGAGCAGAAGATGTTATGTACACAATATTGTGCAGTATGTGGTGAATGAATTGATAAAATAATGAATGGTTATTTTTCTGGTGCTGGTTCATACAAAATTAATGACTCAAGGTTTTCTGAATGTAGAGTTTTTTTCTGCCAGAAATGAGTGTGTCTGTACATATCCCCCCTCTCCCTGACGCATGTTATCCAAGTCTGTAAAGTTACTGTATATTTCATACATCCCACTCCTGCTGGTTAGGTTAGATTAGGTTAGGCTAGGTTAGGATAGTTCATACACAAGTAAAATGAGCTGGGCAAGAGAATGAAACTATTTCCAAGATTATCCCATGGTTGGTTTTATTGCGATATTCTCCTTTGGACAGCTTTGATGTTGAACCTGCAGTAAGCTGGGAGTGACATATACCCAGGCAGACGTGGATAAAATGCCTCCCTGACCAGACCTAACCTAGGACATAACCTAGTTTAATGTAACCTGAACTAACTGGACTGTAGTAAACTACCGAGACTTAATTCTTTACATGGCATAACCAGCCAGCAGAACCCCCCATTTCAACTATGCAAGGGGCTGACACAGAAGGTGATATAGGCTGTGTGAGAATTTCTGGAGAAAGTATGGTATGCTAAAAGCAGAGAGGATTAGGCCTAGTTACTTTCACTTCATAATTATGTGGCATTGTTTTATGTTTCCTTTTTACTTTACAGCAGTTTCCAGTACCAGGAAGCTGAGGAACAACAACAACAAAGGCCAAACATTGCAAAGAATTGGCAACACCAATATCAAGTGCCTCCTGAGTCAATACTCTTCAAGTCCACAGTACAGTACCGGGTATTTGAGTCAACATGGCTGAGGGGGAACAACGTATGGTGCGTCGGCCAAGGAACTTTTGTGCTCGAAAAGATGTTCTAAATGAACTTAGTGACAGAGAACTGATAAAGAGGTACCGTTTGGATCGTGCAGGAATCCTGTTTGTGACTGACTTGATACGTGACACTTTAACCAGTCGCACTGCAAGAAACAAAGCTATAGCCCCAGAACTTAAAGTTATTTTAACATTAAGGTTCCTTGCAACTGGCAAAATGCAACTTTGCAACAGTGACGACTTGGGTCCATCACAACCATCAGTCAGCAGAATAATAACAGAAACACTAAATGCGCTTTCAGCACGTCCCGTACTCTCTCAGTTCTTTAAGTTCCCTATCACTCCTGATGAAACTGAAATTAAGAAAGCAGAATTTGTTCAAATTGCTGGATTTCCCAAAGTAATAGGAGTAATTGATGGAACACACGTTAGAATTACAGCACCAAAGGAGTTTGAGGCTGAGTATGTCAACAGAAAAAGATACCACAGCATAAATACGCAAATAGTGTTTGACGCCCGGTACAGGATTCTTGACATCGTTGCAAAGTGGCCAGGGTCAGTCCATGATGCAAGGATTCTGAATGAAAGTGCACTGAATAGAGTTCTGTTTGGCCGGGGTATGGTGCCACAGGGATGCCACTTGTTGGGAGATAGTGGCTACCCCAGTAAAAAGTGGCTCCTAACTCCATACCTTAGACCTCAGCCTGGCCCACAGTCCAGTTACAATAGGTAAGCATTATTCATTACCAGTATGATATTTTTGGTCACTCAATAAAATTTTGTATTGCAGTGAGTTACATGACCAACACCTCTTCCTCAAGGTTTTAAAAACAATCTTTACTCTTCCTCAAGGTTTTAAAAACAATCTTTACTCCTAACCTGTTGAATGTTGACAAGGAGTGCCAGTGTCCACAAATACAAAGGAATTAAAGTGTGCACTACTTAAAAACTTCCTGGATAATTTTTCTAATAAGCAACACTGCTATTTCAGAGCACATAAGAAAACCAGAAATGTTGTGGAGCGGGGTATTGGCCAATTGAAACGCCGGTTTCATGTGCTGCATGGAGAGATACGGGTCACCCCACCAGCAAAGGTGTGCCAAATCATAGAAGTATGTGCCATGCTACACAACATCTGCAAGGAAAGAAATATTCAAATGCCAGCTGAAGAGGACATCAACATGTTGGAAGAGGATGACCCACAGCCAGTGGAACAGCAACCACAACGTGCTGCTGAACGGCCACGTGAGGGTCTTCAGTACAGAGATGAGTTTGTACACCTTCATTTCAAGTAAGTCTCAACATTTGCAATATTTTGACCCATCATGTTATGATTATTGTCATATATGTTCATACCACTGTAAATGTATGTATATTTATAGTGTGAATTATATTTTTGGAGATGTATCCCATGATTTCTGATTCTTCAAAAATTTCATGTTTTTTTACATCATTTCCTTCACATATTTGCCCTATTCTCTAAGAAAATGTACAAGTATTGTAACCTTGATTCTAATTACTACAACTGTTTTTTAACAGCAATGATTGATGAAGTCCCAGAGCCACACTCATACTCTACATCACACTGTAAGTATGGTATGTTTTGTGATGAACAAATTCCCCATTTGATTAGTCTATTAGCCTCAATAACTTTCCTGGAAATAAAACACACACAACCAAAATTTCAAGTTTATTTTGAGTAGTAATTAGTCATCGCAATGAATGCCTCACTCCTCCTTTTCTCTGCTTGAATTATTGCCTCCTGTGCTTGAATTTTTCTCTCCTCTGCTTCTATTTGTTTTTCCAGCAATGTTAATTCAAGTTTCCTTTTTTTCTCCAGATGTTGTGCCTCCCCCTCATCCACCAACAGCATGGTACTGGAAAGTGTTGGTGGTAGCACTCTCTCCACTTCCACACTGTCTTCCTGTTGCCCAGCAGGTGGTGTCTCACACACCCCAGCAGGCACAGTGTCTTCTTCCTGGGGCAGCTCGATGGCCTCCTGGTGAAGATTTTCATCCCCTTCCTCTGCTTGTCTGCAGCCAATACAGAGGAGGATATTAAGATATTTTTGTAAATACACCAGTAAATAACACAGTCTCAGCTAAAGTTATTTTTAACCCCATTTAGTGTACTTAATGAAAATTATCATGTGTGTATCATACCAAGAGCAATGGTCATGCAGCCCATCTTTCAGATGAGGATATCTCCTTATGCACTGAGTGAATACCAACTCCAATCTACAAATCCAATTTATGTTGCTGACCTGTACTTAGGTTGGGTTTGATTACCATACTTAAAACATACTGGAATAATGACTGATTTCAATCAAGACTAACATTGGAAGCCTTACAACATTGGGAGACAAAGTATAATAGGCCCTACTACTGAGGAGGCATGTGAGATGGGACAAGCTTTCTACACTACTGTGTGTGGAAAAAGGAGTTGAACTTTGACTCTTATGACTATGATGCACTAACATCATACCTTATCCACTATGAAGCTGACAATATGGTCATAAAACTGGTAACAGCCATAATTTTGCATCACTCATTCACCAAGTACCCACCTCATAGAATGTATGAAAGGCAGTGCCATCTATGACCTACAGTACTTTTTAAAATAGAAAAAAACTCATACCTGTGTGGTTGCTCAACTGCCTCATAGAGAAAGGAGATGATATCTTGGCTCTTGCCTACCCCAGAAATGCTGACATTGGTTTTACCAAGAATGTCAGCAATAATTTCATCGATGTCATCAAGGGGAGGAACCTCTGCAGTGCCACCACCTGTACCATAATAATATAAAATATAATCTTGTGGTCAAAAACTACCACTGTATTTCATTAACAGGTTTCTATCAGGAACATGCATTTTTTCCCTCCCTATTTCAATGTCATTAATAAAACCATAATCAGTTAAATTCTCTTACAGTTACCAGTATCTGTAATGTGATTCACTAATTCTTAATATTCTTTCATAAAGTGTAGGATGACTGAAAACATTTCTAAGAGTACATCTATCAGGGTGGGTGTACAGGATGACCACTTTCTCCAGAAAAAGCAAAATTCTTACCTGTTTTATTAGCTGCCTCGTTGTAACGAGCAATTTTTGTCCTAGACAGACTTTGTATAGTCTGCCATCGCTTCTGGCATTCCTTCACAGTGCGGTCTGCAGAAGGATATGCTGTATGAAGACTCGCAGCGATGCGGTCCCACGCGTCGAGTCTTCCCCTGTGTGAAGTCCCAGGTGAAGCAAATTCACATTTCAGGTACTTCACGTTTTCTCTGTACAGTTCCACGAGGAATTTAGTCTCGTCGGGAGACCAATTCATTTTCCTCGTGCGCTTGTGGGCTGAAGAGGCTTGACGTTCAGTAGAATCCATCTTGTCGTAGAGCTTGTTTACAATTGGCGGCTACTCGATTTTCGTACGTAAATAGTTATTTTCTTTGTATTTCATTATTTTATGCAGTGCGAATCAAAATAATAAAAGAAAATTCGAAATATTTATTTTCAAATACAATTTTATAAGTTTTCTTTGCATATTAGGTGCAAATTAAAACAATATAACCCAACATGGATCGCTAAGTTTAGCAGATAGCGGAGGCAACAGTCTATGATTTCGACATAGCAAAGTTTCGAGGTAGGTCGATGACATAGTGCTTATGTCGGGAAAGTTATGTCTTCATCATAACTAAGACGAAGCTTATGTTTAAATCATAAGATCTTTATAAATACGGCCCCAAGACTCTAAGGCCTGGGATTCCTGCACAGCTTACCCTATCTACTACGGTCCTCACCACACTCACTAACGAATATTCTTACGCTAGGCTTGTAACACTTTTAGAAATATACCAAAGGCCTGATTGACATTCATATTCCTTAATTCGATAACGATAAGGTATGTATTCAAATTCTTTTATTGTGTATGAAAATGAGCCAATCAAAGGAACGTATATTTTGAATATCATTTGATGCTTTCGAATGAGTACATGCAAAATTGATTCGCGTGAAAACGTGAGAAGATGTATGCATAATTAGCATGTTGAAAGAACATGGATCTTTTGAATAATCCTAGTAAACAGGGGGAGATGTAACACTTGGGGGGGGGGGGGGGTTTGAGAATGAACAACCAATCAAACGAAGGGAGCTGATGAGGCGAGCTGGGGATGATTTTTCGTCCTTTCGTCACCTTAATACAGATGACCTTCGATGTTTCGTTGCAAAAATAGAGCATCAAAGGATCTGTAAAGCTCCCACTCTATGCGTTACCTACATTACCTAATGAAAACGTGTTCTTGTAAGACTAAGATAGATGGAATAAAATGTGTTCACATCGCAGACATTCCGACGTTTCCTTGCAAAAAAAAAAAAAAAAGAAAGAAAAAAAAGAAGAAAAAAAAAAAAAGGAGGAAAAAGACATCAAAGGACTTGTAAGCCTCCTACTCTGTGCATTTCCTAATGAAAACGTGTTCTTCTAAGCCCAAGATAAATGAAAGTATATGTGCTCACGCCGCAGACTTGTATGTTAGGTTAAGTTTTTGCCAAGTATTTTTTCACTCGTTCACTCATTCCAGGAACTTGTTTCGATAAACATTCATATGTAATATGTATAACAAAGAAAGTGGAGGGAGGTATTTATAGCTTTTACATAGATTATTGAGTTCACATTACAGCAACTACTTCTTAGGAATGTCTCAAAACTACAGAATTTTCAATCATGAAATGTAAAAGAAAATGTATAAGTATGTAGAAAGTTTATATCAATCAATGAAGCACAGTCTTTTTTTTTTTTACTAAGCTTCTTCTTTCTTTCAATATGAAATAAGGTTAAAGTTAATCAACTTATCTTAATATCGCTCCTATTAACACAAAAGATACGCACAAGGTGTTTCTTTTAAATAAGGAACATACTTTTATTAATATGTGAAAACTTTTTCGCTTTTTAATTAGATGTAGATCTCCCCAGATTGTAAAAAAGAATTCCATTTAAACTACTAAATTCTGAATCATGGAGTGTACAATGTGAATACGGAAAGTTAATGTCAATCAGTCAATTGATATTTCTCATTTTCATCCTTTTTTATATATTAAATACTGCACAAATTTGATATTATTTTCAAACTATTATTATGAATGCAAAACATACATACACAGCGTCTCCTTTAAGAGAGAAATGTACATATATTATCAGATAATAACTAAAAAGAAACTTTTATTAGGGCCCAGACCTTGAAAAATCAGAAATGTTTACAACAGAAAGAAACCATTGGAAAATTGGAGAATTGTCAATCATAATGTGTAAACGAGAAATATATAGAAATCTTATATCAATGTGTCTTTTTTTGTTAGAAGTGAAATACTCATATGATTCAAGTTGTGTCATTATTTTCACACTACTTTTATATAAACGAAGCATTTATAAAACTAAGAGGTAAATCAACAGGTAAATAAAAAGTACAAATGTTTTAAGGTCCGAACCAGATTTTTTCCCACATTGATATCACTGTAAAGAACAATCTTGAGCAACAATATTACTCAAAAAGACGAGACATTCTGAAACTACTCGAAGTATTCAGGGACTTGCTACGTTGTAAATTGCGGTCAGGTTTGATTAAAGCAGCGCTTAGAGATTCCAGCCTCCATTAGTGGGATCTTTTAGAAGAGGCGAGCAGACTAACTTGCAGTTTGCCTAACTTGGCTCTCTTGTTCCCTTTGACTTACTTAAGTGATGTAGGAGGTTACTTAGGAAACTAATATTGTTTTATTTTCTATTCAGTGGTATTTTCCAGCAATTATCATTATCACTAATGCAAGATAAATAGTTTGTTTTTCTATGAAAAAAGAAACGTAGCTGATAAATGTTACGTTCTTCTATTCAGGTAACGAGAAACGATAACCGACACCAAGCAAACTGACAAGCTTTACGTGAGCCAAGCCGTCCGTGCCGCCTCGCTGTCAACACCAACCACTACATCCTGAGAACTTAGAATAGCTACATCTTCCCAACTCAGAACAGTGGAACACCTACTACATCCTCCTTCTACTGTATTCTCGTCTTTTTCTTGCTCTTCCTCTCTCTTCCCTTTCTCCGGGATATATATATATATATATATATATATATATATATATATATATATATATATACACACACACACACACACACACACACACACACACACACACACACACACACACACACACACACACACACACACACACACACACACACACAAACCACAATCCACTCGAGACCCTTACTTGGGACTAAAAGATCACTCGACATGTGTTTTTGTGCTCCTGTCTATTCCTGATAATAACGAAGACGACGACAACAGCAACAATAACGGAAACACTGACAACTACGTTCTCTCCCTAGCGTGGCATGTGTCCTTGGACAGAATACGTGCTGCTGCAGACCAACTAATGACTGAGCTTCTCAAGGTGATGCCGTTGCGTGTACTGCCTCACTCACTGATCACAGCATTAAACTTCCTGCACCTGGAGGACCCGCACGCACCCGTTACATTATCTAGACTGTGAGTACATATTGCATTGCGGGACTGGCATATATGGATGAGAGAGGCTCTTCTCCTGTGTTTGTTGATCCTTCCTCTCCGACGTCGTTACATTTTTTTTTTTCAGTAAATGCAAACATAATGATATCAATGAACATTTAAGCTAAAGGGGATTGAGTCAAACACTAAAGCTGCTTTTCTAGAATGGGAACTGTAGAATTCATATTCATTGTTTTAAGGAAAGCAAAATAGATATTAAATCATTAAGTTCTAGAGTACACTTTAGGAGGCTAATAACACACACACACACACACACACACACACACACACACACACACACACACACACACACACACACACACACACACACACACACACAGTAATTGAAAAAATATAAGAAAACAATTTCTCTTCATGATCTGAGTAATCCAATTTAGATTCCCGTATTACAACATGGCGTAATGCTTTTATAGTTCTGCATTATTTCCTCCCTCCGTGGAATAGCAAGCAGCCTCGCATGGCAGCCTCCCACTCGAGCCTAAAGTAAGAGATTTTTCTCCTGAACTGGCGAGCGTCCAAACTCCTTTAATAAAGGAAATTTCGTTATTTCTTTTAATTACTTCTTTTTCTAGCTCAGGTCGTGAAAGCTTGTTATAATTAGCAACACTATTACTTTGTTACCTAAGAGAGAATGTCAACGCAGGGTCGGGGATTCGTAAAGGAAAAATATGATAGCGAAGAAAATACAAAGCGTTTTACTGAAAGAAAAATGTTGAGATGAAAATTCATTAGGGTGAGAAATTTAAAAGATTTCAGGATATGAGAAAATGATGTATTGATGCAATTTATAGTTTCTATTAGTTTATGGATAACATATTGATGATGGTAGTGTAACTAGCTGCTCTGATCCATCCCTCTACACCGCCTTAGAAAAAGAAAAGAAAAATCAGGACCGAACAGCTACCAACTAAGCAACGTTTCACTGGTGGATTTATGATTACCTCAGGGGAAGGTGGTGTGAACTCCTCCTTCTCTCACAGGAATAACCCAGAAGACACAAGACAGAACAAAGGGAGCACACCATCGAACTTATGACAGCCCCTTCCACCCTCGCCCACCCTTCACTTCATACGTTACACAAAGGGCTGCCTCGACCTTCTCAGTGAATTACGCAGTGTGCCAATCTTTCTAAACTTTCCTTGCAAACTTTTCAGGCTTATTTCTCCGCCCGTCTGGTCTCTCGCTACTGTGCGAGTTTCTCTTGACATTTGGTCAGACATTTACACCAGATTTAGTTTCACTGGAGATCTCGTGTCCATTTCTTCAGGCCCTTTATTCTCATTGTCCAGATTTTTCATTGATCATCAGTGTTATTTCCAGCCATTTCACTGTTGTCGAGCATTTTACTGCTGCTTGATCTGTAATGTTCACGTTCTGGGAACCATAACCGTGAAAAGACACTAAATGTGGATCTTTCATTCCAAGCTTTTAATAGGATAAGCTTTCAAGTTTCATTCATGGTTGTAATTCTTTTCCCATGTTTTCATGTTTTTCTTATCTGATATTTATAATCATAATTCAGTTCCATTATACGTTAATTAAATTTTCATGTTTAATATCTAAGGCAATTTTGTATAAGAATTAAACTGAAAACTTTATTATCATAATTTCCGAAATTTTGGTCATCGATACACCAATATGAAAATCGCTAACATTTGTTGGATGTCCCGCTGTGTGTTTGAATCAACTGTTTCTCTTTTTCAAGAGTTTCCATGATATATCACGTATCTCCATTCTACGCAAAGTTAGCTGGAAAAAAAAACATGTTACACAATGTCAGGGTGCCTTTATATCACTTTTGCTAGTTTTCTGACAAGCTGCTAAGTGATATTGTTTTTCCAACCACTCAGTGACAACATTTGGAACAATGTATTGCTCTAGTCACAGTGTTTACAGTCTCAAGAGGTTACGTTAAAAATTAAAAGCAGTATCAGACCATTTCAGGACGTATGAAAAATTTGTTGTTGTTATTGTTGCTGTTGCTGTTGAAATGAAAAAAGCTTTTCTTTGGAGGGACGAAACTTGATGATCCTTTTCGCATATGAATTTGCGTAAGAGCCTTTCTAAATCTTTCTTCCATTTAGAAATATATCAAAAGACTTCATTGGACACAATGTGTAATATAAATTTACTTTTTGTATGAATCTTATTTTCATCTTTTCCCTTTTTTTCCATTCCTCCTCCTCCTCCTCCTCCTCCTCCTCCTCCTCCTCCTTCTCCTGCAACTTTTCATTCATGCAGGGCGGCGGTGACCAGCTGTCGTGTCACCCGCGGAGGGCCACTTCCATCAATCAATCACGGCTGAAGCACCGGCCACCCATCACTGCCTTCCTTGGCGCCTCGATAATGCACTAATGGTTTTAAGAGACTCTCTCTCTCTCTCTCTCTCTCTCTCTCTCTCTCTCTCTCTCTCTCTCTCTCTCTCTCTCTCTCTCTCTCATTCTTTTTGATGTAAGTTTGAATACCTAAAACTTGAAGCAGATATAAATTTGATATCCTATCTTAAGAAGAAAAAAAACTATATGCACATTTCCTTTCCACTTTCATGTCCATTACAACAGTGGTGCATTCATCTGAAATGTCTTTACTATCTTTTAAGGCTTTCATAGTTTCCAACACCTTTTCTTTCCTTTCACGTGCTCAAGTGTGCTTCCATGTCACTTTCATTTCCTCCTCGCCTTGCTCAGCCAAGCCTGAAGAAGTGTGGGACCTCCAATGCACCCTTAAGGCCATAAATCACCCCAGCAATCTGATCTTCCCTCACGATGCTCTCGCCTTCCTCTCATTCTTCACTTGCACTCAATTGGGGCGCGGCATGGGGTCGGAGAGAGCGTTTGTTGGACTGCAATAGGTCATGTTGTCCATGCGAAATATCTCACACACTCTCCTCTTTCCGGTTGTCACGAGGGGCAGGCGTACGAGATTGCCTCAGATATAAATTGAGCCAGCAGCCTTCTGTGATGATGATAGGGCAGCAGTCAGGCTTCTCATCACTCTGGGGCACGCAGCATTAAGGTGGAGAGCAAGCCTTCCTCTCTCCTGAATGGCTGACGTATGTGGTTATCTACTTATCTAACTCTATCGGCAATCTTTACTACCTAGAAATAAGAGTACTGTTTGCTTATTGATTGGCTGAGTGAACGCTATATATCAAATGTAGCTGGTATCTTATTTTCATCCGCTAAAACTAAACGAGTGCTAAATCGTTATCTATTTTTAAAAGTAACAAAATAAAGTGATACAATACTAGATAATCTGTCGGTGTCAGGGAATACGAACGTCATGGTTGAATACATATTTATCCGTTTCTATTATAATTATGGATGGAATGTGTAGTGATGACGGGGGAGCCAGGTGTGTACAGTGAATATGTGTGTGTGTGTGTGTGTGTGTGTGTGTGAGTGTGTGTGTGTGTGAGGGGGTGAGTGGGTGTGTATGTTAATCGATGAGTAATTGCGTGCATGGATATAGAGAGCTCATGAGAGAGAGAGAGAGAGAGAGAGAGAGAGAGAGAGAGAGAGAGAGAGAGAGAGAGAGAGAGAGAG
>CM035195.1:112694-125194 GCA_020233015.1 Callinectes sapidus
TCTCTCTCTCTCTCTCTCTCTCTCTCTCTCTCTCTCTCTCTCTCTCTCTCTCTCTCTCTCTCTCTCTCTCTCTCTCTCTCTCTCTCTCTCTCTCTCTCTCTCTCTCTCCGTTGCCCTTTCCTCATGTTTATTTTTTTCTTTATTTGTAGATTTTCGTCATCTTTTTTCCTTATCTTATTTTTTTTTCTGTCATTTTTATCCGTACTTCGTTATTGTTTTCTTAATTTTTCCGCTTGTATAATTTTTTTTCCCCCTCTGTGAATGATCTTGTCCTTGTTTCCTCTTCGTATCCTTGGTCGTGGTGAGAGAGTAATGGTGTTTAGAATACATGTTGTTTATTTACCTCTTGTTTTTTTCCTTCGCTCCTCCCTCGTCGCCGCTGGTCACGTGAGATAAACCACGTTTCCTGACACTGACTGGTCCCAAACTTGTCTGACCTTTACCTCCTCCTCCTCCTCCTCCTCCTCCTCCTCCTCCTCCTCCTCCTCCTCCTCCTCCTCCTCCTCCTCCTCCTCCTCCCTCCTCCTGTCGGGTACACAAGCACTCTTGGTGTGTCATACGATCGATTAGTTGGTTGTGTGTGTGTGTGTGTGTGTGTGTGTGTGTGTGTGTGTGTGTGTGTGTGTGTGTGATGTTTACAAGTACTTCCTAATTGAATAAGAATGACATAAAAAAAACAGTCACCTTGATTTTTACATAAGTATTTACATTGGAATACCCAAAGTAGCCTCCTCCTCCTCCTCCTTCTCCTCCTCCCCCTCCTCCTCCTCACAACCTTGTCTGCATACCGTCTCCAAAACCTTCATAAATATATTTTTTTGCCCTTCTCCCACCTGTTTTCCTCCTCCTCCCTCCTGTTTTCCTCCTTCTCCTTGCTTCTCCCCTCCCTCTCTCCCCCCACCCCTCTCCCGACTCCATCTCCTCCCTGCTCCATTTAATCCCTCTGCACGGGGCCACACGCTCCCTCCCCCCCCCGCTGCGCTTCACTGTCCCTGAGCGAAGGTCTTAGCAAGGTCACCGGCATGAGGGTCTTTAGCGACGTCTCCTGCTGATGCGGGTGAGGTGGACTGGCGGTGGCGTGGCGGTGATGCAATGATGCGGGGCTTAACGGAGGAAGGGGCTGGAGACGGCGGGTGAGTCACTACTGAAGGAGAGAAAGAAAGAAGGAAAGAAGGAGAGGAAGTTCCTGGAGGGATAATTGAAGGAGCGGGTTAGGGAGGGGTGATGGAAAATGAAGAAAGAGAGGGAGGAAAGGAGTTGATACGTGATGCTTGGAGGGGTAAAGAAATTGATGATGGAAAGTGTGATAAATGATGAAGAAGGAAGAGAGTGAGGGAAACTTGCGGTGAGAGATGCACGGGGTGATGGAGGTGATGAGAAAATAAGGGAATTAGTGAGTTAAGATGATGGAAGGGGGTAGCAGAAGAAGGGAAGCAGTGAGGTAATATTAAAGGGAGCTAAGGTGTAAGATGCTAGTAGTGGTAAAGGAGTGAGGGGGTGGGACTTGAAATAACTGGAGAAGTGATGGAGATGAAGCGATGGAAAAATAAAAACGAAGTAAAAAAGCTAAAATGTTATGAATGATGGGGATGCGAGGAACAATAAAATAAAAGTCATGGAGTTTGTTGGGGATAAATAAATAAAGTGAGGGAAGGAAGAGCGAGGTTAGGGAGTAAATAAACTATGACAAACACTACGAAGGATGGAGGTGGAAGTGAAGTGAGATAGGAAACGCGTTGATAGTGAGTGATGTAAGGAGTGACTCAACATACGTGAAGAAAGAAGAGATAGATAGGATTAGGAAAGGTGTTGAAGAAGGTGTGCTGGGGGAGGGAGGAAAGGAAGGTGGGTGAAAACGTCGTATAAGGTGACCACTGAACGTAAGCACCAACAGAACAACATAAGCTGCAGGATTCCCCGTAGGCCTTCAGGTGTGTCGGCTTATAAGTAAGTAGTGGAGCAGTGAGTGGAGGCGTTGTTTGGATCCATGCACGCCGCGTCTGGTGCACGTGGTTGGTTGGTTGGTTGGGTGGATGCTGTGCTGACGCGTCCATTTGTGGATGTGGATGTTTTTTTTCTTCTTCTTTTTGGAGTAAAGGATATTTGTAGTGATAACTTTTTTTCTTTTTCTTTTGGATTACAGTTGTTTTTCGATATTCCTGTACGTCCTTGGTCTCTTTGAAGTATCTTTCTATATATTCATGTATTTATTTATCTATATAGGTGAAGAAGGAAAGGAGAAAGGGAGGGACAGAGGGAGAGAAAGAGACAGGGAGGGAGGGAGTCACAGGTGAATATTAAATGCATTCCTTCCACTCTGTCTACATACGAGTCACAGGTGAATATTAAATGCATTCCTTCCACTCTAAGTCTACATACAAGGAAAAGTTACCTTCATGAATAAAGAACATGGAGTGTATAGTCTGCAATACGAGTAGCTAGAGTGAGAGAGAGAGAGAGAGAGAGAGAGAGAGAGAGAGAGAGAGAGAGAGAGAGAGAGAGAGAGAGAGAGAGAGAGAGAGAGAGTGGAGAGAGAGAGAGAGAGAGAGAGAGAGAGAGAGAGAGAGAGAGAGAGAGAGAGAGAGAGAGAGAGAGCGCCCGTATTTTGCAACGTTTTACCCTTTCAGTTGGCTTTTCATATATTTTTTCTTTATTTCCTTTAACGATACAGAATCCTAAGCTAACTATCACTAGAATAACGAAAAAAACCCACCTTTATTGTTGTTACCACCACCACCACCACCACCACCACCACCACCACCACCATCACCTTTACCACTACTCACACACACACACACACACACACACACACACACACACACACACACACACACACACACACACACACACACACACATACGGGTACGCAGGTTTTGCAGTGTTCCTGGTGGGGGTGTAGTGGTAAGGTAGTGAGGGGAGTGGAGGGGAGGGGAGGGGTGCTTGAAGGGCGTCTGGGCAGGTGGGAATCCTCTGCGACACTTCTGACATTAACACTTACCTTGGCTGGGGTGGGGTGGGGTGGGGGGGGGGGCGGACACCTGTGCTCCTACCTAATGTTTGGCCAGGTGAGGCGAATTTTCCAGGGCCGTTGTAGCGCTGGGGTTAATTAACGTTTTTCTTGTATATTTATTATGAAAAATTGGTGTGTGTGTGTAATGTGCTGAGTGTTTGTTTATTTACTTTTCTTATTTATTTGTTTATGGGTTAATGTTTTTTTATATTTATTTTTCCATTATGGTGTTCTTTTCCTACGGACTTTTTTATTTGTTTATTTTGGTGTCTTTTTCTTATCGATTTTATTATATACGTATTATGAAAAACTGGTATGTGTAATGTGCTGTGTTTTTTTTTTTTGTTCTTTTATTCATTTTTATATGTTAATGTTTGTCCGTTATTTGTCTATTTATTTATTTTCATATTGGTGTTCTTTTGTTATATTTCTTTTATAATTGTTCTGAAAACTGATATCTGTAATGTGCTGAGTGTTTTTTTATATGTATTTTTCTTTTGTATTTTCAGGAATTAGTGTTTGCTTATTATTTATTTATTTATTTATTTATTTATTTTCATATTTTTTTTATCGTGTGACCTCAGTTAATTGAGTTTTTTCATTGTTATTTTATCTTAAAAGTTTTGAATATTCCCTTTTTTCCTTTTTATATCCTCTTAATGACAATACCTGCTTATCAATTCTTTTTATATACTTCCTCTTTTGTTCTATATTAATTGATATTTCTTCAATGACGTCAAACACTATATATAAGAAGCTGAATATTTCTCTTAACTTTTTTTTTGTATATATTTTCAAGGATGATATCTATTTACCGACTTTTTTTTTATACACAACTCCACTTTTTTTGTTAACGTATGGGCTCTAATTAACTGACCCTTTTACGATTTACTTTAAAGCTGCAATTGGCGTGGCGTTGAATATTATCATTTTTTGCATTTTTTGTATACATTTTAAGGACAATACTTATTTACTCTGCTTTTTTTTTTTTTTTTCTTGTACACAACTCCCTTTTGTTATGGTGTGACCTTCATTAACTGGCCCTATTATGATTATTATTCCAGTACGTTGAGTTTTTTTATTTTGCTCTTTTTTTTGTAGGTATTTTTCAGAGCAATACCTATTTACTGTTTTTTTTTTTTTTTTTTTTTTATCTACAACTCCCTTTTGTCATCGTGTGCCCTTAATCAACTGACCTTCGTATTCTAGTACGTTGATTTTGTTTTGCTCTTTTTTGTATGTTTTTTTTTTAAGGACAATACCTATTTACTTTTTTTTTTCTATAGAACTCCCTTTTGTTATCGTGTGGCCTTAAACTAACTGATCTTGTTGTTATTAGTGTTTAAGGACGTTGAATTATATTATTTTAGTACTTTTTTGTATATATTTTAAAGGACAATACCTATTTGTTGTCATTCTTCATTTTACATAGTTCTTTTGTTCTCGTGTTGTTAACTGACTTGTTTTTTTTATAACTCTATGGGCGATAGGTATAAGTTTCTTCTCCGCCACCCCTTTTTTACATCTATTTCTGAAGACATTACTTGTTCTATCATTATTTTTATTATATTTTCCTTCTTTATCGTTGCGGTCTATGGCGTCGCGCTATTTGTTTTTTCTACCTTTTTTTTTTCTAGTTTTTTTTCCATCACTTAAGGGGATTGTTTTCTCGGTCCTTCTGGTTCTTCGGTGGTGTATTGGTATTTACCTATCCCGCTATCCACTCCCTCTTCCCCCCCCCTCTCCCCTTCTCTCCCCCTCTCTACCGCTATTTTTTCTGTACGTCTCTTATCTAATTATGTTTGTACTTCCGCTGTTCCGTCTTCCTAATAGTAACTACAAAATGTACCGTACTTTTCCTCCTTCCTCATTTTTTCTTCTTTTTTTATTAATCAATCTTTAACGTGTTAGCTTCTCTTCCGGTGTTCCTTGTTCCTAAGTGCATGTTAAGTGTAGAGGTGATAAGATATTTCTTATTGTATATTTATTTGAAAGTTTGTTCATTTGACCTTGTTTTATTAATATTTTTTATACATATTTTTAACTTTTTATTCCTTTATGTAAATTGTAGGATCAGCAATTGGTTTTTTTTTTCTCCTTGGGAAGATATGCTTTAAATATGCGTAGACTGCCCTAAATATACGTAAATTTGTACTAGATATACGTAAATCCATTTAGAGTGTACGTAAACCTGTGCTAAATATACGGGAGTGTGTGATAGATGTGTGAGTGTTGTACGCAGGCATGTCACTCTCACCACTTCACCGTTATGAGTCTGTGTGCGTGTGGGTAAGTAGCGAAACATCACGAGGGACATTAGTTCGAGTAGGGCCGCGATGGTGCAGTGCAAGGCCAGTTGACGCGGCCTTGATGCGTGCAGCCTTTGTAGCGGCGGCGCGTTACCTCTGCTGTCGTGTGCTGCTGGCCCATTCCCTCATCACGATGCTTACTCCTCGACTGAACTGATGTTGATGGGAATTCTTAGACAGGTTCATGTTCTCATAATTTGGTCTTCGCATATCAGTCTCGCCTTTTATAGCTGTCCCCATGCTGAATCACGTATAGTTTGGCTCAGATAACCTAGCTGGTAATAATTTGAGCTTTGTTTTCGGTGTTATATCGTGCTTAGATTTTGAAACCTCTCGTACTCTCTTTCGGAATGTTTTTAAAGGTCATGTAGATTAATAGTCACGTTTTCACGAGTGTTTATACCATTAGAACTTTTTTTATGTAAGAGGGGAAAGCCGGCCAAGGGCAACAAAAACAGTGAAAACAAAAAAAGCCCACTATTATTGTCAGTCTCCCGAAAGAATAGAAGAGTTAGCCGAGAGACAAGAACGAATGTCTTGAAACCTTGTTAAAACTATCGCCAGAGTCATGAAGTAAACATCCGTGAACCTTCCAGCAGTGGTCTCTGTTTCTGTTAGGGCGTGTCAAAACAATGATGTCACATGTTTGAGAATTCAGTCCATGTTTTTCCATCGTCATTCTCTCGTTCCTTCTCTTTTCTCACTCTCCTTCAGCTGTCGGGCTCCTGTCTTGGAGTTTTTGGCCATTTCCATCTTTCTTTCTTTATTTATTTCTAACGGCATTACCATAATAGATTATTTTTCTCTTTCCTTTCAGTGTTTTTTTTGTTTTCATTGTCATTCTCTTAGTTTTCTGAGATTTTTTTTCCCTCACGTGTGTTTAACATAAATATTTTCCTTTCAGTAATAATAATAAAGATAGTTCTAATAATGGTAATACTTTTCCCTCATACAGTATTAATAGGAGTGTAGTCAAACAGTGCAATACAAACAAGGTGAATTGCTTCGTATGCAACACCTTTAGTCCCTCGTGGTTCACCCCCCCCCCCCTTTATCTGCGTCTCAGGCTATGTTAGGCATTCTTATTATTATATTTACGCAGTTACCTACAGGTGGGATAAGCGTACATACATGGCGCTTTAATTTTTTTCTTCTTTACATAACCTCAATGGAATGTAAGCCTGTCTGCCCGCAAGGTTGAAGAAAACACACACACACACACACACACACACACACACACACACACACGCACTTCACTAACGAGTTTATACTGGTTTTAAATATTAGTAATAATTTAGTACATCAAATTATTCTAAAGCGCAATAAATGCCTAGTGTTTTTTTTTTTTTTTTCGCTCAATCATTTTTTCTTCCTACTGGAGAACTTAATCAATTTTTTCCCTTTTATCCACAACTTTGAAAGAAAATGATAAGCTCGTTTTTTCTGGTAAATACTCAGTTTTTTTTTTTTTTCTCGCTGTGAATTGGTGGGCTTTGGGAACTTGTTTTACTTAAGATTATAAGATTATTTAAGAATTATCGTTTGTTTCTTGTGATATTGATCTGATCGCCTGGTCGTCCTTGCTGGCAACGCTCTTGTTATTGAGGTGATGGTTATTGTTTTTGTTGTTGTTGTTGTTGTTGTTGTTGGTGGTGGTGGTGGTAATTGTGTTTTTATCTTATTTTCGTGCACTTATGAAAAATATGAAAAGATGGTCATGGCAGTAAATATATAGAATGAATGACCATAAGGGATGTTTTTAAATATTTCTTTTTAATTCATATTGTGTAGAGTAGCGTGGAATACATAGCAATACATAACAGAATGGAGGAGTTCTTGTGTTTGAATGGCATTGGGATATGCTGAAAGGTTAGGATTATGAGTCTGGATAGGGCAAGAAGTAAACCTTTCATGCTTTTATGAAGTTATATGGAAGGAAGACAAAGATGGTGATTCTCAAGTAAGGTGGTATGGCGGGGACAAAATGGATGAGAATCTCGTTAGAGTTGAGTAAATACGTATTACGAGTTTGTATTATGCAGAGACCACCACGTGTAGGCCTGGTGGGGCTTTTAAGTCATATATATTCTTTCTGTAGGAAGAGAGATATGGATATTTCATCATGTATTATATAGAGACTGCCACGTGTAGACTTAGTGGCTTTTAAGTCTCTCATATGCTCTTAGTAGTGGAAAAATAGATGTAGGTATTTCATCACGTATGATACAGAGACTGTCACTTGTAGGTTTAGCTGTTTTTAACAGTGTCAACACTCTTACTGTAGGAAAAGAGATATAGGCATTTCATCACGTATGATATAGAGATCGTCACGTGTAGGCGTAGTGACTTTTAGCAGTCTCTCAATTTATTTACCATCCCTTTCCTTTTAATACTTTTTATGTATCCTATAGCTTCCCTTTTATTATATAGCCATGTTCTGCAGCACAATCCCCACCCTTGCTAATGTATTCTTCCTTTAAGCTTAGTTGTTTTAGCAGTCTATCATATGATTTTACTGTAGGAGAAAAGGACATAGGCATTTGATTATCTTTCCTTTCTTTTCATTACTTTTCTCGTATCTTATAGCCTCCCCTTTGTTATTTAGCCATGTTCTGCAGCACAAACCCCATCCTTGTGTAGTCCAGCAGTCCGTTAGGTGAGGCCAGACACGACAACACGCTTGCTTTCTTGTGTACTTGTCCTTTGACTTTTCCTCATAACCAGACAAGGGTGTAACCAGCGGCGGCGATCCCCTCAAGGACAGGAATGGGATCAGAACCAATCAATTACGGGTGACAATATGAACCAAGGTTGCCGAGGCTGAGCAAAGGAGGGTGGGGGAGTGACACGGCGTTTTTTTGACTAGACCTTTGTTATTCATTCTAAAATATATTCTTCCATGTTGCTGTGGGTTGGCGCTCAAATTACTCGGTGTTTACTTGATCGTGAGCTTTACGTACGAACTTTACCTATCTCGTGTTGGCTGATTCTGTGTGTTTTTATCTGAGTGTTATCATCGAGCTGCTGCTTTTTTGTAGGATCTTTTTATCTTACCTTTAAATGTTTATTGTTTAATTGTTCACTCATTTCTTCTCTTATTCGTTTAGTTTCTCTGGCATTTCATTCCATTGGATTTTAATACTTATATATTTTCTTATTTTTATTTTTTTGTGAAGCGAAGTGAGAAAGAAACCCTGTGAACGTCATGGGATGGAGGGCGAAGCAGGAGCAAGGTGATTGTGTGTGTCTGTGTGGAGGTGAATGGCTATTGCAAGGTTGAGGAGCGGCACGTGTCTCCCGAGATGAAGCAAATGAAACCAACTTTTATTAACATGAACGAATTGTGTCTTATGTATGTTAATGTGTTAGTTACCTGTCTAGACTCCTGTATTTGTTCTGCGTGTAGTGTTATGTAAGGATCCTTGGACATTTTTTATCAGATATAAAGAAAAGAAACTTGTGCGAATGGCTGGTAATTCAGGTTGTTAGAAGCGGCGACAAATATTATTTATGAACAAGTGCCAGGAATTGGAATTGAGAGTTACGAATTCTGGAATCCTTATCTGTCTCAACGGTGATTTACATACATAACATTTTCCCTCGGCCCGCCTCGTATGACAGCCATAATTCTGTGGTAGACTTGTGGCACGATTGTTATCACGGTGCACCTGACACCGTCTGCCTCTCACCAGCTTTGGTGCTGGCCGTTAGGAAGACGAAGTTGTACCATAGATGGTCTCGGCAGGCTTGCACGAGGCGACTCACTCCTCTTTAAGAACTGGATCCGGACCAGTGCATCACCGGACGGCAGCTGGCATCTCGTGAAGAACAAAAAGTAGAGATGGATCAGTATCAAAACAACGTGGTGGTGGAGGTGAGTGTGTCTCGCCAGGGATGCCGGCGAGGTGAGGCTGTTTGGCGCCACGACGCCTCACTTCAGAACATAACGGTTCCGATGTGGTGTCTCAGGGTAAGACTGTCCTGATGAACCTCAGGGAGCACTCACACATCTTTGGTCTGTACTAAAATGAACACCGCAAAGTTTATCACTGGTGTTCGTAAGTAAGGCTGTGCCGCCACCCTTCACTCCCCAAACTCCCTCCAAACGATAGTGTGTGCCTCGAGGTGGCCACCCCAGGACACCTGGCGACCATGGAGCAGCGGCCTGGTGTGTTGAAGTGTTGATGGAAACAGTCACTTGTATACCTTATTAAAGGACGGGTGCTTGGTGCACTTATTTAGAGCCTTGGGGAGCCGTGGCAGCAGCAACCCACCCTGGGAAATGGCCTAGTTCAGTCCCAGGCTATTCAGTACCACTCATTCAGCTCCATCAAATAAATGATTTATTCAAGGGATCTTAGCTTTAGAATTCAAAACATTCAAAATCTTTAAAAAGTTTTTTTTTTTCAATTATGGAAAACCCTTTGAAATAGTTTAAAGGAGGGTATTGTTAATCATATTATGATAAATTGTGCGCAATTGCACGTAGATATTCTACTTAATTTCTCTCCCCATATTCAGGAACATTTTTTAATTTTTTTATTCTTTTATCTACTTTTCTGTATTTGAGGTTCATTTCCAGTTTAAATGAAAGTTTCTCTAAATATTCATCTCTTCCCTTTTGGACTCGTTTTAACATCATGGAAGAAGTTCCATATTGATGGATGCAACATTCCCAGTTCGCTTCCTAATTGTCTGTTTGCTCTTTCATCATGGTTATTGGTTGTATCTTCTCTTTATGAACTTCGTGAGTACATGTTCCACATCCGTGTGGGAAACAACGGTTGTCTCCTCTAGTTCCTTTTCGACGTGGACGGCCAGTACAATTGTGTTCAAAACAACTTAAAAGCGGAAAGAATTCCTTAGGCAAGACTTTCACAACAGCATCCACGTGACGGCCACTATCATCGTTTGGTACAAAAGAGAATCATTTTAGCATCTAAAGTAAAGTCAGGAATACTATTATGTGAATCCATGAGACCCATGCTTTTGATTTTTTTTTAGCAAGTTTTGCGAAAGGTGGAACAGACAACCTCTAATTTTTACGTCAGGAAAGCTGGTTTTCATGGTTGCAAAAGCTGCATACTCAAAATCACAGTTTATGACATCGGGACGGGCATTTGTTATTATCTCCTTAAAACCTTATCATGAGTTTTGGATGTGATTAGACTATTTCATTGACATTAGGAAGGGTCTATGGAGGTGACAAGATTGATAGTTTGTACTATTTTGATCCCCACATAACATACTAAGACTTTATAAAATTGACAAATGATATGCAGAATGAATATGAAAATGCGTCCCAGAACTGAAGGGATTAAACATTTCAATCATTCTCCTCTACGTTACACGATGCATTCCCCTATGTTTCTTGGCCAGAGTTATATACACTTGAGATAAATGTGGTGTAATTGCAAATGTTCCATCAACATGCCAAATGCTTTACGTTGTTAGATGTTCCAACCAGGTCTTTCTTCCAAAAATATCTCTTCTATCGTTGACTGTTCCTTTATTCATTTTTTATCTGTTATTCCTGGTGCTTTTATGTTTTGTATTCGGGAGGTAATTCTAACTCTTGAATAGAAATTTGGTTTTCAGGAACTTGGGTGACCTCATCCCGTTTCCGGCGAATGATTTTGTGCATTGCTTGCCCATTAGGTAATTGTGCAATGGAACTGATGTTCTATGTACTTGTTGATAATAATGACTGGTGGCTCACATGTCTAATCAACTTGGTGTCTTGCATATGTTTTTATCTTTTTCAGCTCAACGTCAACAGTAGATGGGGGATAGTTATGTTTATTAATCTTCTTAATTACGATTTTCTCATGTATAAATTCTGGCTTTGCATCTTCTATCTTCATGGCATCACCAAAAGTTAACACTATCGTGTGACCTGTTCAGCTTATCAAATCGATATAGATAACCTTCATGTGAGAATTTCACTCTTCCTCTTACTATGCAGTGTTTGCGCCATGGGTTAAACTTTCAAATTGTCTTAAAATATCAAAATAGCAAGCGTCCGCTCCAAATACAGAGATGAGGAGCAGCCAGCCAGTGGCAGGATCTGGCAAGAACAGGAAAACACAGCCAGGAACTAGCAGGAGCAAGCTTGCCTCCTTGCACGGTCTGTTGATGGTAAACTCAAACAAATACACAAAGCTGGGCGTATTACCGCCGGACAGGCAGTGCATTACCGTCAGTGCGTTACCGAAAAATCAGGGGTGCATTATCGTCAATGTTAGCGACTTTAATTTCTTTAGAGCGGTCTGCGTTAGTGCGTTACTGTTACCGTTACCAAAATTGTAAGTGCTTTACCAACGTTACCAAAATTTTATAACGCCCAATGGAAAACGCACAAACGCTGAATAGTCTAGTGTTGATATGGAGGCACTGAAACATCGCCCCTGAATACTCACTCACGGCCGATGTTTCAGTGCCTCCATATCAACACTGGACTATTCAGCGTTTGTGCGTTTTCCATTGGCCATTATAGATGATGTCGTTGCTGTTTGTACAACCATCGGATTAAGAATGAAGAGGAAACAAGATGCAAAATGATTTCTCATTAATGATAACAATTATGACATTTGATATTTATAGAGGGTAATCGTTTGTCTTCAAAGAACTAAACAACTAATATGTCTGTGTTCGCATATTAAAGATATCATCACCATTTTTGTAGAGATTAGAAGCTACCTCAAATACTGTAGTATAGTATACTAAACTACTAAACGACTAGTAAGCAAAATGGTCAAAATTTGGCCGTTATTTTCCTGCAGTCAGCACTTGGCAAAAGCTTCTCTTTATCCTCCCTTCTTCTCCAACTCACTTTATTTTCGCAAGTTGAGGTATTGGCGGAGCAGGGCACTTGCGTTAGGTCTTGTGTTGCTGCGTTACTGTGTTACTAACGCACTACCAAATCGATAACGCTGCTCCGCAGTAACGCGAAGATTTTCAGAGTAATGCACTACCAGTAACACACATAAAAAATTAACGTTACGATATCCTTCACCCTCAGGCTAATGTTGGTTCCTGCTGCACACACACACACACACACACACACACACACACACACACACACACACACACACACACACACACATTCAAGAGTGGTGATAGCAGCTGTAGACTGCATACAATACGTAGGCGGCGAAGGAGCGTCTGGTCAAGTGGTGCCA
>CM035195.1:130194-137664 GCA_020233015.1 Callinectes sapidus
ATATCAGCAGTGTGGCGGGCCGCGGGGAGAACAGACGAATCTCAGTTTAGGAAAGTTCCATTCTAGAAATATGTGAGGTAGCCAATAAAATAGTTCTGTTGTTTCTCCCCAGTTTATTGATGCAGAGTTCACACTCTTAAATAGAAATCAAAATATTCCCTTTAAATTAATGAAACAAAGCATCAATCAAAGAGAAAAAAAATATATTTTCTCTATTTATTTTAAATACTTTTTTAAAACCAAGAGACGTAGCTTTTATAAATTCAGGATATCCCTTAGTGTATTTTAGCGAAGGTGAACCACAGAAGAAGAATACAGATAGCCACTACCCACCCACCACTTGGGAGTCATTGGGCGTCGCCCCTCGCCACGTGCTGGGGCCTACGTGTTGGGTGGCTCACTGACCCATACTTCTCGCCGTCCCTGTACTGAGGCAGCTGTGGCATGTTGTTGCTCTTGTTATGACGAGAGCAGAGGTGAGAGGGGATAAAGAGAGGCACCAACCATGAGACGAGGAAAACAGCACGTACGCCACATGTGTTCTCCCCACACACTTGTATTCTTTCTAAAGGACACCACACGCACACATTCACCGCGCTGCATCTGACCGCCTGACCTGGCACTTGGATCTTTCATTTGACGTTGTAATCTGTAAATTATACTCCGGCATCGATTGCTCATCTGAGGCTGTGAGGGTGGAGGGAATTGATGAGAGGGTTTTCCTTCATTTTTATTGACTTTTCCCTCGCCCAAACGGCGGCAGGCGAGGGTTGGGCTATTCCGCTGATCTCATAAACAAACTGCATGAGTCATTTCTTTGGATAATTTCTGGGTTTTTTGCTCCGATAGATTTTCCATCGAAATGTATAGTATCTTCATGACGTGGCATACTTATTGTTATGCATATATATGTACACAGTTCCCTTTGTTATTTCCAGGGTGTGAGTGGTAAAGAAAATATCTTTTTACTTTTCTCTCTCTCTCTCTCTCTCTCTCTCTCTCTCTCTCTCTCTCTCTCTCTCTCTCTCTCTCTCTCTCTCTCTCTCTCTCTCTCTCATCTCTCTTCTCTCTCTCTCTCGGCTCTCTCTCTCTCTCTCTCTCTCACACACACACACACACACACACACACACACACACACACACACACACACACACACACACAGCAAAGAATAATCTAGGTCTTCCTTATTTATGAAGATTTGTGTTTCCGCCTCCACAGTTTGCTGCAGCCTCTGTCCATTCCAATTTTCCTGCATTTGGTTCAGCTTAATTGGCTTTCTTTCCTTCCATCCTTTTTTCCTTCCTTCCTTCCTTCCTGCTTCTTCAATTTATTCTAGGGAACGGCATTGTTATTTATTTATGCATTTTTGTTTATTTTTTGTCCTTGACCGCTTTTTTAAACCCAGGGGAAAAGAACGTTTCTCTTATTGTGTCACCCATGCCCAAGTCGTGACGAGTAAGGCTTTGTGTTCCCGCCTCCAGATATGTGCTGCAGCTGGTGCTCGGGGCCATCCAGAGAACTTTGGGAAGGAAATGTTAGGGTTGAGCATTCATTATGTAATCTTTTCTGTATGTACATCCCGAGGTGACTGGAAACCACGTCAATACACGCCTCGCTGTCTTGCTTTCCCTGCATCTATTATCATCACTATGGCTTGTCTGTTTTGGGCGAGGTTTTGGTGAGGGTTGCGATGGTGAGAAACGTGATTTATTTAATGCTACATGTTCTTGAAACAGTTACATATGATGAGTAATGTTCTTAATGTTATTTTTCTACTTAGGGGTTGAGAGTTTTTGTTAAGTCGTATACCATCTTTAGCAGCAATTGAAAGCACGTATGCAGACGTTAGCATCAGAGGGTTGTCTTCCGACGCGTGTGTTACATTGTTACATTGTCATCCCGTCTCTTGCTTTGTTGTAAAAGCCTCATGGACGAGGAAATGTTCCTAGTCACCCAGTGGAAGCGGATGCAGTCAAGACCAGGGAAAGATTCATTAGCCATGTGGCTCGATTAGTTAAGGCTGAGGGTCGTGTCTGACGGTCTTGTGTCTTGTGTTCCCAGCTCTACTTCGCAGAAGTGGGGCCAAAAAAAGGCAATTTTTCTTGTAGTCGTGCCGAGCTCCTAACTACAGTCTATTTAGTAGGCTAACTTGTGCCTTGAACTGTCATCAGTGTAGGTTAATCCATGCCGGGAGCTGGTCTTCCGCTCTTCGTCTCTTGGTACAGATGTGATGATTAGTGGCAACCTTCGCCTCACTACCTCTGTCCGTCTTTCTGTCCAAGCGATTGGTTAATATTTGGGGAGAGTGCATCTAATTGGGCCAAGTTGGACGAAAGAAAGCAGGAGATATCCGTCAAGCTAAGTGGAACGCACATTTATCATTTAGAGATCACCCAGGGTCTTCTTGCCGCCCTTACACCCTTCCCCCGCTCCCGCCCCCGCCCCCGCCCTCGCCCCCCGACTTCACTCTTGCCACGCGCCCAAAGGTCCACCCGTGGACACGAGGAAAATAACATGAGTTGCCACAACCCTGACCCTCGCTAAAGGCCGCGACCCACTTACAAAGATTTTTTTTCCTATTTTCATTTTTGACTTTGATTGGAGTCGAAGGAATGGGAAACTAGACTGAGGATAACTGAACCCATTGTTGAAATTTGATAGTGTGTGTGTGTGTGTGTGTGTGTGTGTGTGCGCGGGTGTGTGTGTGTATTGTACCATGACGCGTGGGAAGAACAAATCCGCCTCTTGGTGTCTTGGCATCGCAATAGATAGTAGGTGTAGGTGACTCATTCCACTCCACTCAGGTGTTTAGTATCCCAGGTGATTCACAGGTCATGTGTGTGTGTGTGTGTGTGTGTGTGTGTGTGTGTGTGTGTCTTACGAAACACCTGTGAGCTGGTACATCTGTGTGTGCTATTACGTTCTGGGAAATAAGGAGGAGAGGTCTAGGTGAAAGAGGAATCTATTCTTAAACAAGCCTGAAAAGATTGGACCACTTGGTGTCAACTCTCGTAAAGTGAAGGGAAAGGAGAATTAAGAAGTGAGAGTCGTCGTAAAATGGGAGGGAAAAAATATCACTTGTCCTTCGCAAACGAGGAGTACAAAGTTTAAGTCCAAGTGAACTCCTCTCCCTTCCACCAGACGGCTCTCGACAATAGGCAAATAAATGCAGTCCTCTTGAGTATTGCGCGTTGCATACTGATGAGTGAGAGACACACAACCTGCCAGTGGTGGTGTCCTAGTTCTCAGTTCGGGCAATAATCTGTACCGCATCCACAAATCAGCGAGAAATAACATCGTGTACGTGGGGTGTGTAGTGTGGGTAATCCCCGAGACAGAGGTGATGTAAGAAGACTGAGAGAAAAAGAAGCATGGCAGCGAAAGTAGGATTTAATAAGGGGTTGAGGTGGCGGGCCCAGGGCGAGGTCAGGCTGTGCGTGTGCAAGGTGCGTTGTTAGGGATAGGGGGTGCCTTTACCAGGGACAGATGAGCCTCGCAGAAGGTGTGTCACAAGGCTCAGATAGAAGCAGGTATAGAAGGAAAAGATAAAAGCAGGTATATAGATCACGGGGACAGGCTTGTTATTGATTAGAACAAGTGTCTGTTAATGTATTAGGGTGAGTAAGGGTATACATGCAGGTGTGTTGGCAAGGTTTAGGTGTGTCAAGAATATAGTGGATGAGTTTGAACAGGTGAGGTAGAAAGAGTCATATGTAGTGTATGTATGGATTTGTGTAGGTTGTCTGTGGCACAGGTTATGTAGGGGAGATGGGACTGGTGAAATTGCTTTGTATTTTCACCTTTGTTACTTTTCCAGAGGGTGTAGGTAAGAAATGTAGCGTTCACATAGATGTTTTAATTGTGACACATTTGAAGTAAGTGTGATTACATATACTAGTTTGTATAGGCCTACTCCCAGTAAGATATACGGTGTTTATTTTAGGTAGACTGTCTTGTTTACATATGAGCCTCAGGTAGAATCAGGTGTGCTCAGACAAGTTAGTCGTTAGAGTTTTGATGTGGCAGCCTTGTTAATCTTTAATGTTGCCTGATAAAGGATACACGTAGAAACTGTCGTGCTTCATTGTAACCGGACACGAGCGGTACTTAGTGTGTTCATGTAAGTTAGTTACGAAAGGTGTGATAAGACAGGTCCACTAATTAATTATTCTCTTGTTGACTAATTGGAAGAGTGTCTTACCGTTTTTGGCTCCTTCCAATCTAAATGTCTTACAAAACCGTCGCATGTTTCAGTTACAAGCTAGGAATGAAGAGAGTATATTAGAAACTATTGTGTTTGTAAAGAGAACAGCTAAGGTTTCAATTGCAAGCCACGGATAAACAGACTACATTAGAAACTATTGTGTTTGTAAAGAGAGCAGCTAAGATTTCATTTGGTAGATGGGGATGAACAGAATAAATTAAAACATATATAAATAGAGTAGCTAAGGTTCCAATTGCAACACAGGAGCGAACCAAGTATATTAGAAACTGCTGTGTTTGTAAGGAAAGAGTTGCCAAGAATTCAACCGCCGGCCAGTGATAAATATTGCAATATATTAGGAATTGTATTTATAAAGGCAAAACAACTAAGGACTAAATTGCAGGTTAGGAGTGAACAGAGTATAATAAGCAAGTGAAATATTCACAAAGAAAAGCCCAGACGAGGTTTCAACTGCCAGCTGGGAATGAAGAGTATATTATAAACTGTTGTGCTTGTAAAGAGAGAGCCACTAAGGACTATAATGCGGACCAGGAGTGAACAGCGTAAAGCAGCGTTAGAGTGTGCTGTGCTTTGTAAAGAGACAAGTGTGGAGGGAAGAGGAGGAAAAGTATAGTGTCTGGTCACGACGTATTTCTCAAACACTACTTAGCGAATACCACTGATAATGCCAACGCACTTGTTAGATGTCCAGCCTCACCCACCACCACCACCACCACCACCACCACCACCACCACCACCACCACCACCACCAAAAGCCTACGTCAGTCATTAAGCCTCATATTCTTAATTGGATGAAAAATAAGTGCACGATTATACTCAGTGTGTCTGTGTTTCTTTGGCGCACCAAGGCTGAATGTCTATATTTGTTTGTTGCTCATTTTTTTCCCACCATTTCTTTTTTTATATTTTTTTCCTACATTGGTTTCTGTTCTGTTTGTTCCCTTTTCTGCCCTACTTTCTCTCTCTCTCGACTTTTCTTTCCTATTATTCCTTTTAATCTTCTATTTCCTTTCCTTTTACTCCATCCCTCCTCTTTTTCCAATTTAGGTAACGATAGCCGTGGAGATAACGATAGCAAAAATAATACAGACTTAAATTTAACCATAATGATGATAATAATAATGATAACAATGATAATAAGGCATGATGAAAGCACTCGTGTTCCTGTCCGTCTGTCGTGATAGATCAGCGCTACACACTTCTAGGAACAATTTATTTTCTTTTTATTTCCTCCCCACTGCTTTGGCGGCCCTTTTTTTGTGTGCGCCCTCCTCTTCTTCTCTTATTATTCATCTGTTTATCCACTGTTGTTTATTCATCTTTTATTATTGAGGACTAAAGTATATGACCTCTCCTATATTCTTGTGTATGCGCTGAGAGAGAGAGAGAGAGAGAGAGAGAGAGAGAGAGAGAGAGAGAGAGAGAGAGAGAGAGAGAGAGAGAGAGAGAGAGAGAGAGAGGGGGGTAGCATCAGGCGGAGGACAACCACCACATGAAAACGACAAATGGAAAGGCGACGCATGTTACGGGACAAAAGTTGGACAAGACATTTTATCTCCCAATAGTTGTGACGGTGTTGAGATGTCGAGATACCACGATGGAAGAGGAGGAAGAGGAAGGGGAAGAAGAAGAAGAAGAAGAAGAAGAAGAAGAAGAAGAAGAAGAAGAAGAAGAAGAAGAAGAAGAAGAAGAAGAAGAGGAAGGAGGAAGAGGCATGTGACAATTTTCCCAGCAGAGGAAGGGTAAGGTGACAAATACAATGATAAATCAGCAACATGACGGAGAAACAGGAGGAGGATCACAAAGGAACCCAAACGAGGACCAAATGGAATCAGAAGCACAAAGAAACACAAAGGACAACCAAACAGTACTAACTTTTTTTTTCTCCTTAAGACTATGACCAATAATTTCGTCTGTTGTGAAGTGGGATACGAAGGATAGTAAATCTGAAGGCTCCTCCCCACCCACCCATAATGACAAAGTAATCATTATAGACAGAAGGAAGAGGAAGAAGAGAAGTAGGAAAAGGAGAAGGAGAAGGAAGAGGAAGAATAGAAACAGGAGAAAGAACAGGATGAGGAGAAAAAAAATCAAAACTATATACTAGTAGATAAGGAAAAGTAGAGACGATTAACTAGAATGAATAAAATAAGGAAGAAGGAATTCGAAAGAGAAGAAAAGAGAAAAGGGAGACAAAGAAGGAAAGAAAGGAAAAGGAGAAGGAAAAGATGAAAAGAAGAAAGAAAAGAAAAAAAAGAAAAGAAGGGAACGAAGAGAGAATCAGATATGGTGAAGAAGATTACGAAGAAAACATGAACGACAAAATAGAAGAAGGTGAAAAAGAGAAGAATGGATAGGAGGAGGAGGAGGAGGAAGAAGAGGAGGAAGAGGAGAATAGTTAACTCTTGAAACTAATGCTTATAATGCGTCAAACTTTATACATAATCGGATGCAGACTTAAGTGAGTTGAGAGAGAGAGAGAGAGAGAGAGAGAGAGAGAGAGAGAGAGAGAGAGAGAGAGAGAGAGAGAGAGAGAGTAATAAATCATTCCTCTAAAGTAGAACACATCCCCTCACATTTGCCAAACAACAAAACACATCATTCTCACAACAACAACAACAACAACAACAACAACAACAACAGCAACAATAGTGATAAATTTTCCTTACCAAAATATTAAAGAAGGAAAAGAAGGACTGGGAAAAAAAGTGAACCATTGAAGAAAAAATCGGTTGAAAAAGGAAGAAGAGGAAAAAGGAATGACACATTTTCAACACCCAAAGAGAGGGAAGAAAAGGAAAAAAAAAACAGATACGAAAAATATGACTTAAAAAACTAATACTAAAAAGGAAAAAAATGAGAAAAGACACGACGCTTCTCTCTCTCTCTCTCTCTCTCTCTCTCTCTCTCTCTCTCTCTCTCTCTCTCTCTCTCTCTCTCTCTCTCTCTCTCTCTCTCTCTCTTTCCCTTCCCCTGCAGACCCTCCTGTGCCATTAAAAGCCGGCGGGTCACAAAAGGACTCAAAGTAACATTACAAACACCGCCGCCGGCTCACCATTAGCGCATCTGGAAAACGCGCAGCGCCTTCCATTAACGCTCGCCCATCAACAGATTGCGCGCCATTAATTCCCACGCGCCAACACCTGACATGCAATTAATTATCAGGTGTGACAGTGAGAGGGCAGTTGTGTAGTCATGGGGTGACGCGCCCGCCCACACACACGCACACACACACACACACACA
>CM035195.1:186154-196510 GCA_020233015.1 Callinectes sapidus
TCATCTTCCTCCTCTTCCCCCTCATATTCCTCCCTTTCTCTCTATCCTTCATCCTCCTTCTCTTTCTCCCTCTTCCTTTAATCTTTTTCCTCCTTCTCTTCCTCATCCTCTTCCTCCTCCCCCCTTTTTCTTCTACTCCTCTTCCTTCTCAATCTCCACTTTCTCATACTCCTCTCCCCCCCTCCTCTTCCTCTTATCCGTTGCTTCATGTGTCCTCTCTCCTTCCGCTCTCTTCTCCTCCTGGTCATTCCTCTTCTGCTTTCTTTCGTATTCCTCCTCCTCCTCCTCCTCCTCCTCCTCCTCCTCCTCCTCCTCCTCCTCCTCTTCCTCCTCCTCCTCCTCTTGGGTCGCAGCAGGAAGTATTAAGAAGAGTGGTCATTACGCGCGGCCGTCAGTCATGCTACACTCGAGACTCTCAAGTGCAGCAATGTATTCTAACAATATTTTGTGAATTTTTGTCGACAATAACATATTCATGAGTGTGTGTGTGTGTGTGTGTGTGTGTGTGTGTGTGTGTGTGTGTGTGTGTGTGTGCGTGTGTTGAAAATAATTTAGATCGTCACACTTCATAATTAAATCAATAGTCTAAAATTTTGCCCTACGACTCAGTACAAATTAAGTCATGACTCTCTCTCTCTCTCTCTCTCTCTCTCTCTCTCTCTCTCTCTCTCTCTCTCTCTCTCTCTCTCTCTCTCTCTGCCAATACATATCATTCCAAAACAAATCAAATACAAAATATGGCCTGACTATTAATGATATATTCAAGAAATCATGATATACTGATTGTGTTGCTGTAGTAGTTGTTGTTGTTGTTGTTGGTGGTGGTGGTGGTGGTGGCGGTGGTAGCGGCGACGGTGGTGGTGGTGGTGGTGGTGGTGGTGGTGGCGGTGGTAGTGATGGTGTTCAGTCGTGCATTCAGAAGAGAGAAATTTATGTGTGAAGTTTGTATTGGTCAAGAGAATCAGTGGCGGCGACAAGGCATCGTCTGACCACTTTGCGGGCTATTTTTCAAGACACCTCTTCTCTGGTACACTTTTTTCCTTCTTTCTTCTCATATTTGTCATTGTAAACTCGTTCCTTCCCTTCTTTCTTCTTTCTTATCTTTCTTACTGCTCGTATTTGTCCTTTTAATCTTGTTCCTTTACCTTTTCCCGTCTCTCTTTTCTCCTCCTTTCACATTTGTTTTCTCCCGAGTCTTTTCTTTTTTTCCTTGTGGTCATTTGTCCTTTCTTTGTCCCTTCCTCACATATTTCCTTATTGTTCCTTGTTCCTTTATCTTTCTGTGTTTCTCTTTCTCTTCCTTTAACAGTTTCTTTTTACTCCTCTTTCTTTCCGAGTGTCTTTGTTAATATAATTGTTTGCCCTTTTTTTTCTTTCCCCTTTTCTCATTCTTCCCACTCGTTAATTTGTTTGGTCATATCCTTGTTTGCTTTTCATTCTCCTTTTTAGTACGTTCACGTATCTTTGTAAAGATTAATCTGTCTCTAACTTGCTCACGAGAGAATAAAGAAGGTGATCTTGATGTAAGCTAGTTTTCAGGATAATATAAACGTTTTAGCCTCAACATCCATAACAACGTACGGATTCTTTGAGTGGATGGCCAGAAAATAATGACCTAATGTTCCTTTGGGGGGACCGTCGGGGTACAGTGGAAAAGCGTGTGCTCTTTGGGCCTCGGGATCCCTGAGTGCATGGGTTCGAATCCTGGCCACGGTCTGAGGAGAAATTGGACATCCACTCGGAGTAACGGTTCCAAAATGTGTGGGCTCTATTAGTTGGTCTCCTTTAACTCAGAAAAACCCATAAAAAGCCCACATTGTATAAATAAAAAAAGGGATTCTCTCTATCCCATTTCCTCCATCCCACGCGAAAGCATTACAATAGCAAGAGTGATGGAAACAAAGCATACATGGGAAACGGAAAGAAAAATTATGATGATGAAACAAATGGTAAAGATAAATGCAACAACAATACTACTGCGCAGTAAGACTTGGATTGATGTTCTTCAGAATATATATATATATATATATATATATATATATATATATATATATATATATATCTCTATATATATATATATATACCCTTCTCTATATATATATATATATATATATATATATATATAAGGTATTAAGAATATTGAATTTATTTTATGAATTATTTTTGTTAAGAATAAAAAAACGAGGACATAATCATACACATGATACAATGTAAAATATGAAATAGTTTGATGGTCTTAATTACCTCGTCTGAAAGAGTAAAAATGTTGATATGTTGAGTTACCTCTCTGCTGCTTTATCTCTTCCCCGAGGCGTTCATTAATAACATTTTCGCAGAGCTGCCTTTTCACTCAACGCTCCCCAATAAAGAAGTAACAGGAACTCCGTAATTCCAGAAATCCCTTGCAAAAAGTGGATTACACTACATCTCTCATATGTGTTGGATGTATATATAGAAAGATTACATTCAAAATGATAGAAGTTGAGACAAAGTTCCTTTTTACCCATCATTGTTATTGAGGCTTTTTAAATGTAAACGATCTATTCAAACAGCAAAATATTCATGACGTAATACACATGTTCATAAATCTACCATTAGATCGAAAATATTATGCATTTCTTTTTATGTAAGAAGAGAAAGCTGGCCAAGGACAACCAACATAAGGGAATAATAAAGAAGAAGAAAAAAACTCACTAATTTGTTAGCCCTTTTACAGTCCGAAAGAGTCAAACAAAAGAAGATAGGGATATGCTGATTTTTATACTTTGAACGTGTCCAATATACTGGTAGAGAACTCACAACAGTGCTGCGCTGCAGGTACATGAATTCGTCCTTTCTCTCAAGGTTTTTCTTCAGAACCATTAATCTTGGTGAGACCTACATGCTGTCAACATGTCCCGAACATTTTCAGAATTCTTTTTCCTTAACCTCATGAATTACATTGAACTGACTAACGTATTATTGTTGTTGTTATTATTATTATTATTATTATTATTATTATTATTATTATTATTATTATTATCATTATCATTATTATTGTCATTATTATTATTATTATTATTATTATTATTATTATTATTATTATTATTATTATTATTATTATTATTATTATTATTATTATTATCATCATTATTATTATTATTATAGCCAACAGTATCAATGTCGTCATCACCATTTTAATGATTATTACTGAAATTATTTATTATCGTTTTTGTCTTGTAGTTATCTTTGTCATGAGCTTTACTGCAAGGAACAATTAGAACCAGAAATAGAAAGAGTGCTATTCTAGACCACTGAGGTAACCAACACCACTTGGAGTGTGAAGAGGAAGGGGCACAGGAAGGGGGTGGGGGGGGGGAACTGATACAAGAGAGACACGAGCTAGGAAACTTTTGAGTAAATAATGTGTCGTCCAGAGAAAAAAATGTCACATCAAATATGATAAAAAAAAAAAGGTAATATATGAGCAAAAACACGAGAGACGAGTGAAGCTGAGACCAAGGACCAAAACACACACACACACACACACACACACACACACACACACACACACACACACACACACACACACACACACACACACACACACACACTCACACACACACACACAAAGAAAAATGAAAACCGAATAAACATCAGTGTATGCTCATGTATGCTGCACATATTGTCATGAGAGCACTGCCGCAAACATGTCCGTCTGTCAACCCAGGAATTTTATGAACGGACAACTTTCCAGATAATTAAATATATCTCCAACATTTTTCGCAAATAAATTACAAAAAAAAAAAAAAAATCCTGTGTGGGCTTAACTTTTTTCTATTTATTTATTTATTTTTTATTTCAAAGCCATGCTATTTTAATTTCTTGACTGAATATGTCTACAACTGTTCACAGATCAGACATGATAATTCACATAAAAATATCCAAGCCTATTACGGATGCGACGCGAATAGAAGCCATGGAGTGCTGATAATCTAGAGCCATAGACATGATTCATAGCCTTGCTCTCCCTCTCCGCGTTTCAAGTGGCGGGGGATGGAGAAGAAAATTGAAACTTATTGGTTTGCTGAAGAGAAGTTGGAAGGCAATACAAATTGGAGCTTGTTCCTCCCCAACGCACGATGAAATTGGATAGACAGGTGAATGTAGCAGATCCTTTGTGTGTGTGTGTGTGTGTGTGTGTGTGTGTGTGTGTGTGTGTGTGTGTGTGTGTGTGTGTGTGTGTGTGTGGGTGGGTGGGTGTGCATGGAAGGGTGTGTGGGCAGCAGCAGGTCAGACTCTGAAACCATCCGTCTAGCTCCTAACTTCGTTCTAACCACTTGAGATATACTACATATGATATATCCGTGAATATGAATATGATAGTTCTTCATTAATTGTGGGGGGAGATAGACAGACGAATGCACAGATGGATAGAGGTATAAATAGATGCACAGATACCTAGATGACGGGACAGATAAATAGATACATAAAAAGGCAGACAAACAGAAAGACAGATACACGGACAGCTAGACAGACAGACAGGTAGATAGATCGATAGACAGATAGATAGATAAATAGATACATAGATAGATAGATAAATAGATAGGAACGAACGACTATGAATAGAAAATAACCCTCATTTCAAACACTCAAAAGAGAAACACACAACAAAGAAATGGGAGGAAAACAAAGGAAAGGAGAAGGGGAGAGAGAGATTAATAGGACCCATTGGAAGGTGGTGGTGGTAATATTGACGTTAATATCCGATGCTGAATTTTTCTCTTGTCTTGCCGCTTTAGCCAACCAAGGCTGACAAGGTATGATGAATTGGCGGAGAAGTGGGGCAGGAGGAGGAGAGAAAGGAGACGGAAGGAGGGGAAACGGTATGACATGGGAAAGGAAAGAAAGCGTGAGGGAAACGAGAGCAGAATGAACGAGACGGAAAATAGGATACGTGGGAAAGAGGAAAGGAGGTGATTGTGGTACCCAATAAAGACCTAACGACTGAGATAACGATAATGGTGTGTGTGTGTGTGTGTGTGAGAGAGAGAGAGAGAGAGAGAGAGAGAGAGAGAGAGAGAGAGAGAGAGAGAGAGAGAGAGAGAGAGAGAGAGAGAGAGAGAGAGAGAGGGGGGGGGGGGGTGATAAACACTCAAACAAATTCACGCACTACCAAACACACACACACACGCACACGCACGCACACACACACACACACACACACACACACACACACACACACACACACACACACACACACACACAGGCTTTCAGGAACTATAGGTAATAAGTCTTTACTAGTTTTGAGATTTTATTTACTGGTAGCAATATGAAATTACGGAAAGAAGAATACAAAGGATTGCTGACTTGAAATACACAGGGATGTCTACCAGTGGAGTGGCATGAGTAAATCACTGCATCAAGAAAGTGGGCGGAGAGCGGCTGGCAGAGACTTCGTAAAGAGAGAACGTTCGTTATTTACCAATACTGGTTTAAACCTCAGCCACTGTAATACACAAACCAAAAACGAAAACCCACTCCTGTATGTCCACACGCATCCTGCCGCCACAGCCACGAAGTGTAACTACCGCCAGTGGACTATGAACGGATAAGCAAAAGATGATAAAAATGTTGGGCGAGTGTTCCCAACTACTAACTTTACATCGCTACTTTTTGTTGCTGCACTGCTGATAACTGGAGATACCGCAACTTTCACTTACTATCTAATGAATCCAGTGGCAACGAAAAATAGCACGAAAAAAAGCGCTACACCATAAATAAATGAATTATATAAAACACTAAACGTTACCCATATTTGGCAGCTTTCATATGTTTTTTCTTCTTACTGTTGAGATGTGGTGCTCTTCAGCCACTTTAGCTCATCTTCCTTCCTCCCTTCAACGATCTCCTTGACACGTCCGACAGTCCTTATGGCACTATGGCACTTAATAACACTTAATAACACGGAGATGGATTTTCACAGGTTTGCGCCGCGCCTTGAAGTGGTGAGCAGGTGACGTGGTGCAGATTAGATATTTACAACTACGTATACAAGGCAAGTGTTTTATCCCTTTTTTTACCGTTGAAACATTAGAAAGAGGGGGAAATATTCGCATTCGTGTATGTTTGGCACTAAGTCGTGCCAATCACATGAGTGCTGTACATTTGCTGAAGGACGGCAGATGACCAATAAAACATACGTACGTGTGTGTGTGTGTGTGTGTGTGTGTGTGTGTGTCACTTATAAAGTCTCATCATAACCCAGTGGTGTATTCTGAATCCAAATGGTCAAGTATTGAAAAAAATCTTCAAGCAAATACACACACACACACACACACACACACACACACACACACACACACACACACACACACACACACACACACACACACACACACACGAAAAAGCCAGACCTTCTCTAATAATTCATCGTTTCTACCCTTCACGCTTAAGAGAAAAAGTGACCATTTTAAACCTATTCCTGTCCCACTCTTCACCACCAGTCAGACATCCAAAAGGGGACGGAAGGAAGGAAGGAGGCGTAAAATTCAGGCCAAAGAATATTTCCCCTGGTGATGGCGGATGATGGATGCTGTGAGGCGGTGCGCGTGAATAAGGCGTCGTTGTGATAAATGGGGTTTATTTCCTGAACGTAGATAGCGATGCTTACTCACGGCCGACGAGGAAAGGATTGAGGAGGGAGGAGGCAGACAAGTATACCAGTAGTGAAGAGGCTAAAAAAATAAATGAATATATAAACGGAAAAAAAGGACTCAGGAGGGAACAAGGAGAGGGAGGAAGAAAGCGAAGGAAGGATGTATGGGCAGGATAAATGGATAAAAGGTGAGTAGAAGACTGATGCGGGAACTGAGGAAGGAAAGAAAGAAAGAAGGAAGGGCATGCTAATCAGAGGAATGCTAATCTGTCCCAAAGGGTTTTCTCGCATCCCAATGAGTTTGAGTAGAAAAAGAGGAGCCGCAGGAGGTTCCCAAGGGCTTTCTTCCTACGTAGCGTTCAGGAAGGTCTTACGCATTAACGCCAAGTAGTCTACGTTAGGTTAGATTGGGATTTGTAGGGGAGAGAAGCGTCAGTGATGTTGTAGATGTGGAAATTTCAAATCCCACGCGTCTACCTGAAATCCACCTGTAATTGCGTCTGCTTTTTGTGTGTAGGTTTGATTCTTTTTCTTGGTTTTCTTTTTTTCTTTGTTCTTTTTCGATTCTCCTTTTTTTTTTTATTCTGAAATTGTCTTTGGGATATTTTTCTTCAGTTTTCAGTTTGACTTTTGGTGTGCTGCATGATTTATGGTTCCATTATGAGTGTTCGTTTCTTTTCCTTCTCTTACTATCCTTTGTGATGTTTCGTCTGTTGCTGCTTTCTTTCTTTACCAATCTCACTCGGCTCATTGTTCATCTGTTTTACCAGATGGAGGAGACTTCTTTGTTGTTTTCACCCTTATTGACCTTTGTTCGGTAACAGATTAAATTTTTCGTCTATGCGATTTTTTATACATTTACCTATTTGATTCTTTGTTAATTTTTCTGTTCCGTTCTGTGACCGTCTGTTCGATTCTCAGTTCAGATCTTTGATTGCCTGATCTGATCTTTGTTTAATTTTGTTGTCACAGTTCTTTGGTAATTTTTGTGACTGATTAATACTCCTCGGTTTGTCATTAATGAATCTTTAACATCATCCATCTAAACTTCACTTTCTTTTTCGGTTTCGCATGTTTCCCGTTAGATAGGGAAGTAACAATATCATGATCGTGACAATAATAATAATAGGAATAGGAATAAATAATCTATTTTAACATCAGCAAACATCTTCCTCAGCATGGAATAGTGATACGAACTAATCTTTAAGCGGTCATAATTCATTACACTCATTCAACGCAATCAGCACTTTATTATTTATCAATTTATCAAAACTATTTAATAGATTGCTTGCAATAAATTCAGAGTGTTCCGATGCAGCATTTCGCATTCGTCCCTGTCGTGAATGTTACCAAGGAAGGAAAAGATACTGTTAGCTGCACACTATCAGAAGACACGCTCCGCTGCTCCGCTCCTGGTAACCCGTTGGTCGATCAATCTCATAGTTTTATATATTTTCTTTATTCCTTCATTGTGTGTTCAGGTCTGAATGATTTTCCTCAATAAATCACTTTCGTCTTACCTTGCATCAGCCTCGTGTTTGGGTTTCCTTCCTCGTAGATACTTTTTGCCGCTTTTCAGGGAGGTTGCAGTGTTATGGTGGATGTTGCGTTGCCATTGCTCACCGCATGGAAAAAAAAAAAAAGGTGGGTGGGGGGTGGGGGAGATCGCAGTACCCGGATTCCGAGCTCCCGCGTCATGGTCCTTTTATTCATGGCTTCTGCTTTACTTTCCAACCTACGCTATCGCGGGGTTTTCAAGTTTTTTTTTTTTTTTTTTTTTTGTCAATTTCATACATATCTCGTGGAGATCTACAGTGATCACGACTTGCCTGTTATCTTTCCTGCCCTCCTCTATTTTCTTCTCTCTTTTCAGTTTTTCTTTCTTGTTTTTTTTTTCCTTTCTGTCTGACCCTTATGTACCGTCTTTTCTTTCATCTTCTCTTCTCTCTTCCCTCTCGTGTCGTCTTCGTGCCATCCTTTGTGTCACCAACAAACGGAAACTTTTCCCTCTCCACTCACGGTTCACTTAGTGGGAGGAATGTTCCCTATTGCTTCCCAAGGTTGGAACTCGAGTGTTATTCTTGGCACGTCAGGGCATCTGACAGGAAACAAGTTGCTGTTTCGTCTTCTATGTATTCCTCTAAGTGTTTTCTCTTATGCTTATACATGGAAATATATCAATAGAAAAATCGAAAATATGCATATACTGTATAGTGCATTATGGTACTGTTGTTATTTACGAATACATATCCCACCTCAAACTAAATCACTGATTAAACTCTCTGTAAATAAAATAAAAAAGTCTTTTGGTGTTTACGAGATTTTCGGTGTCATAAAAGTTGTTTTTAAGTACCAAATAACAGCAACTCCTGATCGTTGCGTCGCACTTCAGGCGTCCTCTTGTCCTGCACACACAGCCTGTGGACGCCTTTGTTCCTCGTTATCATTCTTACACACAGTCATGTGCTCTTGTCTTTTTACGGACTTGCTTTGCTACCTCGTATCGAGCAATAACGGAAGGGCCCTCATGCAAAGAAAGATCTCATTCAAAAGATCTTATTGTTACCAGAATGTAATCACAGTCTTAGTTTTCCTTATTTTGGGGAAGGCAGGTGTAGTACAATAGCCTGCTGATGCCTCACCATTGTGGCCGAGACAATGGCGATGACGACCACTGTTGCCTTCATCACTGCTTCAATGATAACCCGGAACAAGGGAAGGACAGATGGATAGGACGTGGGGCTCCAGATGTCAGCCTGTACCCAAGGCGGGGAGAGAAAAGAACTGTGCCTGTGTCTTTGGGAAGAGAGATTTTATGGCAAGGCGAGATGCTCAGAAAAAAGAGCGGCATTTCTTTCCTGTCAAAGGAAATAACGCTGGATGCTCCACGAGACAGGGAGGATTATTTCACTCACTGTTGCCATATGGCTGAGCGTCGATCCCTCGTGACGCAGTCTCTGAAAACAACCATTGTTCCCACTACAATCAATATAAGAAGAGGCTTTATTCTGGTACAGTTTTTTATTTACATTACTATAAAAATTGTAAGACTTTCTTTGTAAGGAAACTCAGTCTCACATGTTTGGCAATCAATACAGACGGTGAGGATACACACAGACACTTGCACACCCACCACTTCCTCCGCAGACGTTTAATTATTTGATCACTTGTAGCCATTTGTCTTGATACAGTTCCCTGTTTCAGTTTCCGGGCGCTCTCTGAACCAGCGAGGCGTTTAACGAAGAGGCTGAGGGAGAAAACGATGCTGCCACTCAGGCCACGACGAGTAATATGCTTCAGTTGTTTCAGTTACCGCTTTACGTCTTCCTTCACTTTATACATTCACGTTTGCAGGAAAACATGAATACATAACAGAGCGACATTTTTAAAAAGAGAACCGTGTTTCAGCTTGCACATCCAAGACTATACACAAAATTTCTGGCAATTATTTTCCTTCCAAAGAGCGAGACTACGTATCTCCGTGGAGTGTTGCATTGATGGTGGCTTCCAAAAGTTTATTTTTACACCGCCCTCTAATACAAGAGATGCAGAATTAGGAAAGACGAAACTGGAGGAAACTTCTGAAGGAAAAGATCTGAAGAGAAGACAGTGAAGGAGGAGGAGAAGCAGAATGAGGAGGAGGAGGAGGAGCAGGAGGAGGAGGAGGAGGAGGAGGAGGAGGAGGAGGAGGAGGAGGAGGAGGAGGAGGAGGAGGAGGA
>CM035195.1:197317-208397 GCA_020233015.1 Callinectes sapidus
GGGGGAGATTGCAACCTTGTCAGCATAACAGATCTTTCGCTAAGTGTTCTTTGTTGCCGGTGGGGAGTAAAGGGTTGAGGTGTTGTAAGGAGAGGTGGTGACAAGCTATACATGCTGATGAGGGAAGTTTTATTCTCAGTCAGTCTGCTTGTTCGAGTTTGGATTAGCATTTATGTCCTGCACGTCTGCCTCTCTTGCGTCTTAACATCAATAACACACACACACACACACACACACACACACACACACACACACACACGCACACACTCTCACGCTCTCTCTCTCTCTCTCTCTCTCTCTCTCTCTCTCTCTCTCTCTCTCTCTCTCTCTCTCTCTCTCTCTCTCTCTCTCTCTCTCTCTCTCCTGGATATCCCTCTAAGGATGATATTCAGTTTGCGTCAATGCTGTGAAGGCTTTAAAAACCGTCTGTCATTATTCATCTAGTACATTATTCTTTCCGACTAACGGATGGTGGCTATATGAGATCAGTCTACGTTAGTACTGAGGTCTGCTAAGGTGTGCGGTTGTCTTAACATCGTAATGAGGCATATATACTGGTAAAATTGAGGTGATCACGGCATTACATACTGTTTCATATGGAGATTCAAGTATTAGTTCTGTGTTGCGTTGTAGCCTCCTGTGTGTTAGTCTCAGTTGTCGAAAATGAATCATAAGTATGTGTGAAATTAATGCAGAGATCACAGCGTTATCGACCAATCCACATATAGAATGACGTGCAGTGTTGGTATTACTTCCGTCTCTCGAAAGTGAAATATTGGATAGGTGCGTTCATATGTGAAATTAATGCGGAGGTCACCATATTATCGGTTTAGTGACGAGCAATGCTTGTATCACCAGCCAGGCTCCAAAAATGTACAGCGACACCTGACAAGGCAACAACACGTGAATTCTGAGCATGTGGCTGTCGAATGCAGAGACCTTAACCTTATGCACGACGCATGGGAAGGTGTATCACGTGCCACCCAATGTGTATAATCCCAGCCAACAAAACATCAACATGAATCCTGAATAGGTAAAGGACGGATGCAAGAGTCAGAACACCATACATAATACACACATAGACTTGATAATGAACACTGAATCAGAAACGAGACTCACGTAATGCGCCGTTTTAGCTGACGAAACATGCTGAATATTTGAGAGATAGATGCGAAGGTTACAACGCCATACACAGTACAAGGGTTGACGCAATATTGAATGCTGTATTGCCAAGGAGTCTACCATGCATAGCTCGCAGTCACATCCTGTAGAGCAATAACACGTGCATTCTGAACAGTATGTGAGGTGAATGTGGTGAAAACGTCTCACTCAGTACAGGAGAGGATGCTATAGTTTGTACTGTTTGTATTTGTATTGTCACCTTGTGTTCTATAGTGCGTCGTCTCATCCGCTAAAACAAAACGGAAAAGAAAAAAATGGATTAGCATTTGAGGAATCGATTCGGAGGTTAGATCGCCATAAACATACACGGGTTTGCAATGACTTTGTATTCCTTCTTTGGTGTTGAGGTCCAAAGTAAGCCGCCCCAGCCATCAAGACAACAAGGTTTGAATGATAAACACCTAAAATAAATGCAAAGATTAGAACGCTATATTCAAAACACGAGAGGATGTAATTGTTGTATTGCTTGTATCACCAGTGCGTCGCCCAAAGCGTCCTACCACGGCCGTCAAAACACCATTGGATGTATCCTGAATATGTGATAGGTGAATGCAAACGTCAGAGCGCTACACAGGACACACGTTAGACAGATCAACTTGCCCTTGTGTTAGTACTGTGTCCTCTAAACCAGCCGTGCCAGCCGCCAAATGAAAAAAAAAAGTATCAGTATTTGAAAGAAGGATGCGGAGGAGTGCGTATAACAACTGATACTAAACACGTGGATACAGTAATTAGCACGCTTTGTACCAACATAGTGCCCCTCAAAGTAAACAGTCTTAGCTCAAATAAACACGTGATTAATATTTAGGAGTTGAAGGTAGTGGTCACAATCCGACACGCACACAGCACAGTACACACATAGACTTGACAATTTGTGGTGTTTACATTACCACCGCCTCCAGAAAATGTGGTCACTTGCGTCAAAACGTTATTAGTATTTGAAAGATGATACGGAGGTGAGAACGATACTTATATACAATGCACATGTGGATATGATGTTTGCTCAACCACCGTGTCTCTGTAAGCTGACTCGTGGTTTATTAGTATGTGCAAGATGAACGCGATGCCATGAGAAAAACAGTCAGAACTCAAGTAAAACAACACGTTCTGTTTCCTAAATGTTGTGTTTTCCTCCAGGTTTATCTTCTATGAGCCAGCAAGGAATATCAATCAACTGTGAGATATTGTAATGAGACTCAAACCAGATCAAAGGAGTTTAGCTTAGAGAGAGAGAGAGAGAGAGAGAGAGAGAGAGAGAGAGAGAGAGAGAGAGACAGACAGAGAGAGAGAGAGAGGACGCTAAGTGAAGGTGGTGAGCAGCAGATTACTACTTGTCTTCTGGTCACGATTGCACTCATCACTTGCCTAAACCTGTCACACTTCTGATCAATGACCATCACAGCAATACAACACTGACCGTGGCAACAACAAAAGTTATGGTACTATACGTAAACACAGACACTCACCCACCCACGCTCGCGCGCGCGCGCGCGCGCACACACACACACACACACACACACACACACACACACACACACACACACACACACAGCACATTAGGGTTATAGGATACGTGCCACTCCACACGCAGGATGTTCGACAGCGGCTGTAGCGTCCCTCGTAAGGCATTGTCTTCCTCGGCCTCCATCCATCCCTCCCTCCCCCTCCCTCTCCCTCCCTCCCCGTCTCTCAATAGGACCTTCTTTCTTATTCACCCAAGTTCATCCGCGTGTCTCGTATGTATGCAACGCTCCTGATTGTTCTTGTCCGGTGCATTTATGGTGGTGGTGGTGGTGGTAGGGAAACAAAGAAACCGGTAGATAGTGTTCATGAGGTGGTGGTGGTGGTGGTGGTGGTGATGGTGGTGGTGGTGGTATTGGTGATGATCTTGGGAGTGGTGGCCGTTATCCTGATGTATGTATATGTACCTTGAGAGAGAGAGAGAGAGAGAGAGAGAGAGAGAGAGAGAGAGAGAGAGAGAGAGAGAGAGAGAGAGAGAGAGAGAGAGAGACAGATTGACGTAGCAGACAGACAAACACAAAGAATTATAAGAGGCAACAAAATCAAGAGACAAACAAACAAGAAACAATAAAAAAAATAAGATGAATAAGTAAATAAATATAGAATCATAAGGAAGAAAATAAATAAAGACAGATAGACACGTAGACGTACAGAAAAAAGGAAAAAAAAAATAGACAAAAGCTAATATACAAAAGGGAGACAGGCAAACAAAAAGAACGAGCCCCAGTGCATCACATCGTCCTTCATCGGGTCACTATAGGCCAAACAACACCTCCTCTCTCACTCAACCACCTCTCACTCCCTCTCCATTATTCCCTCCCCACCCCCCCGCCTTTCACACCCTCCCCTACCTCCCCCCCCACCCAGTTATCTACACGGGACTTTTCCAGGCGTGTCTCCCTCTCTGTTTATCACATTCCTCCCTCTCCCCCTTCCTTTTTTCCTTCCTCTCCCTCTCTTCTTTCCTCTCTTCCTTCATTCCTCTCTCTCTCCCCTTCTCCCTTCCTCGTTTGTCCTACCTTCTCTTATTTGCTTCCTTGTTATAATTTCCTGTCATCACCTCCTCTTCTTCCTCCTCCTCCTCCTCCTCCTCCTCCTCCTCCTCCTCCTCCTCCTCCTCCTTTCCTATTGCTGTTATTATGTTTGCTTTGATTTGCTAACTCCTCTCTCTTCCGCGTTCCCCTCCTCTCCCCTTTCCCCTTTCCCCTCTCCTCTCCTCTCCTCTCCTCTCTCCCCTCTCCTCTTCCCTCTCTTGCTGTCGTCCCCCATTTCCTCTCCTCTCGTCCCCTTCTTCCCTTTCTCTTGGTTTTTATCGTTGTTTTGTCACGATCTCTCCTTGATTTACTGAGAGAGAGAGAGAGAGAGAGAGAGAGAGGGAGAGAGAGAGAGAGAGAGAGAGAGAGAGAGAGAGAGAGAGTAGGTCGAGGAAGAGAAGAAATAAACAGATTCATTGACTTAAGACACAAGAGGGGAAGAATGCAAAGTAGGAAGCGAGAATGCAAGAATAAAGAAAGTGAGAAAAAGAGCGATGCAAATAAGACGAGCGCGAGGAATGGAGGTGGTGGTGGAGGTGTGCCTTAGGACAGGTAGTGTGGACTTAATTACAGATAGATGTGGCAAGTAATGGTGTGTGTGTGTCAGGTGTTGTGAGTCACGCCCTGTGTTTACCCCTCTCTCTCTCTCTCTCTCTCTCTCTCTCTCTCTCTCTCTCTCTCTGGTATTTTTTGTCGTAGCAAACACAGTCACGGATCGGCCTTCGTTTTCTGTGACGTCAATCACCTGTTTTGTGTAATGCTGCTGAGGAGACAATGGAATGGTGCGTGTTTGATGAGAGAGAGAGAGAGAGAGAGAGAGAGAGAGAGAGAGAGGGAGAGAGGGAGAGAGGGAGAGAGGAGAGGAGAGTGTATGTGTAGCTACAATAGAACCATCACCAATTATCATCTGACTGGCACCACCACCACCACCACCACCACCAGGCCACTGCAGGACAATGGCCTCTCTAACTCGCAACTTTCTCCACTTCTCTCCGTCTCCTACGCAGATTCGTATAGCTATAACCGCCGTGCCCATTCATCGCCACTCACCTTGTACACACACACACACACACACACACGCACACACACACACACACACGTTGGTTCCAGTGCTTAATTATCTGGAATTTTGACGTTTCTTATACGTATATCTTTTTTCTCTTGTTGTTGTTGTTGTTATTCTCGCCCTTCTTTTATTGCTTATCCATTTTCTCCTTCTCTCCTTTTCTTTTCTCCTTTTTTTTCCCTTTAATTTTCTTCTTCCTTTTCCTTTTTCTTTTCTCCTCCTCCTCCTCGTCCTCCACTCTTTATAAACTACAACAATCCTAACCCAATTCCATCTCAAACACCAACTCTACCACCACCACCATAACCTTTACTCCTTCAAGCCTCAACATCGTCCGGTCCTCTCATAACTCCCAGCAAAGCGTACCCATCATCAGAAGTGTTAATTTCAGTTCGTCTTGCTAAGGGTGTTTCGTCTAAGTGAAAGGGGGTGGTGGCTGGTGTGGCCTTGAGATACCCTGGCAGCGTGGCGTGGCGTGGCGTTGTGTGAAGTGGTGTGGTGTGGTGTCTTGGCGCATTGGAATGGCACACGACGCTTTACCTTGGTCCCTGGCAACTACAGAGCGCTGGGATAAAAGTGTCTCGGGTTTGTCTGGCTTTAGTTTGCCTGTTTGATTATGATTTGTTAGTTTTTTGGATGAATGGTGTGTAGTCTCTCTCTCTCTCTCTCTCTCTCTCTCTCTCTCTCTCTCTCTCTCTCTCTCTCTCTCTCTCTCTCTCTCTCTCTCTCGTAAGGAAGTAAGTACAGTTGTTAACAATTATGCGCGCCGGATGTTGTTATTAAGTCTGTAAACAACAAAGGACATTATCTCACGCCAAGCTAAATGTTCTGTCTTACAAGCACCTTTGTTGAAACTAGAAGCACCCCTCCCTATCCTGTCCCGTCCCGCCTTCCTTGTTGTTGTTCTTATTATCCCCGTTAGAAAATTTCCCCGGTATATTGTTTTCTTGGCCCTGTTGACTCTCACTACGATACGAGACAATCAACAACATTAGTAGCAGTGCATGAGATCTTTATTAGCATCTGCGAGAGAGGATTGCATAAAAGAGTATATATATTTTGCAATTTCTACCCAGTTTAAAGGCTTTAGGTAACTTTAACAGAACATAAGAAAATGAGGAAAGCTGCAAGAGGCCGCTAGACCTATTCGTGGCAGTCCCTATGTGAACACCTCTGCCTATTTCCACCTATCATCCTCATCCATAAACTTGTCCAATCTTCTTTCAAAACTCCTATCATCTTTTAAAACAAGTAAAGATGTCTTAGAGTGATGTTACTAAGGAAAGATTGGAGCAAGTAGCAGTGAAAAGGTTAATAATACACTTTAAACACATGCAAATAACTTAGACCATCCGTTTGAATTCCATTGTGTTTATACGTGTTGTCTACATCATATGTTTGATAAATGCACTTATAGTTTGGCTGTATTTATGTGAAGCCCCGCTTGTTGCCTTTGTCTGTTAAGAAATCCGTGGGAAGGATAATAACAGTGACATAATAATAAGTAAATAAATAAATTGTATCGCCTCCTAATAACTCCAGTGCGTGTAATCTATTGCGTTGTTCATTGAGGGCTCGTATTAACAGAGATTCTTGACTATGTAACTTTACCTTAGACAAATCCTTCTTAACCTCCCGAAATTGGTGTTGTACTTTGGCCATTATCTCATCAGCAGCTTCAAATTTACTGCTGATCAGACAATGGCTAAAGTACAACACCAATTTCTGAAGGTTAAGATGGATTTTAAAACTAGAATTCGTCTAAGAAATAGTTACATACTTAGGATATAATGCGGTTGAGGTGACTTATTATTACTTTCCTTCAGTAACAAGTCTGGTTAACATAGCTTCTACCACCCCATTTACTTTTGTATATGTGCATCTATTTATGTATGCAGTGTGCCAACTCGTTCATTTCAAACATGTACTAAAGACTATAATTTTTTTATTCAATCCTTTTTGCTCACGCTGAATTCATATAAGTATTTAGTTTCTATTTCCCTTTTATTTTTTTTCATATTCATTTTCATTTGTTTGTTTGTTTATTTATTCATATCTACTTGTTTACGTATTCTATTTATTCATATCTACTTATTTATGTATTCTATTTGTTTATTTATTTATTTTATTTTATCAATTTTCATTACGACTGGATAAGGAGAGAAAGAAAATGTGAGGATAGAGAGCAAAGTTAGCCTTACAGTGTTAGAATCAGCAATATTAGAATTTGCATATTTTGTTACTAAGGCGTGGCATTGTGAGAGGGAGAAAATGTGAGGAGAAAGGCATGGTGTTAAATAAAGATAAGGGAAGGGGGAGAGACAGACAGATGGACTAAACCTTCTCAAAACTCTCTGTTGTGATGTCTTGTATATCTGTGTCTCTCCTGATGCAGTTGCAAACCTCACACAACTCTAACTGAAGCTCACTAGATCCTCATCGCAAAACATTCACAACTTTAATTTGGCTATTAATGAAATGTTTAAAATGTTCAGATGTTCACATCATATTCTTAAACTCTATGCTGTGTCTCGAATACTTTCAAAACGCTCTACTTGAAGTTATATGCCAGAATGATAAAAATCTCTACATTATTAACATTCGTGAGAACCTGGATTAGATCTCTGTGGCTCTTGAAAATGCTAGTTTATGAATTCGGGCCTATGATCACACACCTCCACAATATTAACGCAACTTTTACAAGTACCTTGCCTGCAGCAGTTTCGAAGTCACGCCGTACACCTGTAAAACTGCCCTGGCTCTCCATTTCGACCGTCCCTCACGTTTGTTTTTCTCCTCCCGTAAAAACTTCCCTTCCGCCGCATGTCGCTAATGTGGGGGTGCGCAGCCAGGACGAAAATTTTTGAGTCCTTGAGAGATGCACTGCTTGGAAAATGTCACAGTGAGCCGCGTGAGTTTTGGTTTGTGTTAAGGAGAAAATAATTTAACCTATTTTTCTTTTTCCTTAATTTTCTAGTTATTTTATGCAGCAATGTATGATACCGTCATAATTTTCTTAATTTTACTTATTTCATTCTTCACTGATTCTTCCTTCTTTTTCTCCTCCTCTTCCTCATTTTCCTCCTTCTTTTCCTTGTTCTTCATTATCGATGAGAGAGTGAAGGCGACAAGAGAGATTGAGAATATTTCCGTAGTAATAATGTCTTTATTTGCTTTTTTATCCTTCCGTGTGACCTTTTAGCGCGTCGTTTGTTATGAAATATGCAGAAATTTTCTTTTATGCATGCAAGATTTTATCAGGGTGGGTGTCATTACGCAGACGAGTGGCAGTTATGTCTGTCACAATGAAAGTAAAGCCACACTCCCCTCTCCTCCCAACCCCCACCAGACACACACACGTAAAAGGATAAGAACTCGTTAGATATGAGAGGAAAGTCAGCGTGTCACATATATCAGATTGTATCTCTTACATTTCCATTACGAAGAAAAGAAAAGTTTTTGCTTGTGTCTTAATTAGTAAAATAATTCAATCTATGCATATGTTTACCTTCCTCCAGTTTCCCCTGCCCTGACACCAACAGCTTTCCTCATGCACCCACCTGCACATTCCTCCCCTCTACCCCCCTTCCTCCCTCCTGGTTGATAGGCATTCCCGAAGCCTCCTCGGGTGAGCTTAGAAAGTGTATTGATGATAGCACGCGTTGGCAACTCTGTCAGCAAGGTGAGCGTATATAAAGAGACTCACCTGGGTGGCTGCTAGTTGTTGCACTTGTCTCTTTGCGTTCAACATAGCACTGTCTTGGCTGAAAATGCGAGTGTGGTTCAATGAGGCGAGCTTTTCACTGCTAAGTCTTGTTATGAGCCGCTTGGATTATTGACAGCGAGAACAGAACGCTGGCGACACACTTCGCTGGTGTTGTATCAGTGACAGTGAGCGACGAACCCTGCAAGCTGCTGCTATTGCTATTACTGCATACTACGAGAGAGAGAAGCTGAATTACCCCTGCTTGTGTTCCGAGGAGAGAAAGGAGGAAAAGAATTTGCGGAAACTAGTACTTCTTTGATCTTGCAATCATGACGGTCGAAAATTATGGTGAGTTGTCTTTACCGCTACTACTACTGCTATTACTACTACTACTACTACTACTACTACTACTACTACTACTACTACTACTACTACTACTACTACTACTACTACTACTACTACTACCTTTGTACCTTTGTATTGTTGCCTCTTCTTCTTCTTCTTCATCATCTTCTTCTTCTTCTTCTTCTTATTCTTATTCTTATTCTTATTATTGTTATTATTATTATTATTATTATTTCGATCGTCCGTTGTAAACATTGAAAATAAGGAAAAATCATACTATTCCTATGTAGTTGTCATATTATCGTGTATGACAACTTTCCATAGAGAGAGAGAGAGAGAGAGAGAGAGAGAGAGAGAGAGAGAGAGAGAGAGAGAGAGTTTTTACTGATGTAACGTGTAGCTGTTTTTTCCTTTCTCGTTTTTTTTGCCTTCCTCTAATGCCGCGGTGAATGTGCAAGTCTTGGGCAGCGGTCCGTCTCCGTCCAGCAAGGCTGAATGAAGGCAAACTCAGTCTTTCGTAACATTGTATTTGTTTCTCTTTAGTCTGGCGCCAATCCCATGACCATATCAAGCTAACATTTCATTCTCTCCTCGCTTTTAGTGCTTGTGCTTCACATCCCCCCTCCTACACAATCTCTCTCTCTCTCTCTCTCTCTCTCTCTCTCTCTCTCTCTCTCTCTCTCTCTCTCTCTCTCTCTCTCTCTCTCTCTCTCTCTCTCTCTCTCTCGTGTGTTCTTAATGAAAGTGATGCGCTTGTGGCGTCATAACGAGTCATTTAAGCAAGCCAGTACTTACTTTTAAAATTGCCTATTTTTTTTTAAAAAGGCCCCGCGAAGCACTGTTCCTAAAACACTTGATTACTTTTCACTCGTAGTGCGAGTCGCTTTCTATCTATAAACGAAAAATAGTTTGCTAAAAAATCCGAAATAGCATTAACTAAAGCAAAGCTCTGCGCTTACTTCACTTGTTTTCGCCTTGGTTATGGGTTTCCCACTTCTTCCCCAGCTCTGCTGATCACGCCAATTGATTTAGCCGGCTTGGAGGAGGTCTGGACGACGTCCAGAAGGGAGCTCCCTTCGAACCAGATTTCGGGCATTCCGAGCATAAAGAAACCACTTAGGGTAAGTGGTGCGAAGGAGAAAGAGAGGAGAGAGGAGGAAAAGGGAAGAGGCTGATGTGTTCAGCTGATATCACTAGTGGTGTATAGTACTATAGACTTAGTTGCTTCCGCAGTCCTGCTTACTTTACAACACACGCCACGTAACTATTTGTGTCCACTAAAGTTTTATTGTTGCATTATTATGGTGATGTCGCTGGGCTTTGAGTGAATAATCACTCTCTTACCAGCTAATTACTGCTGCTCATGGTGCATCCCCACGCTACCTCCTGCCCGTCACGCTGCCTCACACCAGCCCAGACGTGAATCTCACACACCGAGTTTTTATTGTCCCTTGAGTTCTGGTGAAGTTTCCCCGTGCAGTCTCTTTCCGCCGTGAGTTTCTCCTTTTATTTCACGGGGACTGAAAGTTTGGACACTTGATAATTGACTGTCTCTTTTGGAACCATCGGGATGCGCGGAAGTATAATGCTGTTTTGTGATTCGATCTTCGCGTGTCTGGCTTATGTGGGCCGGGCGGCCAGGATGAGGAAGGAGACGAGGGACTGGAATGATCCTGGTGCAATATCACACATTTTTATCTCTTCCAAAAGTGAAGTAATTTGCAATTAGCCTATTGATGACACCATTGTTACTTGTACTGAAAAGATAAATTTAAAATACACTGAGATAGAAATGGTTGGTAGAATGAACGATGAAAGTGAATAAAACAAGGAAGGGGAGGATAAAGATAAACCGGCAGATAATAGACATGATATAGTGATGATGATCTATAAAACTATCACACAAACTGCACACCATCGACAGTACACGGAACCACAGCCGTCCGATCAGGCGGGAAGGGGAAGCAGAGCAGAGTGACAACTTGGACCTTGGTCCTACTGTCCTGCTGTCGCCACTTTTACTATTTCATAAGTATGCCTTGCCTCTCATTCCCTGAGCTATCTATTAGAGAGAGAGAGAGAGAGAGAGAGAGAGAGAGAGAGAGAGAGAGAGAGAGAGAGAGAGAGAGAGAGAGAGAGAGAGAGAGAGAGAGTTTACCTGAGGTCGTGCACTGACCCTTCAAAACACTGGTTCTCAACTCCTCCCCCTCCTCTCCTCTCTCTCCC
>CM035195.1:208417-210917 GCA_020233015.1 Callinectes sapidus
AAGTCTACTATTCAACCTTCGTTGAACTATATACGCCTACCTAAAGAAAATCTTAGCAAACGCGCACACACACACACACACACACACACACACACACACACACACACACACACACACTTTATACGGCTACATGTACGCAAGATTGGGACCTGTCAGTGTGGGAGTCCTGCTGACTGAGGAGGTGTTATTTGTTCAGCTTACCCCCAGTATCTATGCGTTGCTGTGAACGCTGGCAAAGTCATCTCGAATCGGATTTGAGCTAAGCAAGCTAAAATCTACATCACCGAGCTGTTTAATTAATCAAACATGCATATTCTATGAATAGTATGTATATAACTAAGTGAATAATCAATTGTCTATTCACTTCTTTATCAAAAGCAAAAAAAATAAAAGCATCTATCTACCAGCAACCATATCAACCACAAAATACAACAATAATATCTTACAGTTTATACATGATTATATACCAAATAAACATTTTTTAACAATAACTGAAATATGGTCATTTAACTCATCAGTAAATGACGAGTGTCACGAATTATCACTAAAAAAGCCTAAGGCAATCTATCTAACAAAACAGAAATTAGAATGTTTTGTGTAAGAGGGGGAAGCTGGCCAAGAGCAACAAAAATAGTGAAAATAAAAAGCACACTAACTGCCAGTCTTCTGAAAGATCAATAGAGTTGGGATTGCCAAGATATGGCCATCTATTATGAAATTACATGCTATAAAAGTTCAACAGTGTACATACCGTGCAAGGTTTGCAGCGGTCACTTCCTACTACAACGTCAGTTTAACGTAACGAGCACTGGACTCGAATCCATTAACATTTTACAATACTGAGTGTCGAGCAATTTTTCGTCGTAGAAACTTTAATGGAACGTTAAGTTATTTGGACACATTCACAGCGACGAATCATGAAAATACAGTTAAACGGTGAATGCACCATACACACACACACACACACACACACACACACACACACACACACACACACACACACACACACACACCACTTGAGTACTCGCATACCCACATGGGAATGGCGCAAGACAACATCTTTCTGCTAAAAAATTCATCGGAAGGATCAATAAGGTCAGAGAAGCGAGGAGGTGTATTCGGCTGTAGCAAAGAATGCAGCCAGAAGAATCTTACCTGCATTAACATTCACTCATCGATTGCAATACCTGCGTTGCGGACCGAATACTTAGATCTCCTTACTCTTATACAAGTAATCCTAAAAAAACACTCGCATTTTCCCAGAAGACAGTCCCCAACATTAACAGTGCGCACCTCATGTAATATTTATACAGCCACTCATCATAACACCTCGTCATACCTTAGCACCAAGGACAGAAAACGTTCCCTCCACTACTCGATAACGCCACCTTCAGGACACACTTTCTCATCCCTTCACGAGAGGATGGACCGGTGAAGCAAGCAGGTGTAATGCTGGAAACTTTATTCCCTAGTTGAGCAGGGCGTCAGGTCCTCGGCAGCAAGTTAGGAGGTACATTCAGAGTTTCAATCTTGCTACAAAGGCGAGGTTAAGAACTTCCACATCCTTCATCGCACCCATTCTGACGCCTAGCCCCTCTGCCTCGTTCTGGGTTTATACCTCTCCTTTACTACCTCATAACCTCTGGGTGGATTTCTCGTACTTTCTCTACAAATGGAAACAAACCTTCAAATTACCATCTTTTAAATCACAGAGCAGAGGGGAAACATTACATAAACACACTGTCAAAATCCGGGAGCTCTCTCTCTCTCTCTCTCTCTCTCTCTCTCTCTCTCTCTCTCTCTCTCTCTCTCTCTCTCTCTCTCTCTCTCTCTCTCTTTCTCTCATGTTTAGATCAGCACAAAACTACGCAAGGCAAGGAATGAAATGTAGGGCGAGTGGACTGAGGCTGCGGAAATGCGGAGGGAGAAGTAAACTTCGAATGAGACAGGTGTAAATATTTGGACAGGTGGTGCTAGTGTCGGATTTACCTCCAGGTGAGCTAATTCGGGAGCAAACAACTGCGAGGGGTCGGATACTGGCCAGACACTCGACCCGTGTGTGTGTGTGTGTGTGTGTGTGTGTGTGTGTGTGTGATGTTTTTCAGGTGTGCGGTCTCAGCTTGAAATTATCTTATGATTAAAATAACATTCTCTCACCAGTATATTTTTTTAGATTAGTTAAAAAGAATTACGAGGTTTTTTTAATGAAGGTGATTTGCATTTTTAAAAGAAAAGAAAAAAATATTAGAAAAACAAACACAATGGAAATCGGCAAACACTTTCAATGAGTTGCACATATAATAATTATTGATTTAAATCATTTGAAAAATTATGAAATTATTACAATAAACTATTGTCAGCGAGTAATACGTTGCATGAATCAGGGTTGCATTAGAAATGGTATCCTTTTTGCTTCGATGGATTGCAAGCGATGTAGTGTTGGGCTTTTCATCTCGCTTTTCAATATATTTTAAATGATCAAGTGAAAAATATTATGACA
>CM035195.1:213417-220917 GCA_020233015.1 Callinectes sapidus
TCGACAAATAATAAGTTGAATAAATAGGAAAATGCGTCCCAGTACTGAAGGGGTTTAATTAATAGCCAAATTTACACCACGCTCTTGTTTCCATTGCTTTTGCGCTTTGTACTCCATCAAATGCCTCTTATTATTATTTTTTTATGTAAGAGAGGGAATGTGGTTAAGGGCAAGATAAAGAGTAAAAACAAAAGAAGCTCACTTAGTTGCCAGTCCCTTCACACACACCTAGACTATTTGAAACACTCGATATTGACACAAAACACACTTTAAAGACTATGCAACACCTAAATCTGCCCGCAAACACACTAAAACTCACTAAAAACGTTCAATATATACCCAAACCATCCCCCCACACATCCACACCACACATTCAAACCACTTAAAACACTTGATATTGACTCTAAACACACTTGAAATAGTCAACATGGCCACAAACACACTCAAAACTCAGTAGAAACATCCAATATATACCCAAACCATCCCTCCACACACACCCACATCACACATTCAAACCACTTAAAGCATGAACTAAACAACACTGGAAAGGGAGCAAATTGAAGGGAAAAATATATATAAAAGAATGAAGGAAAAGTCTGATAAAAACGCCAGCCATAATGAACACCCAGCTGATGAGCCCTGGGGAGCGAGGTTAGACTGCGCTCAAGTTTACAGAAAGATAAAAAGCTGTGAGGAGAAAATTGGTTTCCTCCGCGAAAACCAACGAAACTGGTTGCTTCTGAGGGAAACAGTGAGAACATTTCCACCTTCTAATGAAGCTGCCGTTACAGAGTCTTGATGAGCCACTTCACCTGCTTCCCTCTTGTACGACCGCCTCTTCTCCAACAATAATGGTGAAGTAATTATAGAATGTATTACTATAATTGTGATAAGATGAATTCAACAGATGCCACATTGTCGCGTAATATTGTCGTTCAGAGGAGACGCGCTGGAAATATCGGTATAAAAATGTACACCAATGAAGGTAATAACAGACCGGTGTATGAGGTGCTGGAATTAGCGCACGACGTGAAGGAAGAATAAAAGCAACTTAAGGCGTCCATTACTTTGAACTGCTTCCTGTTGTGCTCACGGGTGCTGATGCACTTAACGCAAATATATATAATGGAATTTTCTGGTCTTCATTTCACTACAATGCCAGTGACAAAAATTTACTGCAGAGTCTTGTATTACATTTAGGTGCCAAGTAGTTACTGTTTCAAAGATTCTCGTGAATTTTACGACTATAATCATAATGTTCATTTACTCGTGTGTTAGAAATGTAATGAATGCAGGCAACTGTACATAACGAAATTGTAAGTATGAATAAAACATATTAGTAATCAGCACTAAAATTCCATGATGAATTTTTTTTTCTCTCTCTCTCTGGACGATGAGCGGCTTCTTCAGTGTTGACGCCACGGTCCCTTCATTAACCAACGACAGAGGACCTTACTGGAGGCGACACGGACCCAGCCTCTCATTGACCCGCCTGATGTGAGGATGCAAAATAAAATAAAAATCAATATGACGCGGTGCCACTCACATGGAAGGTTCCTCATCTTCCTCACTCAATGGCGGGCGAGGACGGGATCAGGAAGAAGGGACAAAAGGAGGGGAGAAATGAGAAAAAGAAAGAAATGGATGAAGGGATGGAAAGTAAGAGGCAAGAAAAAATAAAAAAGTGAGACACAGAATGAATAGATGAGTGAATGAATGAAGGAGGAAGGAAGTAAGGGAGGATGAGAGGCAGAGAAGTAGGAAAAATAAGAAAAGAAGGAAAGAAAAAAAAAGGGATGGTAAAATAGAAAGGAGGAAGGAAAGGAAGGAACGCAGTAAGGGCTGTAAGAAAGATGATAGATTCAGTACAAGGAAAGATGTTAACAAAACTGGTGAATGAACGAATGGACTTATAGATGAACGGAAGGAGGTCAGCAAATAAGCAAGCACAAGAAAAAGAAACATGTTAGAAGCAAGAAAATTAAAGAAAAAATCAAGTAAACAGGGAAAACATTGAGAAGATACTGAAAATGATGCAAACAGACCATCCAGAAAGCAAACATGAATAGATAAATAAATGAATAACAATGATAACAATTGAACTGATATATCAACAATGAATAATGCACAGTAAGATAAAGAAAAAAAAGTTTTAAAGAAGATTCAGGAGAGTAGTAGCCGGCCCAAAAATGCTGAGAATAGAGAGACGGTGATGAGGTATGCTTTTATTAGCTACAAAGAAGGTGGACTCCTCTGCTACCCTATGTCACCATATTGATTGCCACAGAGAGAGAGAGAGAGAGAGAGAGAGAGAGAGAGAGAGAGAGAGAGAGAGAGAGAGAGAGAGGGAGCATGCTGATGGATGAACCCTTTGAGTTTGTGATCGGAAGAGATTTGTTTTTGTTGGACGTCCGCACACACACACACACACACACACACCGCGGTGAGGGTAAAGGGGAGCAACACGCAGGCATAACTGGTGGGATGAGGGTGAATCAAGGGGTGATGTAAGGCTCGCCACGTGAATATCAATGTAAATTTAGGTGTAAAATGTCCTAGGGATTGAATTTTTGGTAGTTTTATATTTTCTATTGAGCATATATTTGTTTTTGTTTTTCACACGTGTTTTGGTGTCCATGCATTACAAGTAAAGAAAAGTGGTATATCACAGGGATGAGGATTTCATGCAGAAAGACTTAACCCATTAAATATTACAGATACTTAATGGTCTTCATTAACCCTTTCACTGCTCTTTGCTCCATCTTTCCTAAGTAATGGATAATTCCTTTACTTGTTCCCTAGTTACCTAAAATCTTTAAACTGGGTAGAAATTTTAAAATATACTCTCTTCATGGATTCCTTTCACGCAGATGATAATGAAGATCTCATGCATTGTTATTAATGTTAACTGTCGCGTATCGCAGTGAAAGAGTTAAATCACGTATCATTAGTCAGAGAATATATATAAAATAGATAAATTATTCGTGAACAGATGAAGTATTCACTCAGCCAGCCGTGTTACAGAGAGAGGTTGTCATAGTGACCGATCTCCGGATCTCTGGGTAGGACTGTGACCACTCACACCACACACCGGGACAGCGAATCCTCAATCCCTCGAGAAGGTGCCAATCCCAAACGCTACGTCATTATCACCCTCCTTTCCACCATCATTTTCCCCACCTCACTCATAAAGTACATAACGTTCAAAACAAATACTTTAAGAAACCACAGAACACTCACCACACGCAGGGGACGCCGTCTGAAGGCCTGACGGAGGGGCGGCAAGGGCGGGAGGGAATCGCGCATGTTTCCGCCTGCACCAACACGCACTCACTCCCCACACGCTCTGCCAAACAAGGTATCATTAATAAATTCTGCATAGCATCATATCATATCACGCCACTGACCGCCCGTTTCTTTTCCTGCCACCTCACAGCCCGCGCAGTACCACCCACATTCATAAACAACATACACCGCTCAATATACACTTAACACTATACTACAACAGCATACGCTTACTTAACTACTTCTGTAATCGCCACCTGTCTTCTTCCCTTTCCCCGCCATCACAAACACTTTACTAACACGTATAAACATCATAACACCTACAATAATACTCTTACGTATGCACTAAGCTCCCTACACCCTGCCAGGTCAGCTCAGGTCAAGAGGGAAGACTATAATGGTGAAATAAAGGAAGAAATCAAGAAGAAGTTACCTAATTAGTGTCTTATCCCTGTTCATCCTCTAATCTGTCGGTTCTCCTCTGTCCAGCGGCTCAACCCACGCCAAGTTTGTCACCGCGCATCTTCCACGGAGCATATCTCACTACCACTTGTTATCGGCCTCTCTATTCCCCGCCTTGTTTTGAATTGTTAGGCTTTATATTCTTCTTCATGAAGTTATGTTCAGCTTATGGTGGGTTATGTCAGATTTGGTTAGGTTTAGGTAGCTTAGTGTTGTGTTACGTGATGTTAATAAATCTTCCAGTTATTAATGTATCAACAGATTTTCTTTTCCTCCAGTTTTCTTTGGCATAGCAAGATGAGACACGAGAGTTGTAGATAATCTTTGTGTTTTCTTTTTCTTTTCTCGCAACATACTTTCACCGAAGTCCTGGTAAATGGAATATATTCATACTGATGCCGCAGTATTGAATGTGTTAATAATGGACAGCGTGGCAAAGTGGAATGGCAGGGTGCAGTCAAGTGTGTGGCTCAAGAGGGAGGCTGAAACGCGAGTGGTGTGGGATGGAAGGGGCAAGGGAGGTCACGGAATACATCAAAACAACCAAGGGAATTTGAACTCATATATATTCTAGCCAATGTTTATCTGTTAGTTTGTTTTCTAGAATGTAACATAAACGGCCTTGGGTGATAAGGGTGGTTTCTTTACTCTCTTGTGGTTGTTCACCGTGCTGTCTTTTTTTTTTTCTATCGTTATTCCTCTGTTCTTGGCACCACTCAACCTCCTCCACAATTTTATGCCGTTTCTTTCTTTTTTTCCCCCCTTTTTGCTCTGGATTTTTAGATTTTCAGATAGCCAGTTTTTCTTTTTACTTTTTCTTTATTCGTTGTTGCAATGATTCACGGCTGGTTTTTTCATCTTTTATTTCAGCTTACATTTTTTTTTCCAACAGTCTTTCATTTGTTCTTTATTCAGGTGAACTATAGCCTTGTCTATCTTTTTTTTTCTTTTTTATTTGCCCAGTTTCTTGTCCAAGTGAAAAGAAATTTACTTGCACGTGTTGTCTTCTGATTGTTTCTTTCATTATTATTATTATTATTATTATTATTATTATTATTATTATTATTATTATTATTATTATTATTATTATTGTTATTATCATCATCATCATCACCATCATCATCATTATTATAGTTATTATCATTATTACTATTATTATTGTTATTGCTATCATCATCATCACCACCAACATTACTATCATGATTATTATTAACAAATATGTCATGGATCGATTTCTTCATTTAAAATTACATTACATTCTGGTTTCAGGATGCAATGGTTCATAATTCACCGATTACTTTTCCCTTTAACTTTACATACTGTTGAAATATTCATCTCACTGATCGCCTGCTAAATTTACCTTTTTTTTCATTTATTTATCTATCTATCTCTTTTTTTTTATTTATCTATCATTTACTTATGTATTTATCTATTTACTTTTCTATTTATTCATATATTTATTTACATATTCATTTGTATATTTATTTTTCTGCTAAAGTTGTTTTGCATAGTTTATATGTAGATAAGCATATTAATTTCTTGGCAAGTGGTTTGTTATTTACTTGATTATTTCCACGTGCATTGTTTCAAATACATTTGTTCAATAATTCACTTAATTTTAAGCAATGTGTGGTTGTGCTTTCACGTTTCTCCACTCAAAAATTTCCATTCGCTGGCTATCACCTTCAGTTCATCTCTTCCCCTTCTTTTCCAATTGTTCGGGCTCCCATTTTATCTTTTCCTTATCTTTTTGGAAGATTTTATACATATGTGTGTGTGTGTGTGTGTGTGTATGTGTGTGTGTTTATTTTTTCATTGGTTTTATCTGCCTAGGATTTTTTTCCCTTTTCCTATCTGCTTGTTTGCCTGGCTGTGTGTGTGTGTGTGTGTGTGTGTGTGTGTGTGTGTGTGTGTGGCAGTTCTCTCTCTCCCTCTCTCTCTCTCTCTCTCTCTCTCTCTCTCTCTCTCTCTCTCTCTCTCTCTCTCTCTCTCTCTCTCTCTCTCTCTCTCTCTCTCTCTCTTATCCCTAATTAAATGCTGCTGCCAGCTTAGTAGGAATGGTCGGCATACTGGAAATTGTTGCTCATGGATCGGTATGAATTTCAGGCTCGAAGTTTCAATCTATTAACAGTTACCGTGGAGGCGGAGTAAGGCTACAGGCATGCAGTGCGTTACCAGGGCACTCTGTACACAATGCCTAATGGTAATTAATTGGCGTGTTCTATCTATATAACACAAAAGCTTCAATAAGAGGCGAGGGCGTTGAGTTATAAATTTTCTTTTAAGGTTCATTCTCTTGACAAATATTAATAGACGCCAAACCATGAAAATGACACGTCTAGGAGGATTTCATCAATAACCACGACTACTCTTTAAGTGTTACTCGTAGCTTTACTATAGCTCATAATGCAGCCTTGGAGCGACACATGTCTCACCTCATAGGCAGAGGCTGTGTAAGTAGACCTGTCCTGTGGCCACGGAGTAGGAATGGTGTCTTTGTATTCAGATATCGCATTCCATTACATTGATATCAAATATATATGTGTATCCGCATTCGTGTTCGAACAGCTGCTGTCATAAATAAAAGTGTTCTCACTCAAGTACAAAGAATAATCATTCATATCTTTTGAGAAACCATCATAAATCATCATCAGAAATGAGATTCTTTTCTTGCAGCCGTAGTTTCCACGTCAGTCACATGTAGCACAATACTACGTCTATAGGATGTCTTAGCTGACAATTGCCAATGAACTGGGTTGTCCTGGGAGGTAAAAGCTCATTGACCATGGTTTGATTCATCCGCTATTGTTCAGCTGTCTTCTAGGTACCACAAGTAGAGTACTGTGGCCTTTCCTTTGTGTCCATGGAAACTGTTCTCGACTGTCTAATCAGTATAGTACACGACAGTGATGACAATCGCTGTAGTTTCCACAAATGAAGCTGTCTGAAGTATGTAATACTCACGTCATATCTAAATGCATTGCAATGTATTAATGTCATATTAATAACTATAATTTCTAATGATGTCAAGTGTATTTGTATAGCAGTATTTGTATAACAGAAGCACTCTAAGAATTATTGATTATTTATATTAGTCTATATTTCAAGCTTAGTATTAATACATTAATAACAAGTCTCCCTTGATTTCGTGGGTGTTTATGAAAGCTCAGAGTCAGAATTATCAGGAGCGTGAATTTGTGATCTTGATTTCGAGCACAGAAGTACGCACAGGACTAAATTGTCTTCTACATATTTGTCAAAGGATAAAATAACGACCAAGTAGAAAGTCGTATGTGCATATTTCTTAAGGAATGGTCTCTTTCTATTATAAATGAAACAGCATCCATATCATCATTTATGAATTGCTAACATTTGTTCACAATTCAGAGTTAGAGAAACAAACAGAATTATAACACATTTTAAAAATTTCAATGTAAACACCAATACAGCTACATCATCACAATCACCTTTACCATAAAAGGTGTATCTATCGTATATCCTCACTACTACCACTCCAGGCACAGTCCTGCCACAGTCAAATTTTAATCATAAGTAATCTTTTGTTGAAAACTAAATGAATAAATAAGTAACTCTGGCAGAGGCGAGCGTATGATCCAGGGCCACACACATCGGTAACAATAATAATAAGCAAAGTATGACCTGAAGAAATATACGATTTCATGCAATACACTGGGTAAATGGAGACAGCGCATAACATTAACCTCGTTGGTTAAACCATGCATGGCTGCGGCA
>CM035195.1:236888-268278 GCA_020233015.1 Callinectes sapidus
CTCTCTCTCTCTCTCTCTCTCTCTCTCTCTCTCTCTCAACACCATCGAACATTACTGTCTGGCGTGCCCGACTGTCTGTCACCTCCTGCCCCAGGGTTTGCCGCTGGATGCTGTCTGGCGTCACCTTCTTACAGACAACGCACTGGACGACATTTTAGTGTGTTATCCCCTCTTTGGAGGGTTTTCATGATTCCTTGTGTGTGTGTGTGTGTGTGTGTGTGTGTGTGTGTGTGTGTGTGTGTGTGTGTGTGTGTGTGTGTGTGTGTAGGTATTCCTGTGGGTGTGTTGAGTGACTGTAAGTGCGTATGTGTGTGTATAGGAACTGTTGGGAATTGTTTGCTTCAGTTGTTTTGTCACTTGTTTCGTTCTTTTCGCTTTGTTCCGCTTGAAGATATATGTAAATTTATTAATAGTATTTGTTTGACGTATATGCGCAATAAAATAATCAAATCAAATCAAATCTCTCTCTCTCTCTCTCTCTCTCTCTCTCTCTCTCTCTCTCTCTCTCTCTCTCTCTCTCTCTCTCTCTCTCTCTGTCTGTCTGTCTCAACACCACAATCCAGTGTGGTAAAAGGGTTGGTTTAGGTTTCCGAAGAGGAGATGCTTATGCAAACTAAGGCCATAAGTTTCCCAAGATAAATATGATTATAAACTAATTCGAGCATAAAATGTCTTTCCGCAAACAAGTGATTTGAAATATACAGAAGTGACTGAACAAAGGGTCCCCACCAACAGTATGGCAGATATCTAAGCTACCCCTTTAGAATTACAGTTTTCTTTCGTCATCTTTGTTTTACAGGAGAGACTTATTTAAATTATTTTTTTGTTGAACACCACTAAAGTCTCCTGAACGAGCTACCCAGCACCTTATAAAACATATGAAATACAGTTCTTAGAGAAATTAGTAACGTAGATAAACAAACCTGTGTGTTGTAACTTAATGTAATACTCGTACTGTCAACCTTGATTGATAAGATATTACAGAAAGCTATATTAGATGAACTTCATATAATTGTATTCATTAGCATCTCTCTCTCTCTCTCTCTCTCTCTCTCTCTCTCTCTCTCTCTCTCTCTCTCTTGAAACAAAATGCAAATCTAAATGAATACAACACAACCACATCTAAATGAATACAGCACAACCACGAGGCTTATCATCAGTCTGTTTTCACAGCTGATATGGTTCATTAAAACATTTATTTATATATTTATGTTTTATTCTGCAATCCACCAGTATGCATGTAATCAGCATTTCTTATCCACAGTTAACTTGAGCATATTATCATGATAATAGCAGAACTACTAAAGAAATGGGCGCCAGGACTTCGCTGTGTTAGCCTAGCTATAGTATACTTGTATAGCCACATTCGTCCGTTATAATATATAATGTATCAAACAAGCAAGTAGTACTTACATCTCGCCCATGTGCAGCTCATCCCTCATATAAGCAGCGGGGCACCGTATGAGAGGACTCCACCATGGCAACATAAGGGACCCTTTAGCATTCCACACAGCTATTGTTCTTTCTTCCACTCATATTATTCATGGCCGTCCATCCCTTCCATTATCATTGGTCTGGTGAGTCCTGACTTGAGACGAGTCTGACGCCGCAACTCAGTTCCATAATAGTGCCTCTTTTCTTCAGTGTTCCTGTGGCAGAGAGAAAAGATCATCATAGAAAGAGTACACACACATAGGTACATATATATTATAGTGTCATGATAGTCCGCCACGGTTTCATACATGCCATCATGTAATTTGTAAGGAAAGGAGGCAGATGGTTAGCATTTCTTGAAAGAAAAAGGAAAATGTTTAATACGTTATTTGCAGTTTTGATAAAGTTTGAAAACATTCTGCAAACGAGTTACACGAAGCAAAAGTAAAAGGCAGAAATGTGTTGAATAATTTTATAAGCGTGTTTCATTTGCAGCATAGTTTTGAATTGCTAGTATGTGGACGTTAATCCTTTTAGTACTAAGTATATTCATTCCACTGCCTCACCACACAATATTGACCATATAAGCAAGCGTGGATTCCTCCACCTCTAGGACATCAACTCAATACAACCTTGCTGGCAGCACCTCACCTTCACCCGCGCGACCTTCGCCCACACACGCCCGCTAGCAGGTTTGGCAATCAGGAGGGGAGGGGGCGTAGTTTTGAGGCGTGCACAGGATCGCTCTCAGATATCACATTATACAGCGTCTCTATTAATGTATGCAAGGTTTTCATTACCCAAACAATCATCATAGTAACAACACGTGCTCGACACACTGGTGTTGAATAATGTTTTGTTCCGATGTCCCAGCCCAAGCTCCTTCCCACATAATTTGTGGTACCGAGTTTATCACCGTATGTTTTTTTCAGCTTTTTTTGCTCCTACACAGTCCTTCCTTGCAGGTAAGCGGTTCCTCACTGCCAGGTATCAACAAAAGAGCATTTTTTTTTTTTTTATTATTTGTTGGCGAGGTCAAGGTGAATTTCAATAGGCATTGGTCGCTATTTTTTTTATTTCATTTTATTTACTTTGACACTCCACCACAATCACTGAAGTGGTAACTCAGTAATACAAAACATTAAATATTGTAACTTTAAATAACACAATTCTGTATGCAACTGATTCAGAACACTAAACACTTGCTTCCAAATGAACAATTCTACTTATCTTTCATTCTTTTACATTTCAAAAGTTTACATTTACGTGTCTCTTAATTTAAGAGGGCAGGGGATTTTGTTCTAACAGTGAAAATATGATCGAGTGGAACACGGTTATCCTGAGCTTCGTTCACTCCGTATACATGAAGCAGCGAGCAATGCTATTGATGGCGAGAGACGAGCGGTAGTGTGGGGAATCAGCAACATGAGCTCACCAACAGTTACCCGTCACTCGTGATTCCCTTGTTTATTGACTCACCGCCAACAGTGGCTGTGCCGTGACGCCTTTCTTACAATCCTCCACCTAGTCCCTGTTCTAACAAATAAAACATTACGCAGTTTTCCCTAAAACGTTTGGAAAGAACTAACTAAACAAACGCATGTCAGGGAAAGCAGCAAAAACCGAAAAGACGTGACAGTGAAGACCTGTCAAGGCTTCGGAGAAGGATAAAGTCTTGAATAAGGAAGAGAATTGAGAGATCAGAGATCAGAAAGAAGGGAGACAGGACGTAAGGAGGCAGGAAATGAGAGGAGCGAGAAGCAGCCGAGAAGAGTGAAAGGAAGAGGAAGATGAAAGGGAACTGACCTCTTGCGTCTGGGGTTGAGAGTTGTGGGTCACGGTCAAACATCCCTCAGTAACGTTCACTCATTCCTTACCACTTCCTGTTTCACTATCATCTTAGTTCAACTTCCAGATATCCATCATCTCATTCATCGGCTGCTTGGGTTCCCCTCCGCCAAGCTGCTCAGTACATCTCTCAAGCATGAGTCAAAGTAACCGTTCAGGAAATATAGCTCTCAGAACCAACAGACATTACGAGATATATAATTCTCTCTACGTGCCACAACCAAGAAAGCTTAAGGAACTGTTCAAGGTGAGGATGGATGAGTCAGCCTGGTTTAGTGCACGATGTGGCGGGGGGAGGTGGGTGGGGCAGGCAACATTATGCATCAAGTCTTGTCTGAGTCTAGAAGCTCATACAGAGAATATTAAACCTCCCATAGTAAGAACGCACGGAAACTTATAGCTTAGCACTTTATATGGCGATAGAAATTATGTTTAACTCACATTATAACTCAGACACACAGTGGCAACATCCTTACACAACCTGAAACAGCTGAGCCGTGGACTCCCTCTACCCTTGTTAGGGTGAGCGCCACACCACACGTGACTGCCTTGCAGCCGCTCCCAGCCCGTAGCTGCTGGTAGCTCGGGGCTGTTTTCGTAAGCTGGCAGGAGGGAGGTGGAAGACATCACCAGAACTTGGGGTGCAACCCCACCAGGATGTAGGGAGGCGCCACACAAGGCGTGGGGAAGAAGGGGGATAGAAAGCAGCGACTTTATAACCAATCCAGACAGTCTGAACATGAGTCTTGTGGTAAGAACTTCAAAACATCTAGCAGAAAAACAATCGTGCGGTCATTCACTACTCAAGCTAAGGAGGGCCTGGTGTGAGTCGGACATAACAGGACCTTACACCAATCAAGAAGACATGACAGCCACCCACCACCATTGAGCAATCGTGACGAGCTGCACCACGCTGCCTGTGAAGACACCAGACGAGTCACGGAGGGAAAAATATCTTCCTTCCGGATTGGTTAGATGGTGCGTATACTTGATTAAGCACGCACACGGGCACGCACACACACACACACACACACACACACACACACACACACACACACACACACACACACACACACATGATACATCCGCCATGTGTTTTAGGATTATGTTCAAAGGGAACGTATTGTGGGAAGCTGAATAGGATGATGCAAGGTGGTGGAAATTACAGGAACTTTTCATAACCAGAAAAAGTGTAATATTCATGTATATGTGTGCAATAGCAAAAGGAACATAAATGGATAAATGGAAAAATGAATATATAAATAAATCAAAACCCTACTGTTCTAATGCTTGCAGTAGTTGGTGGTTGTGGTCACTGCCGAGACTATCATGCTATCTAATGAAATTGTTGCATTATACGAGTAAAAAAGAAAAACAACGACGTGACTGTAGTGCTGAATATGAATAAAAACGAAGCAAAATGAGTTTGAAGTGGCGCGTCAAGTCAGCTGCATGGGAGATGAGACAAGGACAAAACACCTGGAGCAGTTCCCTCCTTATCTGGCCACACATCCCGTACCTTTCCCTTCCCTCCATCCCTGCCAGGTAAAGGCCGCGGCCAAGAGGTCGAGAAGATCAAACAAGCATTAAACAGGATTTATTTTTCCTCGCTTTTTTATATATTTTCCCGCACGGTTTTCCGGGTTGCAGGTGTGTGTGTGTGTGTGTGTGTGTGTGTGTGTGTGTGTGTGTGTGTTCATTTGCTTGTCTATCTCCTGTACAGATGTCCCATCATTTTCTGCCCCACCTGTTATTTCGAGTCCTGTCCATCCAATTAAGCCAGCATTATGTCGCCCCAATGTTATCTGCCCGACTGACCTTTCAAGCGTTAAAACTCAATAGGTGCTTGTTACATTCCGTGCGATAATCACCTTGAACTGCGATCTACAAAGCCTTTCAGGAGCTGATGGAATGAGCGAGCGAGCAAACACGATAGATGATAATGGGAGAGGCGTCAGTCCACAAACGACCCGCTTTATTTTGTATGCAGCCCACGCCTCGCCGATTATGCGAAGGGACGAGACACGCTGGGGTAAGGGTGGGTGGGGGAGCAGTGGGCTGGGTTGGAACAAAGTGCGGTGGTGTGGTGGTGTGGTGGAGTGTGAGGAGGACGTGTGTAGGTGAAATGTCAAGTGTGTTGGTATGATAGCGTGTTGGCTGGTGTGGAGAATGACGTATCGGGTGTAGAGGAGGAAGTGTGTGATGGTTTTAAACGGTGCGGTAATAGGAGAGAGTATTGGGTGGTGTGAGGTTGTGAGGTGGGGTGCGAGAATGGGTGGTGTTAGCGGTGGTTACATTAGGGCAGGCTGGCTGGGGGCTGGGTGTACGGGCTGAGATGCGGGAGAGGGGAGAAGGGAGAGGCCGGACCGGTTTATGATCTTCAGTGCGAGCTTAAATACATTACTGTGTGCACCACCCGGGGCTAGGCAGGCGCCGGGATGTCCGTGGAGAACACTGACAGGGGTATGTTTTGGGGGGATGGATGGGGAAACAAGACTAGCAATGGGCTACAAAAGGGAAAAAACAATTGTTGTCGCTTTCCTAGCGCAGAAATTAGAAGAAAAATATAAAAACGGCACAACAGGTGGTAACAACAGGTGATATAATAGGTAAACAAACACGAGTCTTCTTCTTGTCCGAAATCTACGTATAAACACTAAAACTTACACACACACACACACACACACACACACACACACACACACACACACACACACACACACACACACACACACACACACACATACGCGTGTATCATACTGTGTGTGTGTGTGTGTGTGTGTGTGTGTGTGTGTGTGTGTGTGTGTGTGTGTGTGTGTAAGGTTTTGTTATGGTTTAACAGTTCATGCTCAATGGTAAGAAACTCTCGGGATTTCCTTTACATACATAGGAATTTCAGCAGCACAGTCTCACGAGAAAGCCCCCTACGGTGTCGTCAAAGTATTTCAGTCCCAGTGAGTTTCTCTCCTGACTCACGCCCCTCCCCGCTGACGCCGCTTTCCCTGAGGTGGGCGGTGCGTCATCAGCCCTTTTCGCAATTCACAATCCACATTATTATTCACCACATTTTGCACAATTTCTCAACCCTTTTGTTAACAAGATAACGCTTAGAGATGAAATCTGAACATATTATGTGCCTCTATAGTGATATTCAGATGATTTATCAAAGTAACTATGTGTCAGCGTCATCAACTGACATATTACAACACACATTTCTTTATGAATATAATAATCATTGACAGCATTTTTAAACATTATTGATCGTCAGTCACCATTGGTAATCATCTGCCAAACGCTTACTTGCATGCACTACTTATGTACATTCACATTCTTATGTTGATCTCAAGTATTCTCCTCAAGGAATATGTTAAGGGAAATCTAATGCGCGAAGTCTAGGGGGCACTGTGTTATCTGGAACGCGATATAAACAAGGAGAGAGGAAGTGTGGCAGGTGAGTGCGGGTGGTGAAGGTCGCAGCAGCTGGGTGAGGGAGGGAGGAGGAAGGGGCAGTGGCAGAGACAGGGGCCAGCAAGAGGGCTGTCCTGGCAGTCCTAGTGGCGCGTGTTACAGGCAGTGTGTGTAATCCGAGGCCAGTCGAGACCGAGTGACGGAGGCGGCAGGATGTGCGTGGCTGCCCCGCCGCCACCCTGACCTAACAGAGAGACCCTCGCATCGCATGTGTGTGTGTGTGCCAGACAGTTTGAGTCATCAGACGTTGCTCGACGCCCTACTTGGCCAGATCACCGCCTGTCACGATCACTGAAGTGGAACTGTGATTCTGTGTCCTGTCAGTTTTTGAGATTGGACAGAATTAAAAAGTGCAAATTCGTGACATCTTAACAAAAGACACGTGACGTGCGGCTGAGGAAACCAGTGACACGAAAACTGCATGAAAACAAATAGTGAATGAACGCCTGCCAGAGTGAAGAGTGAAGGAAGAAGTCCTGGCGACGCACAGCGGGCGGTGGTGGCGTTGGTGTGTCACGTCGTGGTTGGGGGTTTCCGGAGGTAAGTTCGTTGCTACAATAAGCTTAGTATTCACAATGATGAAGTAAAACCAAACGTCAATAGTATCGATGCAACCTTCACTAGTCTACTATATGTGGAAGGCAATTAAATTTTATATCATTGTCCATCAATTTTCGACATTATTATCACAATATGACATCGCAAGACTGGCACTGGAGGAAAGCTGGACGAGTATATACATATATTTACTAAAAATTCTCTGTAGCAGTAAAATCGATGAAAAATGCTGACGAATATTATTTCTAAAATCATAATTTGTTAAAATTTAAGCACTGCTACATTGTAAAAGGACGATTGGGATGAACATACCCCAGAGCTGGTTTTTCGGTGCGATTAGAGCACGAAATAAGTAAACTCAGAGATCTGTGCGTAATACATTAGTCCATTTGACGCCATGTGTTCCACCGACCAGGTCAGATTTTGTTCACTATACTACTTATATTGTTCAAACAAGTACGGTTCATGAAATAAATAGATAATCATAGGATACTGCACCATCCCGTTAAAATATAACCTGTTATCCATTTTTCCTGAAGTGAATGAGTAGATTATTGTGAAGGTTAATTAACTAGATTTGAATTAACATTGAGGCGAAGAGAGCTGTCGACTGAGATAAGAAGTGAGAAATCCCTACACAGCGGAAGGAAGCACGATAACACCTCACCCGTCACTCTGTTCTCTCCCTCTGCTTCTCTACCCAATGAACATAAACCATGAACTTCATCATCTCCAGCGTCGCCTCTCTCTACTCTCTTCTCGCTGCCTTGTCGTCTCACCCATGAACCGTCCTCAGGATCAAATAACAGTAATTGTCTCCTCTCTCTCTCTCTCTCTCTCTCTCTCTCTCTCTCTCTCTCTCTCTATTCCCAGGCTGCTGCACCCACATGCCACCTGCTTCCCTCCCCCACAACATCATGCGACACTTTTATAATCAAGCTGTGTTTACTGTTAGACTCGCTGTTGCTCTTAGTATTACCATTCTTTTGCCATCATTCTCATTTAAAATTTATGCAATGTCTGAATCCTTCCTTCATCACTTCTCTCATCGGCTCTGTTATTTTTTTTCACCTCCTTAATCCAAGTTTAATCGAAGTTCCTTCCTTCGTGGATCTCATCTTATCTTTCATGGACGAGTGGCAAGCAGAGACGGAGTACTTCATGGGAAGCGTCTGGGCCAACACTTGCGACCAGCCAGCTGTAATCATTCTGGCTAACACCTGCATAAACTGTTTTTTTTCTTTTTATGGTTTCCTCCCATCCATGTAGCTATGAATCTCCCTCCACTCCATGGTAGTTTGTGCCATGTTTTTCTAAGGCTGCGTCTTGTTATTATTCCAAACCATGATGATCGTGACGTAGCTCCCTTGGTTGTGACGGTCATGCAGGGAACAGTGCACAGCATAGTCTGGTGATGCTTCTGCCGCCCTCCACCTCTTGCTTATGTTACGGTCAAGGTCGCTGTGTACACTGGCAGAAAATGCAAGAACAACTAGCTGCACTTGTTTCCTTATTTACTCATTTTCCACGTCGAGTCTCACACTGCTAGATTCAAGTATCAAACTACATGACGTAGGTTTTATTTACGTCAGCGCAATGAGTCATTTGATCGTTACGACAAGATGAACAACACAGTGGTAGGAGGGGGCGTGGTAAATGGTGCTGCGGAGCGGAATGGACCTGGCACTGTCACTTGATACTATCACCGCCACACGCCCCCTCCAACCTTCCTGACAGCTAGACCACCAATAGGAGCCTCTTTGGTGCACAAAGTGTGATGAAGGTGCCTCTCCACTCAAGAAAGTGAATCAAGAAAAACGAAGACAACGAAGTACATCGGTACAACCTAAAAGTGCCACATTTAATTAGGACACACAATACCCGGCTCACCAAGGTGAACATCTTTTATCTCAAGTAACATCGAAAGCAGCAGCCAGGGATAATGATAATATTGTGGGAAGAAAGTAATATCTATATTATGCTATGTTATCAAAACCAGTGCAAATATGTTATTGGCAAAGTTTGTTGCATTTCATATTTCTTTTTAGAGTGAACTGCCATGTTAATGAAAACAAATCTATATCAAAACCTCTTATTCTTCACCACCTCCCCGTCGCCATCACCAACATCCACACCACTCAGATCCAGGCGAGACCTTCAATTTTCACCACCACCAATATTCATAATTTAACATCACTTTTAGCCTCGTTAAGTACGTGGATTTTTCAGAATGGAGGGGAAAATCAGTGAGTTTTTATTTTTTAGATTTTCTACAGTTCTACACCAAATTGGTCTTCCTCTGACCAACCACTACTAAAAGATCTGAGCTCCTTCTTCTAGTGACCTTTCAAGTTGAAAGGTGGATGCTGATGATGAAAGTAAGGACATCTTTAAGAGACAAATTCAACCCTAATCTTATGAAAGTAAAAGAGGATTTTCTTTTTTTATGTCAGCTAAAAAAGAAAAAAAATCATTGCTGCCACCACTTGAGGGAGGGAAGGCTCTGCAGAGTGGGCGGTGGGCCTGTCTGCCTCTGGGTGTTGAGGTAAGGCTCCTCTTCAAGGTCTCAAGGGGTCAGACAAAGGGTGAAGAACGAGAAGAGTCCGCTAGACATGTTAACCCGTATAAGCAAAAACGCAACACAAAAGTCTTCTCTGCTGCAACTCTGTCCACCCACTCCAACCCACCCAACTCCCTTCCCTGCCCCGCCTCTCCCACTCTTCAGTCCCTTCACTTTGTCCTCCAGATTATCTTTCCACCTGCTATGTCTATTTTCCGCCCTCCACCTCGCACACAGCCCTAAAAAACATGCGCCTTCAGCCTTGAAAGGACGAGACAAACCAAACATTCATCTTTTCCTTTTTGTTCTTTATTCGGATTCTAGAAACAACAAGGAGAAAGTCTGTCTAGCGGCGAGTCGCAGGAGAAACAAATTACGCGTAAGTACATTCAACTCACGCTCAGGGAGAAAGAAACTTGCGAGCGGGAGAAAAAGCTGAGCACTGAACCGTGGTGTGTCTTCGGCCATTATACACTGTCTCCCGGTCAGCCAAGCAGGTGCGTTCCGAGATGGAGTGAAGGGAAGGTAATAAGAGGTGCGCCGAGAAAAGTAGCCGAGAAAGGTAGTGAGGCGGCAGGCACGTGACGAAAAGAAATGGTGGGGATGAGGGAAGGATGAAAGATGGGTGGAGGGGGAACGGGTAAAAAATGGACGACCCACATATGAAAAATAGCTCAAGCCTTGTGTGTGTGTGTGTGTGTATGAGAGAGAGAGAGAGAGAGAGAGAGAGAGAGAGAGAGAGAGAGAGAGAGAGAGAGAGAGAGAGAGAGAGAGAGAGATACTGATGGCGAGTTAGGAGGCATTCGAAAAAGAAAAAAAAACATGTATGGTCATTTCATTTACATTCGCACAGTGACATGGAAAGTAGGAAAAGAATACACAAGCAGGTGGATGAGAAGAGAAGAGTCACACATACTGATGAGACCGGGGAAAAACAGGTGCGGAGGGCGGAGAGTGAACAGAAGCCGAAAAGTGCGAAGGTAAATCTGGAGTAGCGTTGAGAGTAATGACAGATAAGGGAAGGTGGAGGTAGGAGAGGAGTGGGGTAGGAATGGTGAGGGGGTGTGCGTGGCAGGAGAGAGAGAGAGAGAGAGGAGGTTGGTAGTAATGTTGATATGGACAACTGGATAATACATGGTAGTGAGGGAGGAAGTTTACTCGTAACGTTGTAGTGATTGTGATCAGGGTACAGTGATTGCGCACATGTTTGCTTGTGCGGTGTAGTGAGGTGATGCTAAGGATCGTTTGGTGTGGTGTGGTGTGGTGGTGGTGGTGGTGTATTTAGCGATGTATGACGTTGGTGCTACACAGTGAGTTTAGTGTAGTGTAGTGTGGTGTTCGGAGTGGTGTGGTGGTGTTCCGACCTCCATATGTGTGACAACAAGTGGTGTGTGGCGTATATTTGGTGTGGTATAGTAAACTCTGTGTTGTCTTTATTGGAGTAGTGGTGTTCAGGTTAGTGATGGTATTTACTACACGTATGATGGTGACAGTGGCTTTGTGTTAGCGCTGCCTCCATGCCTCGAGGTGTTGTGCCACTGGAGGTTATTCAAGCGAAACCGCCACCTGGTCATGCTGGTGGCAGTGGCGGTGGTATTAACCTCTTCAGTACTGGGACACATTTTTCACCATCAGTTTTGTGTATGATTATATTAATTTATGAACACTAGAAAGGAGGTTTGTGGAGGTCAGAAGATTAATGGCCAGAGTTTTTTTATTTGCTTTAATACCCACATGAGTTTCTGAAGCTGTATAAAATTGACAAATAATAACCATGATAAATATAAAAAAACACGACCTAGTACAGAAGGTATTAAGAGTAAAACGCACACCGGACATTCCTAAATAACCTGCAAGTGGACATCCACCAGCCGCTGAGTGGAGAGTAAAGTAAGGGTATCGAATGGCTGATGATAACATAGATAAGCCTTCCCTCTCTTCCCTGTCGCCGCTTCTTTTTCTCCTTTCACCGCCAGCATTTATGTACTTCAATTCATTAGTGTAGATGGTCTCCTTCACTCTCTCTCTTTCCCCCTTTCTTATCCATATGCTGAGTACCTCCAGTCAGCATTCCTTGGATACGTGTGTGTTACATTTTTCTCCCTTTAGTGCACAAGGTGGTCGAGGGTGGAATGTGACCCACTACCTCCCTCTGCATCCCCACAGGCCCCCGGCACCTGAGAACGAAGACTAAATACATTTCTGACGCTAGAACGGATAGTCTCATTGAATGCACAGAGAAAACCTCCTCCCTCCTCCATCAAAATGTCAGTCTTTTTTTTTCTCTTACGCGTCTGTCTGAACGAAAGCAACTGGAAAGTATCTGGATGGGCAGCGGGAAGTACAAAGGATACCGGGAGATTTGTAGATGCTAAAATGTTGGCCTCGCTGAATATAGATGAATTTTATGAGACAAATACGAAACAGTCACAAAGTACGTACCCAAGTCCATGACCCGCCCACTCCTAGGTCACACTAAGGCACAGAGTTGACCACCTAACCTTTCTCTCCTCCCCCCTGTTGGCCACAGTGCGGGGCGGTCAGGGAAGGTGCAGGGAAGATCATTAACCACCTGCAACTTTTGTCCTTGGATTTTTGCTCTTTTATCACAAACTAATTAAAGAATAGAGATATTTGTTTGACGTATTTTGCCTTTTTTATGTAACAATCTTTATTATCATATCTCAAGAAAAATCTGATTATGTTTTCGTATGAGGACAAAAATACATAACAGATCAATAAGCATTTGAATATTAACGTGTCCAAGAACTCGCCCGCTTTCCCTCGTTGATTAAGTGAGCAGGTGGAGCAACGCTTTGGGAAACGAGTCTCTCAGCAGCCATCAGGGGAACGGCCACGCTTGAAACAACAATGAAGGGTGTCGGCGTGAGGATCAGCTCGTGTCGTCACCAAACGGTCATCAAGAGGAAAAGAAAGCCACGGACTGTCATCGAGTCAACAACGGCATTTGTCCTTCCCTAGTGGTGGTGGTGGTGGTGGTAGTGGTGGTGGTGTTAGTGGTGATGGTGGTAGTAGTGGTGGTGGTGAGGTGGTGGTAGTGGTGTTAGTGGTAATGGTGGTGTTAGTGGTGATGGTGGTAGTGGTGGTGGTGGTAGTGGTGGTGGTGGTGGTCCTTTCTTTACGTAGTTTTATCTCTTTTCCTGCACGACTAATAACAGATTTGTGCTTCACAAACCGCGCGCACAAACACATCCGCACAAGTGCAAACGTACTGCACACACACACACACACACACACACACACACACACACACACACACACACAGCAGGCTAAACATTAGAATTCGCTTCATTAATGTATACAAGGAAAACACACCTGGTGGAATCACTATTCTTAGTCTCCGAAAATGTGAACTGACTCGTTTGTAGGAAAATCAAAACTGAAATTTGTGTTCATCTAACAAAACACACCAAAGTCTCGGCCATTCAGTTAATCAGGCAAAAAAAAAAAAAAGATAAAAATAAGTGGTAAAAGAGGAGGGAATGAAAAACAAATTACTGACATCTATTTGTAAAAGGAAAGCAACGAATTGACGTACAAATTCAGCAATCTCGATAATGGTTGTAAGTAGGATGTAAAGCTACTACAATGACTACTTTTTCCATATAGTTCAACTACAAACTCATAATATAGAAACCATTCTTACGATATCACTGCACTATTACATACATTATGCATGATAGCATTTTTGGTGTCTGATCATTAACTCAAACACTGATTCTATTACTATAATAAACGCACAACATTTTAGAGAGGCATTCAAAGCTAGACAAAGAAAAGAGAAGCCGCAAATCGTAGAATGCTTATTAAACTTTGAGTGACTGCTATGGCTAATCCACTAGGCCAATAGATTATCATAAGGAGCAGCTCATGATACGTTTCAAAACATTCCACACGTTAAGCGTCATGAATATTAATAAGTTATCGACTCCACATACTGGTGCATGGTAACATAAGGAGAGATCGACAGGCAGCAGTTCATTCCTCGTCTATTGAATGTTTCTTTAGTAAGATTATAAAGGAAGGAATTTACGTTTTCTAAGAGGAATATGTATATGTGTGTGTGTGTGTGTGTGTGTGTGTGTGTGTGTGTATGTGTGTGTGTGTGTGTGTGTGTGTGTGTGTGTGTGTGTGTGTGTGTGTGTGTGTGTGTGTGTGTGTGTGTGTGTGTGTGTGTGCGTGTGTACTAGTAGATGCCAAGGTCTTTGATAGTGAAGTCGTTAAGCTGAGTGCGAAACTCAAGATAAGGAGGTCATTGCAAACGGTTGTGCTTTGGTGTGTGAGTGACGCCTTCATTGTGAGGAAGAGCTCACTGCGAGGCTTCCTTTGCTGTCATCCTGCTGGCGATCCTTTAAAAACATTTCCTTTGCAGACTCGAGATACCTACAAGAGAGAGAGAGAGAGAGAGAGAGAGAGAGAGAGAGAGAGAGAGAGAGAGAGAGAGAGAGAGAGAGAGAGAGAGAGAGAGAGAGAGAGAGAGAGAGAGAGAGAGAGAGAGAGAGAGAGAGAGAGAGAGAGAGATTCAAAGTACAGGATGTTTATTAGACATGGGCTGACACGAGCAATGCTTTCAGTGCACACTTTTAGCACTTTCAGCTTATCATTGGACGTCAATATCAGCAGCGAAACTGATACTACTCAGAAAAGAAGCATCAAACTCACATTTTTGCAACCTTAGGAAATTAAATGAAGTCTTTCATCTATATATGAAACCATCAAGGGCGCCAGAAGTAATGTATGAAAATTTTATAAGCATGTACAAGAAAGAAAGTAATTTAGATTTTGCAACATCTACCTAATTTAAAGTTCAGATGTTGCTGCAGAAGAGGTCAATATGTCTCACAGTGATTAGTAATTAAAGAAAGCAAACTGAACAAGATAATCAGACTTCATTATATTTCCTCGGGTATAAATTAGAATAAGAGAGAGAGAGAGAGAGAGAGAGAGAGAGAGAGAGAGAGAGAGAGAGAGAGAGAGAGAGAGAGAGAGAGAGAGAGAGAGAGAGAGAGAGAGAGAGAGAGAGAGAGAGAGAGAGAGAGAGAGAGAGAGAGAGAGCGCGAGAGAGAGAGAGAGAGAGAGAGAGGGAGAGAGAGAGAGAGAGAGAGAGAGAGAGAGAGAGAGAGAGAGAGAGAAAGTAGCTCAATAGGACATAACACTTAACAACTAACATGTAATTACGACATTTGATAAGTTTGGGTAGACTTGTATTTATGGATGATAGTATTTAGCGGACGCACTTACTGACACACCAAACGTTCAAGTGTGTGTGTGTGTGTGTGTGTGTGTGTGTGTGTGTGTGTGTGTGTCGGTATGCCTCAACCAAAAGAACTGATGTCACTCCGTTAGTTCACATTTCTATAAAACAGTTTTTCTTATGGACACAGCAGCATACAATATTCACAAGCTGTACATAACCGTGGTCAATTCCTAGCCACAAGGATTACAACAACGAGGGATGACGCAGTGTGAAGACGAAGTAAATGACATATATATCGTGGTGAGGACGTGTTTGGACGTTAGTGTTGGTGCTTAGTGCTGCGCCCCGGCAGCTCGTGTGACGGGAGAGGCCTTGTGAAACTAAGACAGCAAGGAGTAATAAAGATACGTAGAATAGAGGACTGTGGGAGGGAGTGGGTTTGAGACGGGCTTGAACAGTGCCGCGTGGGACGATGAAAACTTTGTTCGTTTTATCAAATTACTCATCACCTCATTCCTTGTAGTGTAGGAAATTGTAGCACTTATTCAGAAGCTACGTATGGATGATTATCCCTTGTGCATCGTAAGTGAAAGGGGAAAAAAAAACGTTTACTTGATAATGTGACACAAAGTTTACACAAGAAAGAGCGGAGGCGCAATGAGGCGTGATAAGCAAAAAGGGTGTTTTTAGTTCCCAACGCCTCTTGTGCAGTTTTTATCTTTTCCCCTCCTTCCCACAGAGGGTGGTGATGGAGCAACCATATTTACTATAACTCCCTTGCATGTATCACCACATTTGATCACACCAGAGCGTTCCTATCTAGTAGGTATTCTAATTCACGCCACAAGCCCACCTGTTACAAAGTGAAGATGGAATGCTGGTATTCATCTTCTCTCAAAGAGTTGTAGATATAGAACGTCATTTTAACCTAACGTGCATTGATTAACTAGAGCGATTCCTTTCCATCTCTAACGATAACTCATCGTCATTTAGTTATATACCTATTTTAGTGTTCTGTAATGAGGCGCTGAAACCTTAAATTTACAGAAGTTATACGCACACACACACAAACAAAAACACAACTGAACACTGATCTTCCAAGGTAGTGAATATACTCAGTAGATACTGAGTACCAACCATGCAGCTTCCCTTCGTCCCATTCATGCCGTCTGCTCAGCGCCACAGCGACCAGCTGAACCAACACCAACATCGGCAACCAACGTCCGCATAGCATCGCAAAAAAACCTTATTTGGTAAATCGTTCTAGATTTATCAATAAGCTCACTCATTAATGACCCTGAAATATGAAACTCCTCGGACAGAAAGTCTTTCAATTCTTGTATGTGAAAGAACGACTACTTGGGTACAAGAATATTAGAGACTTAAAAATGGTGTCATCTCTATCGCTTATACGCTATTTTGTAGGATGTTGCTGAAACTTGGTACAAAGATATCATACAACGTTCTCACTTAACTGTGTGTGTGTGTGTGTGTGTGTGTGTGTGTGTGTGTGTGTGTGCACGTGAGCGTCTGGCCCTCGTGTTTATACCAATGTATATAAACTTACTCAGACTTGTTTCCATTACAGAAAGTCCTCCTACAAAAGCAGTGAGCACATTCACTACCCAACTCTATAAAGAACAACAAACAATATCATCCATTTTTCAGACGAGGACCCATAAACCACTCCATTACCCAACATTAATTTTCTTCCCACTGACCCCATTACTTAATCTGACATTCCTTTTTGCCCCTATTACACACACAGCTACACACCAGTATGAAATAGTGCCAGCCTAACCCTCGCCTCCACACCCCTACACCCGTACAACACTCAAGTACCGGCCAGACACTCGCCAGAGACGCCAAAAAAATCCTTACTAGTGCTCGAGACTCCCAGCTGCGCTCTTCCTCTTCCCAAGTGACGGGACTCGGAAGATTGATTACCGGGGACAACAGCGGTGTGTGTGTGTGTGTGTGTGTGTGTGTGTGTGTGTGTGTGTGTGTGTGTGTGTGTGAAAAGTAACATGACAAGAGTACCTCTGTAACGGGTCTTGGTGAATGAGGAGGCCTTCTGCATTGGGATATAAGAAAGGGTAGTTGGTAACTGATCGAGATGACTGAAGACGAGGATTAGGTTAATACAAGAAAATAACTTTTGATTCTCTCTCTCTCTCTCTCTCTCTCTCTCTCTCTCTCTCTCTCTCTCTCTCTCTCTCTCTCTCTCTCTCTCTCTCTCTCGTAGCAGTCAAGGATCTGCTTAACACAGGGCATAAAGTGGAGATGAAATTACCACGGAGTGACAGAGAGATGAAAGACTTCAAGGAGGTCTGGGTTAAGGTGCCTCTCGTGTTTTAGAACCACGTGTACTAGGAAGGACACTGATTCATGGCTATACAACCGTAAAAAATTAAAAAAGAAAAATCTTTCATTTCATAAAGTGAGCTAAGCATAATTTCACAGTGCTTGATTAAGAATATCGACGCAGAGGATAAGATGCGGCTTCAAGAAAGGGTATCTGAAGAGGGGCAGAATCTGACACTGATGGCACGCCCTTGGCATTAATGGGAAGCAGGCACTGGGAGGGAGGGAGGAAGAAAGGGAGGCAGGCACTGGGAGAAGGCAGGCACTGAAAATGTGAGACGATACTCGGGGTTCTGGTAACGCGAGAAGGAGACACGGGGAAAACAGGAAAGGGGGTAGATAAGGCAACAGAGAAAAATAATATTAATAAGTAGACTGAACTAAAACATGGTGAGATACTGCTCGTGCCCTCAGGTCGACAACCGCTTCTTCCTGGCCACGTCGGAGGAAGGACCCGCCACTCGTCACTAATTATAGAGACCAGTACGCCTCTGTTTACTGAGGAAACTAACACACCGCCCGCCTTGCTCTCCCTCATCCGCCCCGCGTGGTGAGTCAGCGCGGTTGTTGATCCTTGTGAGACTAATTGGCCATCAGTCCCCCCCCTGCTTGTTGTCTTATGACGCTGACTCAATATATTCATATAATAAAGAAAGGCTTACCATAATAACAACATTTTACAGATTATTGTTCATACACACACCTCATCATCATCTTGGGTATTCCTCAAACAAAACACAAAGAAAGAACAAACAACAGCAGATCTATAGGTGGCCACAAAGTTGTGCGTGATGAGTTGCTGTATCTAATCTGAAGTAATACTGTAGATGCACCGTACTTAAGTCGAGGGCTCTTCACGGTGGCACACTTTTCTCACCCGCTTCCAAAGTGGACTCTCCTCAAGATTTATTACAAATTCCATGATATGAAGTAACCTTCGATAAATAAACAAGGATAGTGCTCACGATGAAGCGAAGAAGCAGCACCACCTTGTCTCTCTCAAGCCTCGGCCCTAGTGAGGCAGAAAGTCATCGCTTCACCCACACTGACCACGCCCCTGCACACACACACACACACACACACACTCATCCTGTCACTATCTCCCGCACGCCAGTCATTCTCAACAGTCTCTGGCACCTTACAGTAGAGCAGCGTGCCTCCCTGCCTACTGGCATAGTGCTGCATGGTAGAAGAAAAGACTATGGTGGCGGTCACGATGATCACTCGTGAGAAGTGGAGAAGGTATAAGTTAATCTCTTGTCTCAATTTTGTAAGGCACCATGAAATATGTATCTTGCAACATTTTCTTAGTATTTTTTGCATCGCTGTATGTAATATATCGTTACGTGAAACCTCTACCACGAATCTCTAGAGCATATCCCTTATTTTAGTGGCAAATGTATAATACAATCGGCATTCAAACACAAAATTGCATTGTTTAAAGGTGCGACTCAAATCTTTTTCCTCTGATGATGGCGTTTCTAACACTATCTTCTGCATGAATATTGTCCAATAAATATCTTAAATATATTATGGGATGTGAGATTTTGTACATAATGTGTTTGGTAGCAAGCAAAAACGTTTCTTTTACATTTCAACAGGCCTCCTCTTGCCTCTTTCATTGGTACCCCTCCCCTCGACACACGGCCATTAAATCTCCTATGTAAGGCACAGGTTAGCTTGAAGAGATTATCATGAATTTACGCTAGTAAAACAACACTAGATAATGCCTCGTGTGTGTTTTCATTTATGGCAAATGCTTTGTTAATATTCTCTTTCATTAATATATGTTAGACGTGTTTCAATGATTATTATTCTTTTAATTATTATATATTTTGACTAGATTCGGCTTTCTCTCAGTACTTTCCTAATTGGACAAACATTTACTTTACTCGATGCTTTGTTCTTTCAAGGGTTGGTGGAAAGAAGTGCAGATTGTATCTCTTAATTCATTAAGTAAGCGAAGGGAGGCGCTCAAGAAAGGAAAGAGTCAGTCATCACTCACTCCACCCACAAATATTGATCTTACCTGCACTCTACAGTTCGAGAGTTTAGTAAAGAGTTAGGTGATGAGCACACTATAATCTTGGCTCCCTCGTGTTTCAGGACTGCAGGTGTGGGTGGTGAGTGGGAACACATGCCAGCAGTGCCGCAACAAGTGTTGGTGCCGCGAGGGATGACGCCATAAAGCAGGATGAAGAGGAAGTGCATGGTGAAGAAGATCTAATGCCGCCAAAGATAGGATGGCGGTCTTGTTAGCGAGACAGATGTTCGCTGTAACGGCCATCATGACTCTCATCATACCAGGTAAGATAACGTACTCCATCCTATGATTATCTTATCAAAAGACATGGACAGTATAAAAACTTGTCGCGTGGATACAAAGAGCTTTCCCACCAGGAAGGCAAGCAACGGCACACACGCAGAGTGAGTGAGCTGTTAAGCGGTGAGGAGGGTGAGATCATTTACGTCTTCTCCAATTGGGGAAGTCAGCAACCCTTGAGGCCAAGGCGCAGTCGTCACCTGAATGAATGTGGGTTTGATTGCCTTCCGCGGCGCCTCCCACTGCTGTCCTCCACTCGTGAGCAAGGTCGCTCACCGGTTCACCTTCACTGTCGTCAGGAAATTCACGCGGGGTTCCTTATCGCAGCTGCGTGTTGTTGCTGTCAGAGGAACAAGACATGGTCGAATAGAGATTTGAGAATCCTTTACAGTTTAGTAAAAAACATTATAATTTTGCAATATAAAGGTAGCAACGGAGACATTTGCGCTTCCTTTCTATGATGATTTTTCCCCTTTGACTGGTAACTTGCTGTCATGTAAGCAAATAAACAACATGAATGAAGACTCAGACTATAATAGTATTCAAATTATGATTATGAGTGATGTCAGAGACAGCACTCAAGAGGACATCATCTAATTAGAACACGTCACCAGCACCGAGCAGTGCCCCACATGTGCACCCAACCGCCGCTACAGCTCAGTGTTCGCTGCGTCACATCTCCCCTCTACATTTGCACGGTGAACTCACCTCTAAGAGTCGTGCGTAAGAAAACAGATTTGGCCAGCGCTGAACTGAAACCCACGTGTGTTGATGCCTCGGGCTCAGAAACTTGTTTGTTTGTTTGTTTGTTTGTTTGTATATATGTATGTTTATGTAAAGTCTAGAACTTAAAAGAAATTAAACCAGTTACAATTTTGCATCCTTCTCTCAGCAACATTCATGAAGTATCATCAAGTGACTGGCATATTCCTTTAAACAATGTGAATGACGCGTAGCATTGATTCATTGCCAAGACTGGTTACACAGGTGTCCAGCGTAGTAAGACGTGGGCGACGTGCGTGGGGCGAGCAATGTTAGACGTAAAGTAATAGGTGTGGAAAACATCATATGCGCAACACATATTCCAACAGTGATCTCTGATACTATCCACACCGTCGTTCCTTCTTAATATGGGTTTACAAAGGTGATGAAAGAGGAATAAGTATTAGCAATATTCATGCACTACAATATGACGCCCATCTGCCTGCTTCAGCTACCATGACACTGCTATGACAGTAAATATAGACTTTATACCAAATCCATAAAATGTGAGACCCAAATGATAGCCAGAAAGAAGAGCACGAAGAAGTAACCGATTCAGTTGACAGTGAAGCAGCAGCAAGTGGTGCCTAATAAACGCGGGGGGTGATATAAGCTACTTTGGCAATCGGTGGGAGGTGGCAAGACAGGAGGCGGGAGCTGCCTAGTCGTTCAGCAAATTTGGTAATGTTTGAATGGGTCCTTTAAGTAGACGAGCTTTATAAATATATTCATTCTTGAATCTTGACTGAGAAAAGCAATTTACTCATTCACTAACAACCAAACAACCAAATGCGTCATTATCCTATAACAACTATTTTAATAAACTTTGTAAAATTTATTAAAATAACACCACTCGCAAAAATCACGTGGTTTGACTTGTATTTGTGTCTGTACAGCATAGAGAATTTTTTTTAGGTTTCGTCAGAGAGAGAGAGAGAGAGAGAGAGAGAGAGAGAGAGAGAGAGAGAGAGAGAGAGAGAGAATATGAAAGGAAAAGAACACTCAAGACTCAAGGATCGGATTTACCTTACAATCCTCCAGTTAAATAGCCCTGTAACATTATTTACCTTTGCGGAAAAATGTGTGTGGCCAAACTTCTGAGGGCTGCAGTCCCAACAGTCCCCTCTTTCGTACCACGCTGGCTTTTAACCACATGACAGGAAATCTTCATTCCTAAAAACGTCCCTTGGAGACTTCCTCCCGCACATGCATGCCACAGTTGACCACATCACTCTTGAACACAAGCACGCTCTCATTCTCTACGTCACCCAATAGCCTTTCCTAGTGAGTCAGATGGTGGTTACAGAGATCACTGTGAGCAAACCTTCTTGGTGATCAACGGTAAGACAGGGAGTAAAACCAAGCCTGATTGTGTCCCAGAGGGACGGCAGTGAGCGGTGACGCGACCCTCCCATTGATACCCCACTGCTAGGGTGTATAAGTGCCTGTGCACCAGCGTCCTTACACCATATACAAACTTGCTCAGGATAAGAACACCAGTTTACGTCACGTCAAGTTTATGGGACGTGGTGACGTCCTTTTAGGTGCTATTAGCTTTTGGAGTGGAGCGAGAGCCGATCTCACATCATGCCGGGGTGGCGAGGATCACAGATAGCCTGCTATAGGAATCCTTTGTAGCACGTTGGTTTCCCCAGTATTCTTCGTATTCTACCCTGACTCACGCACCATTAGAGTGTAGTTTCATCCTGTCTTTCTTCTCACCACTCCCCTCTCCTCCTCTCTCCTCTCACCCCCTCTCCTCTTCACCCGCTATTAATAAAAGTGATGGCAGCGATTTAGTGTTACAGCTTCATGTGACGGGTGGCTGGCTAGAGAGGCCTGCATGATATTTGTTTATTCGATGTGTTGCAAGTGCACTAACGTCTGTCAAATAACACGTAACTCACATAAATATTGCTTTATTATGAATTAAGGCAAAACACTTACCATTCACACACACACACACACACACACACACACACACACACACACACACACACACACACACACACACACACACACACACACACATACACACACACACACACATACACACACACAGAGAACCGTTGGTGAAATTCGACCACTGCTTATGTCTTTAAGGTTGTCCACTGAGAGTAAGTGGTTTCTGTTCCTTTTGAAGAAGTACCAGGTAAGCTACTTGTGATATAATGAATAACTTAATCCAAACTGCTTGACTTGGGTATCCAAACAGACCACGGTGTGCTGACGCTTTAAGTGGTGTGGTGTGAATATTTACTTAGGGAAGAAACTGTGGTCTCTTGAGTGACGGTAATATCTGGACAATTTTTTTTATGTAAGAAGGGAGTTCGGCCAAGGGCAAAATAAAAGGTGGTAAAAAAGAACCACTGTAGTGCCGATCCCTAAAAAAGTTATATAGTTTTTTTTTTCTTTATTTTTATTTTGAATGATGTATGTAAAGTTATTAGATGTAGTTTTGTGTGAAAGAAGGGAGTTGCCTAATCTGTGCAACCCTAAACGATATAACCGAGGCATAACAATGTCTGAACAACTCTATTATCCACCTATTGAGTGAATGTAATTGGACTTTCCATGTTAAAGAGTGAATTTCGAAACCGACATTACACATGGTACATCCTGCAATGATATAAACATCCTGTGCTATCACTAACATGATGATGATGACGACAGTGGAAAGAAGCGACACGAAGGCTGATAACAATTCCAGTGGTAGATATTAGTGTACTATAATGATGGTGGTGGTTGTGGTGGTGCTTATACGGTATTGCAGTAGTGGTAGTAGTAGCAGTAGTAGTAGTAGTAGTAGTAGCAGCAGCAGTAGTAGTAGTAGTAGTAGTAGTAGTAGTAATAGTAGTAGTAGTAGTAGTAGTAGTAGTAGTAGCAGTAGTAGTAGTGTTGGGGATGGCGGTATCAGTGACGGCAGTATTAACAGAAGTGGTACTAAATTATGCCATCACCACCCCCACCACTACTACTGTTACATACTATTACTGCTACTACTACTACTACTACTACTACTACTACTACTACTACTACTACTACTACCACTACTACTACTGGTATTACTATCACTACCACTAGAACTATTGTACTGCTGCTACTTCCAATGCTGCAGCTGCTGCTGTTACCACCACCACCACCACCACCACCTCTACTACTACTACTACTACCACCACCACCACCACCACCACTGCTACTACTACTACTACTACTACTACTACTACTACTACTACTACTACTACTACTACTACTACTATAATGCTAATAATAATAATAATAATAATAATAATAATAATAATAATAATAATAATAATAATAATGATAGTAAAAATCATTATCATAATAGCAATGATAATAATAATGGCAATAATACTACTAATAATATAAGAGTCATTAGTGAAGACACATTACACGCACGTATGTTCATCTGTCGCCATCATGAACGCACGACACTTCTCTCGGCCGTCATCATCTTACACAAGCTTGTCTGCTCGCGCCCCTCGCCCTCACTTGAGTCCACTTATTCCCCTCCCTCGCTCCTGTCTTTCTTCTCCCCCCCTTCCCCTCCCCTGAGGAAATTACTCTGCCCTGCCTCACTGTGTCTGTAACTGTCCCGCACACAGCCTTCTCTGTTGCCCCGACCGACTGTTCCCACACACCTCACTCTGCCCTTCAACCACACTACACCCCTCTTACCGCCTTGCCCCTCCTCCTCCTCCTCCTCCTCCTCCTCCTCCTCTTCCTTCTCCTCATCCTGAACCTCACCACAGCGCCCCTACCCATCCCTTTTTCGTCATGGCCATCATTTCCTTCCCGTGCCTCTCCTTTCCATTCCCTCGTTCTTCATGCTTCTTAACTTTCCCTCATTTCCTGTAGTTTCCTTCCCTCTTTCTTCCTCACGTCCGTTATTCCTCACACAAGAGCCGCAACGAAAGTACTTCCCCATCTTTCTCCTTTTGGCTCGTGTTTCACTGGTGCTCACTCCCTCCATTGTGTGGGGCTCACTCACACCTCTCCCAATCAACACACCAGCTTAACCCTCACCTCCAACCTTCAGCTTCCCTTAAAAAGATATAATCCCCTCCCTTATTCTCAATATATCTCTCCTTGTCCCATCTTATCTCAACCAAATACCTTACTTCCTAATATCCCTTTTTGTATACTGCTCCTTATAGTATACTGTTGGTCTCCTTTCTTCTATTCAAATTTCCTACGCATTTTCTGTTGCTGGATGTTGAACTCTATTCGGTCAGCTCCTCTGAAAGTCACTGGTCTTCTCAAAGTGGTAATTTCCTCACGCTCTGGTGAAGCACATATTTTCCTCTTCCCTCCCTTCTTCGTACTCAGTTCGTCCTTGTTTCCGGTTTCTTCCCTTCCCTCTCTTGCTGTTTCTCTCTCTCTCTCTCTCTCTCTCTCTCTCTCTCTCTCTCTCTCTCTCTCTCTCTCTCTCTCTCTCTCTCTCTCTCTCTCTCTCTCTCCTGTATAATTACTCGTCCTTGGGCAAGTGCATCACACATATCTTCTACGCTTCATGATAATCACGAGCAGCAGCGATAAGAGACGGGAAGTGATGAGGCACGGCAGCCATCAAAAGGGCGACAAGTGATGAAAAGGAGACACATTCACACATGATGCTAAGCGATATCTGGTGATGTAAACAACACTTGTTTTGGCCTTAGCCTTCATCCCGCTCTTCCTCTTCCTTCTCTCCCACTTCGTCAGTCCCGTCCACGACCCTCCCCTCTCCCCAGCAAGCACGCCTCCCCTCACACACTGTCTCATCCTCACACTGTCTCATCGCAGCGCCCTTCAGCTCCATCCATCCCGTTCCGCTCTAGCTCCTTCTCATCATAAAACATTATTCTTTTTCATCTAATTATCTTTTTCCTGCGAGATAAGTTTAAATCTAGTATTTTGTGTTGCCAAAAATAAATGGCCATATTTGACTGCCAAGTTGTTTCGCGACGGAGATTATTTCACTGCATCAACATTTTGCTATCATTCGTTTCCATATATTCTGAGGAGCAGTGCCTCCTGCAGCTATTACGTGGGCGAGGAAAAAATTACGACATTATGCCTCGGATGGAAATGCTAAATAGTGTAATTTTTCTTTCCCGTTTTCATCCGGCATATAGTGTGTGTGTGTGTGTGTGTGTGTGTGTGTGTGTGTGTGGGTGTGTGTCTGTTTGTTTGTTTATGCGCGCGCGCGCACTGTCTGTACTTCTCTGCTAGTCTGTTTGGATAGGATATACGTGTTTATGCACGCAAGAGAAGACCTTCAAGCATCTTTTTGCATGTATATACACTTGCTTGAGTCTATCAATTCACGTGTTTGTCTTGTTTGTATAATTATATTGCGTGGGTACGAGTAAGATTTATTACGTTGTCATACCTAAACAAACCCGACAATTATGCCAGTAAACCACCCAGCAAACTGTCACATCTCCAGAAATATATGTACCGTAATTACTTAGTTCATGGAAACAAAACAAAAAGTATTAACACCTCTGCCTCGCCAAACCCTACTACGTAACACTTACTTTCCTCATCCTAAATAAAGAGCTTCGCGTGTCAGTGTGTCGACAGTCTGCCTCTCCCGCCCTGTGCCAAGACTACCACCCTATGCTACTGCCTCAGGCGCCACTCCACCACAAGCCGCGTCTCCCATGTCAGTCAGTGGCGCGGGAGGGATGGAGGCAATCACCAGACAAAGTAAAAAGCATGACTCACTTCTTGCATAATACTTATTTTTAACTCAGATCCCAGTTGATTGAATGGCAAATGAACACTGTTAACAAGTGCGTGAAAAAAATAACAAGTACACTTATTGATTCCAAGATGAGATTTAAATGCAGTCTCTTCATCGCGAGATGCTTTCTTTGGGCCGTTCTAAAACTACACAAGCGGAGGATAGTAAGAAATGGGGCAATTTCAATCTCAATTCATCGGCCCTTCCATGCCTGTACGTCTGGTAGCAAACCACGTGGAAAACACGGTGTCTGGCCCTACAGAAATCAGTAATAACAATGTCATAATAACATAATAATAGCTATTCTAATAATAATAAGTAGTAGTAGTAGTAGTAGTAGTAGTAGTAGTAGTGCTGGTAGTAGTAGTAGTAGTAGTAGTAGTAGTAGTAGTAGTAGTAGTAGTAGTAGTAGTAGTAGTAGTAGGTAGTAGTAGTAGTAGGTTAGTAGTAGAAGTAGGAGTAGGAGTAGTAGTAGTAGTAGTAGTAGTAGTAGTAGTAGTAGTAGTAGTAGTAGTAGTAGTAGTAGCAGTAGTAGTAGTAGTGGTAGTAGCAGTAGCAGCATTGGTAGCAATTGTAGTAGTAGTGGTGGTAATAAAAATAGAACATTTCCTGTTACGTGACTAACGTTGCTACTCTCAACCAACTTCATTTAATAGCAACATTCACTGTAGCAAAGTTACTACATGAGTTTTCCTTGATGACCAAGTTCACTTCCTCTTCACTGAGCATAACATTATTTTAAGCGAAGGGAAGTAAGCAGCGAAGGAAAACTAGCATAGCCTTAAAAATTGTCCTATCTTAATATTAGTTTCTAGTTGAAGCAGCATCCTGTAATATTACAGATGTTATGATCCAAAACTTGGGGATGGTGATGACGGAGAGTTGATCGAAGAATGTAAATGAACGTGACTGAGGCAGACATGCGCGCTGCTACCTTCATTACTACCTTGTAGGGGAGGTAAATCATAAGGGAAACGTATGACTTATCGTGGTATGTTTTAGAACCACGAATGATGGAGTCAAAGATTCACATTTCTACCGTCAGCAAACATCAACCAGCCTCTTGAGCCGTAAACCTGCTGTCCCACCACCACTCCATCCCTCAACACACCTAACAGTATATTCAAGCATGCAAAGAATACATCGCTAACTGCTGTCAATCATAAAACCTCAGTCTCCATTACGAAAACAGTTTTTGACGTCAAAAATTGTGATGTAACCACTGTGATAAGAAATATCACCGTATTTTTTTTTTAATCAATTCATGATTAGGAGACACCACCGAGTAAGCTACAATTTATACGCACTGAGTTCGGGTAAGATAAATGTGATTAACTGAAGAAACTAGTATGCCAAGATTGCCCACAAAAACACCTTATGAGTGGGTCAACCTTGGCAACCAAGCTGTCTTTGAGGAAACGACGGAAAGCTTTTAAGATATTAGATAGTAAAGATAACGGATAGTTTAAGGTAATAACAGATGAATCATACAAACTTCTGCTCTTAAGTGCTTAATGGCAAAAAAATCACTTAAGGCTGACTACGATAATATTGCAGGGAACGATAATATAAAGTAAAAAAAAAAAAAAAATGAAGAAAGTGGAAAGAAACCGAACGTAAGCAATGAGGGGAGAGGGACCAGTGTCATAAAGGGCGTGGCCTCTGCCAGTCCGAACCACACCCTACCTTCCCGAGTCTTAACCCTAATAAAGAAAACGTATACGTAGCTCATAGAAACCCTTCCTTATGTGTGTAGCACGTTATCAACAATGTCCTTATATGTATGTTTGTACGTATATCTGATCAGTGAACTCATAACATTTCCCTTCGCAGGCACGCTGGTGGGCGCCTGCAACATGGAGAACAGAGCAGTGGGAGTGTGTCTCCACGTGTACCTGGAGCGGGACTTTCTTACGCTGGAGGGAATAGTATACCCGAAACGTACCCAGTGGAACACGATGGGCAAGTACGTGTGTGTCTGTGTGTGTGTGTGTGTGTGTGTGTGTGTGTGTGTGTGTGTGTGTGCGTGTTTACTGTTCACCTACTTATCTGAACTCTTTGACTAAATTAAATTCTCTCTCTCTCTCTCTCTCTCTCTCTCTCTCTCTCTCTCTCTCTCTCTCTCTCTCTCTCTCTCTCTCTCTCTCTCTCTCTCTCTCTCTCTCTCTCCTTCCGAGTAGCTGGCTTTTCCAATTTCTTTGCAAACATTTCAGCACATACATCTAAAAATGTGGCATGCCTGACATTCATTTCCATACTTCAATTTTGGCGCAACTGACAGCTCATCCAGTCAGCTTTAACTTTTTTTTTCTTTTTTACTTTTCTTGCAACTGCTCGTGGGGGTTCGTAGAAATTAACATTTTCACTCAGTTTTATGATGATCCTTTTATCTTTAGTTACCATTCTGCCCACCCATTCCATATACGTACCATCTAAACATTATGAACATGATCGACACCCTGCAGAGCCAGACCCTATGACGTATCGCTGGTCACATTTCCTTGCATAGATGACTTATCTTTTTAATCGCCCTTTGCCATCTCATAAGGGACCTATTCAGTTAAGAAGCTCACCATACGTCAACACATCCCTTCAGTTTATTTTCTTTTTATTTCTTGAAGCGTGTGTGTGTGTGTGTGTGTGTGTGTGTGTGTGTGTGTGTGAGTGATGTTCCAAGGAGAACACATTCACTACACACTCGTCCGCCCACAGTTACTACCCGAGGCCCGGTGTTCTGACCCAACCACTGCCGCCACTGCCGCCACTGCCAGAGCCTGACGCTAACACCACGTCCAACCGCCTGAGGGAAGACACGCGGCGGCAGCGGGGAGTGAAGATGCGTGGCCGCCATCAACACAAATTACGTCTGGAGGGAGAGACAAAAGGCAGAGGGAAGCGCAATGCTCCTGGGAACTACGCTGTGACTTCAGACGCGTACGGCAGACATGGTTGGGTGGAGGGACCCGAGCTGGAGGACTATTGCAGGTGAGGCACTGCTTCCTTCTATCACTTACTATATCTTTATTTTAAACAGTACTTTCTGGCATTAATAATCAAATAATGACGTTAATGATAGTAATAATAATAATAATAATAATAATAATAATAATAATAATAATAATAATAATCTGCGTCTATGCCAAACCGACATAGCTTAGAGATGTGATAGAGTTATTTTAATTTTGGAATGAGAATTCTACAGAAGGTGTTTCAATTCGTTCGGTCCACTCTGATGTCACCTTTTACGAATAATGATCAATGAAATTAGAAAAACAGATAACAATGGTCACGAAAACGTTAGCCACAGCAAACATTCCCAACGCACGTAACCGGGTTATCGAGTTGCAGCAGGCTCTGGACGAGAAATGTGCGGCAAATAAACCACTCGCCACACGAAGACTCTCCTCCCGCTGAAATGTTCCGGTAATTACAGTCACCCAAAACGGAGCCACAATCACCCGGCATCACTTCCGCCCTCTGCTTATGGTTCGTGCATTCCAGCAACGCGTGAGGAAGCACACACTCCCCGCCCACCACGCCCGAGTAAGGACGGGGCGCGGAACAGCGTGTTTTTCATGTTTACCCAGAGATGATTCATGAAAAAGACTGCCGCCACTCCTGTAGGACGCAAAGAGAACGGGATAGGTGTGTGTGTGTGTGTGTGTGTGTGTGTGTGTGTGGTGATGGAATAAATTACCAGGTCGAGATTTAGGATGAAATTGGATGGATAGTAATTAAATTATCAATCAATATTTTCATACAAGACACAGTGAACTTACACCAGAAAGGCTGACGTGCCCCGAAAAACAAAAGAAAACGGAGACCGAAATACCGTGGAAAGCGGACATTGGTTGCTCAGTGACGCGTCACGAGTGTACTAGTTTAATTAGTGGAACAGTGCCATAACATCCTGATATCCCGCTTCCCACAAATCCCAGTTATAAAACAAAGGAATAATTTCGGTGTTTGCTCTCGCCTGGTGCACAGCTCGCTGGACTTAGAAAATGCTAAATTTCTGCCACACTCCTAGCCGCTATTATAGTCGTAGTATACACTTCCTGGGAAATTCCTCTCGTTTCCGGTAAGGTCACTGATCCTTCTATATGATACTGGAATAGCATGCCTGTATCTAATGCGAACGTATTATTAAGATTAACCAAATCTCTCATTTCTGCAACACACAGTGCTATTAATGACATAGTACACACTTCTCTACGTTTACGGTAATGTCACCAACCATTCTCTAGTTGAGAATACTTGATATATTGCCTCCCACCTGTCTCCCTTTCTTGTTAACCCACCGCCTGACCAATGTTGTCTTCCCACAGCCGCCTCGGGACAGTGATCACCTGCTTTGAGGAAGTTCTTATTGACTGTGACAACGGATACGACTTCTTCAGGTGAGCAGAAAAATTCTCTCTCTCTCTCTCTCTCTCTCTCTCTCTCTCTCTCTCTCTCTCTCTCTCTCTCTCTCTCTCTCTCTCTCACCCGTCTTCATCAAAACCTATTCCGTATCACCAGTCAGCTTCGGCGGGTGTCAGGACAGGGTGGGGGAGGCGAGGCTGTGTGTGTCCCTCAGTTCATCAGTGACGTGGCTCAGACAGGGGCAAGGAAGGGAAAGGGCGTGGAGTGGTGGAGCATGAAGCAGCTTCTGATAGCATTTGCTGTGTCAACGGGACAAATGGTGAGGGGGATGAATGAAATTGTTCTGTGTTAGTGAGAGAAATGAGACGCGAGTTGATTGATTGAGGTGGACATTGAAAATACTCGTACGGGAGGGAGGCAGCGGCGGCACCAGCAGAGGTTTGTGTGAAGAAGTAGTCGCTGTGGAGTGAAGCGCACTATATATACGGGTGGACGCTGCTGCAAGAAAGGATGTGTTTCAGAAAATGGCTAAACCTCGAAATGTATATCATGAGAAAGATGTGGCAGATTAACACTCCTTTGCTAAACCTTTCCTCTGAATCTGCAATTTGAATTTCTTTAGAATTGTTTTTATCTTTTATTTTCACCTTTTAGTGTTTACTCATTCTGATACATAAACTCGAGTCTAATTCATTGTACTGGTGTTGTTTAATGGGACTATGGAAATTCTAATAATTA
>CM035195.1:288317-299177 GCA_020233015.1 Callinectes sapidus
CTCTCTCTCTCTCTCTCTCTGTTATTTACGTGCGAGCTGCAGTTTTCGCTCCTGTCTAAAAAGTGGAATTTATAGTTTTAGGATCCTGACTCTAGTTGCCTCTCTCTTGCCTCGCTTCGTTTTCGACGTTGTTTTGTAGGTTTTCTGTTTCATGCAGGCCCCTTACATACCCCCCCTCCCCCACACCCCACCCCATCCAGCCCCTTCTCTCCCCTCTTTCTCTTCCCTTCTGTCTCCCCTACCTCACCTCCGTCCCCAGCCCCCCTCCGTCCCTCCCTCCCTCCCTCTAGTGCCTTCCCTCAATTTTTATCCCCTCACCACGGCACTCTTTCCCCACCATTGCTGTGTTTGTTTCTCCCGCATTCCTCTCTCGCTGTTTTTAATATCCATGTGTCTCTGTCTCACGTATATATATATACATCAAGATCTCTCCGCCTCACTGTCAGGTAGGGATGTGTTCATCTTTTCTTGTATTTTCACGCTCTCTCTCTCTCTCTCTCTCTCTCTCTCTCTCTCTCTCTCTCTCTCTCTCTCTCTCTCTCTCTCTCTCTCTCTCTCTCTCTCTCAACTTTTCCTTCTCTCTTTCTCTCACTCTTCCCGTTTCTTCCCCCTCTGGCCCTTAATTCCCTTCTCTTCGTGTAACTCTGTCCTCCTTCCATTATCACTCACATTTTTTCCCTCGGTATTCATTAAGACTTTCTCAGCTTTCCTCACTTCCTTTGTACTCATCAACCTGTCTCAGAAGCTCCCTAGAACCTCCCTATCATCTCCTCTCCCTATTCTGGTACTGCTTGACCTCTTTAGTATACCTCTTTATTCTTTTCCTTCTACCTTCTTACGCATTGCTAAATTGTGTATACCCCACTCATGTAGTTTTTCGAGCTTAGCATCTACAGGTATCTCTCTGTAATTTCTGTAGGCATTTCCTGTCTTCTTGGTAAATATTCTTGTCCCTTTCAGTTATCGCGTCACTTCCTCAACCCCTTCAGTTATGAAAAGTGTTTTCAAATTTATTCTGCTTATCATTTGTCGATTTTATAAAGCTTTAAAAATTCATGTGGGGAGATTGAAATAGTACACACTCTGGTAATGAAGCTTCTGACATCCATAAACCCTTCCTAATGTCACTAAAATTGTCTAATCACACCCCAAACTCATGGTAAAATTGTGTCTCGGTACTGAGGTGGTTCCTGTCGTATACAACAAGAGATACTTCAGTACTGGCGGGTCTCTTAAAAACCTTCTGGTCACTTAGAAATACTCGGATACCTTCAAAAAACCCTTGTCATTTCAAATCACCCTGGTCCATTCAAAATTCTTTGGTCTCTCCTAAATCTCTATCGCTCCCTTAAAATTCCACCCTCCTTGGTTTATTCGATACCCTTTGGTACTTTAAAAAACCATGCTTCGTTAAAAACCTCTTAATCTCTTTAATAGCTCCTGATTCCTTAAAAATCCCTCTGGCCATATCAGAACCCTTTGGTCATTAATATATACACACAGCAAGTACTTATGTAAATAAAAGAAAAATATTTACTAGCTTATTACTTTCTCATTTGTTTACTCAAAAATGGCTTCCCACTGCAAACATAATCTCACTCAGACAATTTCATCTCCAAGAGTCCATTAACTCCTTCAGATTCGTCCTCACCCCCTCAAGCATCATCCTCTCATCCCTTTACACCCTTCACGTTTTCATCCCTTCGCCTCTTCACCCCATCTTCTTCATTCACCTCTTCCTCACCCCGCCACGCACCTTCGCCGCCCCGTCACCTGAACCCAAATGTTGCGGCGGCGGCGGCTTTTCTCTCTAATTAACACGCGATTAATTAGTGATCACACGCATCAGAGATCTTGGTTGATTTCATTTTATTTCGGCTTCAAAGGAACTCCTCCAATGAGCAACCATATTGTAGGTTCATATCGAGCAATGTGAGTTGGAACTAATTTGGCAAAGGAGAAGAAGCAGGTGATGGTGGTGGTAGTGTTGGTAGTGGAGCAAGAAGTGGCGAGAGTGGAATGGAATGAAGAAGAGACGATGAAAGAAAAGGAACAGAAATAGGAGAAAGAGGAGGTAGAGGAGGTAGTAATGAAAATCGGGTACGAGGAGGAAGTAATAGGTAGATAAGGAGTAAGTAAACGAGGAGAAATTAAGAAAAATTGGGACCGAGAGGAAGAAGAATGAGGAGAATAGTGAGCGTTTTAGGCTCTTCAGCACTGGAATATTTTTACTATGGGTTTGGGTATAATTAGACGATTTTATTGACATTAGCAAGGTTCTATGGATGTCAGAAGATTAGTGGCCAGAGTCTGTACTATTTTAATCTTTATATGAAATCGACAAAACATAAGCAGAATAAATATGAAAACGCGTCTCAGTATTGAAGGGGTGAAATACTTGTCAGTGTATGCAGGAAGGAGCGTGGCATGATATACTCGTAGGAAAATAAGAAATAGCTGATCACATCAAAGTTGCTCTGTTACTCGTGAAGGATAGAACAACAAGAATGATCTTCCCTATTCTTCTCCCTGTGCTCTTCTTACCTAATTGAACGCTGGAGACTGGAAGGGGCTAAAACATGATAACCTTTTCATTGCAACGGGAAGCAATAATTATAACTATCATAATGCGTAAAGTCTTTATAAACACCTACAAGATAAAAAAAAAATGAAAAGTGCACATTTCGCCATTTCATTCTAGTTTCGATATGATTCTAACGATGATTGATAATTATAGAAAGGTGTACCAAGTGACTGTCAAACGGATAAACAGCGAAATGGAGAAAACTATATGATTAGTGAAGATATTTCGTCATTTTATCATTCTAAAGAAAGAAAAGACAAAAAAAAAAATACATCTTTGAAGAATACAAGAACATTTTACACAGGAAGTGAAGAAATACGTAAGGAAGACTAAATAAATAAGAGAAGAGGAGAAAAGTAACGATAATGATGAAACCATAGAATTAATATCCTTCTCATAACGATTTTGAGGTGGCAAAAGTCAACACGAGCGGTGATTAAGACAAGGTGGTGATTAGGTGGTGGGTGATTAGGAAGGGAGGCTGGAAGGGAGGAAGATAGAGAAAGAGGGGAGTATGGGAGAGAGAAAAGGAGGGACGGATGGAGAGTAACCAACAAGAAGGTAAGAGGGATGAGGTAAGGTGCGGGGAGAGGGAAGAAGAGGAGGGAGGGATGGAGGGAGGGGGGGAAGGGAGGGAGGGAGGGAGAGAGGGAGAGGGTGATTACGCAGGGGGAGGACACGAAGGAGAGGATTTTCCTGGAGGTGAGTGTTTGTGTTTTCATGAGGCCCTTGTGGGATGCTTTCTTTCTCGCCGTCTCCTATTTGTCTCTCTTTCTCTCGCCTTCCTTCTTAAATTTATAGCTGTTTGTTTCTCTCGGCCACTACTGCTGTCTCCTCTCTCTCTCTCTCTCTCTCTCTCTCTCTCTCTCTCTCTCTCTCTCTCTCTCTCTCTTATTGAACAGTATTGCGTCTTGTCTTTTTGTTTTTGTTTTGTATAGTTCGTTCACAAAAAAGTTACCTATAGATGGAAAATACATTAAATTGGGTGTTGTTTGTATTAGATTCTCCTTGTGTGTGTGTGTGTGTGTGTGTGTGTGTGTGTGTGATTCTGCGCAGTATTATCGCAGTAAATCAAGTGAAGGAGGGAATACTGCTGAAGTTAACATTCTCTCATTTTGTTCCTGCGGCTTTAGCTTAGAATGTGCAGCAACATGTCTCGTGGATTTAGTTTCAGCTTTATATTGAGAGACTGAAGAGGATCACTGAATAACGCTGTGCTATTGTTGCAGCGATATTGACGTCAGGAGTTCCTCTCGTGTGTAGCGACTGACAGAAAAGCATCGATAATGTAAATATTGAGACGCGAGGAGACGTAGGAAGAAATAATAATGCCTTACAGTGAAAGAATGACTACCAGCAAACAACAGAAATGCCCCCAACCATGCCAGAGATAAAAAATAAAAAAAAGTAATGCGTGAAAAAAGAAAATGAAACTCCGGCAAAATATAATTAGCGAGAGAGAGAGAGAGAGAGAGAGAGAGAGAGAGAGAGAGAGAGAGAGAGAGAGAGAGAGAGAGAGAGAGAGAGAGAGAGAGAGAGAGAGCGTACCGTATTGTGGTGATGTGTTTTGCCTGTATTTTACCTCCCCTCGCCTGCCCTGTGTTTTGCAGCTGTTTTGCCTCACCTGTCTGGCCGCCTCTTAGTTGCTGTTTGCCTCCAACCATTTTTTACGTGGCGATAGTATGGTTAGTGGTCTATTTAATTTGTGTTTTGTCTCTCCTCGTTCTCTCGTGATGCTTTCCACTACCTGTAAACTTTGGTGTAAATATTTTGAATGGAAGCAGGTGGTCTGAACTTTCCGACAGGTGTATAATTAGCGTTGTGGAAACTAGCGCGGGAAAGTGGTCAAAGTAAGACGAACCCTGGTGCAAAATAGACACCCTCTAAGCACCTCGACGGGAGTTCTCGAGTGGTAAATACCCTTGTTAGTGTTATGTGCTGTGGCTGGACACTACATGTTCTAGCGGCAGAGAGGTGGGTGGAGTCTTGCGCTGTCCCCTCGACTCTGAACTCTGTGATTTCTGAGTTTTCTTGACCAGTTTATGTTTATGGGTTGTATTCTCAAACACTCCTTTGCTTCACCTCCATATATTACAAGGCTTTATTTAAATGTACATAAGTTTTTAAGGTGTTTCTTACGGTTCTAGGGGCAGAGTGACACGATTTCTACATTATTAACTGGAAAAATACTTTAATAAAACGCTAATCATCTATAGGGTTTTGAAGAATAGTCGTGGTGAGAGAACAAAGCGTTTCAGAATACGGATCTATGCCTCTTTCATACAACTAAGCGCCTGTTAATCATATGCATTTTCATATTTATTCTGCATATTATTTGTCGATTTTATGCAGCCTCATTAACTCTTGGGGGATCAAAATAGTACAGACTCAGGCTATTAATCTTCTTATTTCTATAAACTGATGTCAATAGAATCGTCTAATTACTTCCAAAAACATATGGTAAAAATGTGTCCCAGTACTGAAGGGATTAAACAATTCTGTCCACAATTATTAATAACGTTTAAGTTACTATTTTCTTATTGTAAGTATAGCTTCTCAAACAACTGTGTAACATTTAAGAGTATTTGCCTCCTATTTGGGATATCATGTATTCAATGCTTACCATGCCTTATTAATTGGTCTTAAAATATGTATGAGTGTGTGTGTGTGTGTGTGTGTGTGTGTGTGTGTGTGTGTGTGTGTATGTGTGTGTGTGTGTATGTGTGTGCGTGTGTGTGTTTGGGGGAGGTTTGCAGGTACTAACGCTTTGTTTATTATGGCGGTTAAATCTTTCAAATAGTAGTTTACTTGTTAGAATTATCTTGGTGGAACTGTGCCATCAAAGGTGTAATTGAAAGAGGATATAAAGGAGTTAGGAGAGTGAACATAAACAGTAGCAGTAGCAGTTCTCCTTTCCCCTGTCCGTCCCTTGCAGCTTCGCTTTTCTCTCTCTTTCCATGCTTTCATATTTTTACAGTATTCTAAATGTCAAAATATCAGCACACAACGAATACAAGAGTGAAGTGAAAGTTTTTACAACTTCATCAACAATATTTCAAATATTGTTTTCTTGAAGTATAGTCTAAGAAATATTTACGTAATATATAATAAAACACAAAGTTCATATTCCTTTATCTTTGTTTTCCCGTGTCTCCATGCAAGCCATGCTCTTACAGTGCGCTGAATGTAAACATTTGCTACAATGATAAAATGATAAGTGGATCTTGAAAATATATCGTTTTATTTACATTTTTTCCTCGCACTCTCTTCATCCTTTTCTCAATTTGCACTCTGCCGGTATTTTCAGAATAAGTGTTGGTACATCACACCTATGAATATTGCGTAATTTCTGTTAACATCGATATGAGAGAGTGTGCATGTTTTCATGAGAGTTTCTCCCCGGCCTGGAAAAGTGTGTCGTGAAAAATAAAATCGGTGAAATATTGTAAATGTTTGACGTGGAAAGATTTAATGAGTTACCGAGAAATGGGAGAATAAAGAAAAAAAGAGCTCGCTCCAAGCCTTGAACACAGCTCTTTGAGGTAGAATAGCTCGGTGACGCCAACCAATAAAAGAAGAGTCCACTTTATCGACACACACTGTTTCTCTTTAAAAAAAAAAAAAAAGAGTAAAGTTTAAAGATATCAAATCACCTTCGTGGCCCCTCCCCCTCCACACGACGCTGTTCTTGTATTGATAGAACTAGAATGGGACTGTAAATAATGGAATACTACGTGAAATGCCAGGCGGCGGTATTCCCTTTACAGTTTATTAAGTGAATCATGTTTGCGTAAAGGACTGAGATATAGTTTGCGTTTTGTTCGTGTTTGTCGAGTTATGAAAGCCGTATTTGAGCAAGTGGTGTTGAATTATTGCTAATGGTGATGTTGTTGCTGCTCATCCTGTTGTTGTTGTTGGTGGTGATGGTGTCGGTGGTGTGTTGTTGCTCTTGTTACCACAGAAAATTAACTTTGCTCTAACTCTTCATTATTTTTTTGGTCCCGATAGTCTTTTTTTTTCTCAATATCGTCTCTCTCCGCCGTGGTTGAGCGTGAAGTGATGTGTATTGTTAAGAATTCTTTTTGAGGGGACGAGGGAATGTGGTCGTGTGTAGCAGCTGACGCGGGGACTTCGGGGGACGTACAGGGTTTTGGCTGAGTGGCAGCGATACGGCAGCCTTTTGTGTGGTGTTTTATTACTTAGTCAGGGAATGGAAGGAAGATTTAGGAGGTCAGTACTTCCAAATCTGCGTCTATTTAGCAGTTAAGTTTTTTTTCGAATTTGGCTACTGTTAGACGAATATATATCAGTTTGTTTTTTTAATTACCACTTTTCTTTTTAAGTTGGAAAGTTGTTCATTGTTTATTGAAATTCATAGTTGAAAACATATTGTTCCCTGCAACTCTGACAAGCAACAGACTATTGTGATAAGTTCCAAGAGGTCAGTTGTGTTCTAAAGGTTAATCTGCCGTGTGTGCTTGTTCCAGCTTTAGTTCGTTTGCCCTCTCGAATGTGAATTGTTATAAGGCAACACGCCTCTCTCTCTCTCTCTCTCTCTCTCTCTCTCTCTCTCTCTCTCTCTCTCTCTCTCTCGTCTCTCTCTCTCTCTCTCTCTCTCTCTCTCTCTCTCTCTCTCTCTCTCTCTCTCTCTCTCTCTCTCAACTGGAAATAAGACTGCATCTCTCTCTCTCTCCCTTACTGGACAGTATTGTTACTACTCCTAGTACAGTGTGTCTTTTCCACCTATAAGGTTTAGTAATAATGCACTATTTCTCCCTACAATTATATGTGATCTCTTCCGATCTCCTTCTCCTGCCGTCTCTATATGCCTGGAAATGTTTGTCTGCGGGGATATGGTAATTAAGTGACTTAGACGTCGCTAATAAGTTAATGGTTTAATCCTCTCAAGGAAGGCACAATCCCTTGCGGGCGGAGAGGTATGGAGGTAAATAAGGTAATGTAAACATGAATGTGGAGAAGACCCAACGAACTATGGTTTTTAATGTAAGAAGCAAAAGGGCAACATAAAGAGTGAAACGAAAGAAAAAAAAAAGCACTTATTGGCGAGTTTCATTATAGATCCGAGAGAGTTTGCCAAAAGAAAGGGATAAATATTCTATGTTACTCTTCTTTAACTCTGACTGATGATGGCACATATAACATTTTTTTCAGCAATCTTAAGCAAGTTTACTCGCAGAAAAATAAACTAAGAATACTGAAAATTTTTACTAAATAATCGAGGATGCCTTTTCCTTTGAGTGCAGTCTTTCAAAACTCTTGTACGAGTCTGTAACATGGAGTTGAGAAGAAGTTGTGGCAAAAGAAGACTTTAAGACATCAGCTTGGTGTTTTTCAATTAGTTAAGAGGAAAAGTGGTAAATTTGCTGCTCTCAAAACAGGTAAGTATAGGAAGGAAGTGGGTGTAGTAGAACTGGTGTTCCGTTATGAAGGGATACCTTTTAATTACTGGGAGGACTGGAACACTGACAAATGTAGCAACAAGTCCACCTGTCAGTCAGTATGATAACAAGAATTCTCTTACGTGTAATTGAAGAACTTTGAATAAGACACATGAATGACGAAGTGTTGCACGTGTCTCCAAGTTTAGGTGATCTATCTTCTTGAAGTTCCCTGGTCTCCTCTCATGAATAATTAGTGGCAGTGAAGCACCATGCGCCACATGCGCCTGCACGTGACTCACGCGCCACTTTATTTCCTGTCCCTGGTGACTGAGTTTAGTAACATACTGCCATTCACTCTTGCTTATCTAAATATAAATAGTTGGCGTTGCAGTTGTAATCTGTCCAGTATTTACTGAAAATATTTATTTTTCCTCATTCTGTTCCGATTATTGTCATGGAGGAATTTATTTTAACTTGTAACAGTATGCACATTATAAATTCGTAAGTCATTTCATAGTATTAACTTTCCTTGCTTCAGATTATCTACGTGTTTTTCTTCTTTTCACAGAGAAATTTTATCGGCATAGAAATGAAAGTAAAGTGTCTGTTTATATTTTGAATTTTGTCATGACTAAGACTACATTTTCTTCTCCTTGCTCTTTCTTGCGGTTCTTCGCATATTACTTATTCATCTCTGATATTTTCCTTCATCTTGTCATTTTTCTTATGCATTCCTTTCCCTCGCAATTCCTCACTTCTGCAAAAGTTTCCTAAATATTTCGTCTTGTTTGCCTCCCTGCCTCGTTATCTGCATGCTATTTCTTCGCGTATCTTTCTTTCCAATTGTTCTTTTAATCACTTATTCGTCTCGTAGTAATTTTTTGCCTCGTCAATTTTCACCGTGCATTTCACATTTCATTTTCCGCTTAACGATATATTGCTGCACCTTTTCGTCACGTTTTCTTTTTTTCTTCGTTGACAACCTTGTTCTACACAGTAACTTCTTTCCAGCCGTCCTATTTCTTTCTTCGCTTTAATTTCTTTACGTCCTCCTTTTATTTATTTATTATGCATGTATTTTCTCGCATTTCTTCATGGCTTTCAACCTACATTGTTTTTTTCTGTCTTGTTTCTTCACGCACCATTCTTGTTAACTGTTCCATTAATCACGTATTAGTTTTATAATTATTTCTTTTCTCATCGATGATTGTTACATGCCTCAAATCATTGATCTCTTACTGACTTACAATTTTGTTAATTTTATTACGTTTCCCTTTTACTTCCCCTTTTCTATGTCATCCTTCACTTTACCAGTCCTTATTTTTCTCGTTTTTTTTTCATCGTTTCCACCTTTCATTTGTCTCTTATTTGTATGTTTTCTCTGCATTCTGATTCAATCCTCTCCTTCTGTCTCCTTTTGTTATCTCTATCTTGTTTCTTCACCCATCTGTCCTTTGCATAAGATCTTAAGAAAATAAGATAAGCTGTAAGAAGCCAATAGGTCAACACATAGTAGGTCCCTGTATAAATTATATCTATTTCCTCCAAAGATCCCCCTTCCCTAATCTTCACTGAAAGCTCCTTAATGACTTTCCTTTCATTATTCATCACTTTCTTCTTTTTTTTCATTTTGCTTTCCTTCGGTCTCTCTTTCTCCGTTTCTCTGCATCTTGTTTCGCTTTCACCTATGCAGCATCTGTGTCCTCGCGCGCCGCTGCCCCGGAAAGTGTCGCAAATGGCTTACTGCCCGAGGTTAGATTGTGTCATTTTTCGTCAGCGGCGGTCGAGAAGCTCCGGGTGGGTGTGCGGACCGCTGAAAATTCCTTTGTTGCAGGGAAAGTTGGTGTAACATATCTCTTACGCCCGCTGCCTCGCCCACCGCTACCCCGCCACCCGCCTGTTACTCCTCTTTCTCTTCCACCTTCTTCTCTTCCTCCTCCCCCTCCTCCTCCTCGGGTTTTTGGCGTGCTTGTTTGTTTATTTGTTGTCGTTGTTGTGGTAGTTGTTTTTCTTTCACTTCGTCCGGTCTTTTTGCAGGTCTTCTTCTTTTTTTTTTTTTCTTCTTCTTCTTCTTCTTCTTCTTCTTCTTCTTCTTCTTCTTCTTCTTCTTCTTCTTCTTCTTCTTCTTCCTCTTCTTTTCCTCCTCCTGCTCATTATTTTTTTACGTTTCTTACTACTTGTCCTCCTTCTCTACCTCCTCCGCTTAATTTGGAAGTCTTTTTTTCCTTTTTCCTAAACTTAGAGTGTTCTTAGCTCTCTCTCTCTCTCTCTCTCTCTCTCTCTCTCTCTCTCTCTCTCTCTCTCTCTCTCTCTCGTGTCCAATCTCGAGGCCCTTCCCCTTCCTCCATCTCTGTCGAAACCAACAGATGAGAAACTTTTAATATTAGTTTTAGAGATGGTCTTTTCCAGGTGGCCTCTCTTAGACCATATATTGGCCAGATTGATGGCTCCGTCTGACGAGGAGGAGGAGGAGGAGGAGGAGGAAGAGGAGGAAGAGGGAGAAGAGGGTAATATGGGATGGAATAATCAGAGGAAAAGATAGAGAGAGAGAGAGAAGGATGTTTAAAGAAGGTTGGCATCTCTTCCTTCTCGTTTCCTCCTCACTGCTTGAGAATGAAAAGGAGGAGAAGGAAAGGTAAAAAAAAAGAAAAGGAAAAAAAAACATATTATGCAAATGAAAGCTGCCGGTCCTCTCAGCTCATCTATACTCCTTCAAATTTAAATAGAATCCAAAGCTGTGGTAATAATTCATGAGGGGGGAAAAAGGGAAGGGGGAAAAATCGATTCCTATTTCCCTCTCTTTGGAAAGTCGAATAAATAAAGGTTAGTTTTCCTTTTTCCATTCATTTGTGAAGCTGAGTGGATCGGCTAATG
>CM035195.1:342001-347001 GCA_020233015.1 Callinectes sapidus
AGAGAGAGAGAGCTGACAAAAGGTTTCCAAGATGCCTTTGATGTGTCTCCTACTCGCATCTAACAGGACTTGGTAGTCTTAGAAGTAGTTGTAGTAGTTTTAGTAGTAGTAGTAGTAGTAGTGGTAGTAGTAGTAGTAGTAGTAGTAGTAGTAGTAGTAGTTGTTGTTGTTGTTGTTGTTGTTGTTACAGAAGAACGTAACATCAGGCCTATTTTTTACCTATTATCCTCATCGATAAACTTATCCAATCTTCTTATAGAACTTCCCAATGTCTGAGCACTAACAATATGATTATTGAGCCAGTTGTTGTTGTTGTTGTTGTTGTTGTTGTTGTTGTTGTTGTTGTTGTTTTTGTTGTTGTTGTTGTTGTTGTTGTTGTTGTTCTCGTCGTTCCTGTTGTCGTTCTTGCTGTTGATGTAATATCTACTAAATGATAATAATAACGGTGACGATTATAATGATGATAAGTGATAATGATGATGATGATGATGATGTCAGTGTTGATAATGATGATGATCATAATAATAATAATAATAATAATAATAATAATAATAATAATAATAATGTTAATAATGATAATAGCAATGATAATAATGGTAACAATATAATCATCATAGTTATCATTGTCGTCATCATAGTTATAGCCATGATTTTCATTATAGTTATCACCATCTCTCTCTCTCTCTCTCTCTCTCTCTCTCTCTCTCTCTCTCTATCTATCTCTCTCTCTCTCTCTCTCTCTCTCTCTCTCTCTCTCTCTCTCTCTCTCTCTCTCTCTCTCTCTCTCTCTCTCTCTCTCTCTCTCTCTCTCTCTCTCATTCTTTCATATGTTTCCCTCCTTTCGTTTCCTTCTCACCTTATTTCTCTCGTCATTTTTCTCTAGTTTTTCCTTTCGTTATCTTTTTTTCTTGTTTCTATGCCGATACGTTTTAGGCTTTTCTACTCTTCCTCCTACTTCTCTTTCCTTCCTTCCTTCCTTCCTTCCTTCCTTTGTTTTTTCTTTTTTTTTTTTTTTTGTTATTTCCCCTCTCCTGTTGTTGAATATTCCCCCAAAGGGCAGTTCTCTTCTCTCCCCTCGCTCCTTCTTTGTCTTTTCTTCACATTCCTCTCTTCCGTAATTCATCTCGACCCTCTCACGTCAATCTCTTCTCGTGCATTCTGCGAGCTTCCCTCTTCATTACGGATTTAACGTGTCATGTTTTTGTTCCTCTATGACAGTGTTTTTTTCCCTCACCTGGTTACACTTCTCCACCTGAAACGCTCTCTTTCTCCTCTTCTTTTTTTGGGGGGAGCTTCTTTCTTATATACATACACGAAGGCCATTTACAAGGCAGTGGTTTTATCTCCTTATTCTTTTCCTTGTTTCCTTGTAGTTTTCCACCTCGGGCTATTTCCTCACCTAATAGTTTCCTTTCTGTGCTGTTTTCCTCTTTCCCCCGTCCCGCACGCCCTTCCAACCCTCGCTGCTTCGTAAACTGGAAGCCGTGTTATCGTGGCTTGCTGGAAACATTGATGCAATAAGCCGATAGACTCAGCCCCAGGATAAAGGTACAGTACGGGGCTCCTGTTGTATGACGAGGAGGTGGAGGAGGAGGAGGAGGAAAAGGGGGAACAGTGTTAAATGGAAGGAAGCATGTGTAGGCTTGCCGGTAAAGGTAGGGAGAGGAGCAGGAGGAAAAATGTGTTAATGTTACGAGAAAAGAGATAAATGAAGAGGAGAGAGTGAAGAGGAAGAGCATCCATGCGTTTCATAGAAATTCAGGTGACCTGGATTTCCCCCTTGGTATTATTAAGATCCGGAGTGTGAGGCTGTGACGCAGATTAAGAAGCGCCTGGGTGTGTGCGTGCGTGTGGGTGTGTGAGTGTGGGTGTGTGTGTGCCTGACTGCGTGCGTGTGCTTCCGGACGTACCCTGAAAACCTCAAGAGTGAAAGATAAAACGAAACTCACTTGGTGTTTTCGGAATCCAGGAATAGTTACTCGCAAAATCAATACGAGAGTAAAAAAACACCCCACACGTGCACGGTTACCTGCGATACACACCACTAAGGAGAGCAATTCCCAGAAGAACTCCGTGAAGAGTGACCTGAATTTACGTAAACCCTTCCACTTCACTTTGCCTCCCTGAATAAACCCACGGACCATTCACATGTACCATTACGTAACCTTAATCCTTCGCGACTTCTAATGCTGTATTGACGTCATCTCCTCCGTGGTGCTTTTCCTTCGAGTCCATATCCAGCATCCCATCACGAAGACACGATTGACACTCAAATTGAGACGCTTAGAAGAATTTCGCGTCTAATTAAATAACTTTCTGGCGTTTAATGAATAGGGTGAAGATGATGAGATGGAAGAAGAGGAGGAGGAGGAGGAGGAACGGGAAAGGGGAGGAGACGGAGAAGGAGGGTGGGAGAAGGGAGAGTCCGTCATGTGAGGAGAGAACGAAGATCTAGAGAGAGAGAGAGAGAGAGAGAGAGAGAGAGAGGTGAGGTGAGGAAGGAGAGGATAGATAGAGGAACTGGGGATGCGAGAAGCGATGCATCAAGTGGGATCTGTCGAGACTGCTGGCTTTGTCCTCCTGGTTTATATGTAAATTAGTAGACTTGAGGGAATGAGAGAGAGAGAGAGAGAGAGAGAGAGAGAGAGAGAGAGAGAGAGAGAGAGAGAGAGAGAGAGAGAATAGACAGACAGATACATAATTAGACATAGACAGGCACCAGACAGACAGCTCCACCCCCCCCCCCTCTCCCAAGACACACACACAAAAAATAAAAAGTTAAAAAATCAGACAGAAAACCTTAAATTCAAGAAGTTGCGTAATGGTTTTAGGAGTTTTATCGAAGTTTGGTCTTGGAAACAGTAAAAAGTCTCGGTTTTATTCGTTGTTGCAGTGATATTTGATGACGGGAAAAATATAGAACAAGGGAATCAAGGATGGCGGGAACGAACGATAAGAACTGGACCGCGCTGGAACAAAGTTAGATGCAATTAAATTTCACTGGTTTACAAAAATATTGGTAATCTCGCTCACTGGAAAAAGCTGCGAGTTCCATTGCGGCGTCGTATAATTTATGTGAATGCAATGTTTGTTGAAATTTATATTTAAAGCTGCGCAAAGTCAATAGATACTAATGGTTATAGTGTGAATGATGGTAGCAACCGCCAATATGTAGCTGTAACGTTATTTTTTATTAGATGCAGTAAAAGTATTAACGGCAATAGTGCATTACCATCACAAAGCTAAAGGAATTATTATACAGCTTAGGAAACACAAAGCGTCTCCTTGGGTTCAAAAAGTCTGATGCTGCCTGTTCCTTTCCTATGCTCTGTTGGGCCACACCCGATCACAACCAGCACACAAAGAGTGGTGAAGTTTTTTTTTTTTTTTTGTCGCTCCACCAGAAACCAGCACTACAAGTATCAGGTCATGTCATGAAGGAAATTGCCTTTCGTCTCTTTTTGGAATTCTGCTTCTTGGTCCTTAGAGAGCGGAGTTTGGTTGACTTTGTTTCCTATCTCTTTGTCTCCCGCATCTATTGATTCTGCGCTTCTTCAGGATTGCCTTGTGATGCGTAAGAAAACCATCATTGCAACAGATTTTCAATTCTTGCTTTTTCCCTCGCACGTGCGATGAGGAGTCTAAGAGCAGGGTGGAGGAGGCGAGGAACACAGCACAGCCCCAGAAGTCACAGCAGAAGTCAAACTAAACCAAGACGGAAAGGGACATTGCGAGAGGCAGACAAACAGCATCAGGCGAAGGTCCAAACTCACCTTCCACAACAGACTATAAACTCAGAGCGCACCGAGTTCAAAATTAGATTCGGCCACAATTGAGCGCCGTTCGAGACCTTCAGCCAACAGATACCCAACAGATAATCAGAGCCAACTAGCATCACGCCCTACGAGAACACAGGAGGAGGAGGTGCAGCAGGCGCGGGGAGGTGCCGGGAAACGAACGGGACGGGAGGGAGGTCGGCCACCCAAGGGAGTCGTCCGCAGAGAGATTAACTTGGAAAGAAAGGAGCACTGAAAATGGTTAGGGGAAGTTCTTACCTCGCAGACACAGAAAGGCATCGTGTTGTTGGTTCTTTTTCTCCTCCTCTTATTACTCGTGTTCTTGCCCTTGCTACTTTTATTAGTGTTGGTCGTGTCTGAGGAAAGATATCATTTTCATTATTATTATTATTATTATTATTATTATTATTATTATTATTATTATTATTATTATCATTATTATTATCGTTGTTGTTATTGTTGCTATTGTTTTAACTGTTGTTGTTTGTTATTTGTTGCTATTACTGTTATCAACATTACTCTTACTATTCAGATTGTCATAGTTGTAACCACCAATGCTGTAGTAGCAATCATAGTAGTTGAAGAAGTTATCGTTGTTGCCTCTGTTATTGCTATTATCATTGCTACTGTTGATGCTGTTGTTGTCAGCCGTAGTGGCAATGGTGGTAGTGGTGGTGGTGGTGGTGGTGGTGGTGGTGGTGGTGGTGGTGGTGGTGGTATTACTGTTATTGTTGTAGGTGTTGGCGTTCCAATGCACAAACACACAAGGCCAGCTCTGTGTACCACTCCCCGGGTCTTCGTTTTGTTTTACTCACTGCTGTCTCTCATCGACCGTGAAAACAGCATTATGTAAAGAGGCAAAACGCCCGTGTGGCAGTGCAGGTGTTTAGGGGGACGCTGGGGGGGTTAATGGGGGGAATGGGGTAATTTCAGGTGCCCCATTAAATCCTGCTGATGTTGTCTGTTGTCTGTCCGTGCGTGTGTGTGCGTGCGTGGGTTGTCTGGTGGTGTAGGTGGTCAGGTTAGCCTTTTATCCCTGTATTGTTTCATGAGTTTTTTTTAGTATGTGTGTGTGTGTGTGTGTGTGTGTGTGTGTGTGTGTGTGTGTGTGTGTGTGTTTACGTGTTTTGTTTGTTATCAGATACATAAAGCATCAACTTTGATATCCATATCCATGAGTACACACAGTGGGCGAAGCGTGTG
>CM035195.1:352001-356541 GCA_020233015.1 Callinectes sapidus
GGTGATAAATGGGAGTGAAAGTGGCTCACCGGACGAAGAATTGGGTTGTAAATGACCTTAAATCGTGGAGCAGGGAAGAAAAAATAGTGACAGTGAAGAATTACAATTTGGAATAGGTGCCGTGAAGGAAGGTGGGGAAGGATAATCGTCGCTTAAAACCTCACTGTAGTATCGGACTGAGATGAAACGTGCTTGTACTTGAGCTGGATGTCGAGAACGTGCCTGTTGGTGCGAACTGGCTCTGGGAATAGTGGGCGAAGGCATCAGGGGAGGCTGAGAAGCATGCGAGGCTGGGAACGTGCGGAGTGGCTGCAGGCATATCGCGAGGGAGGTTGGTGAGGTCAGTGTGAAAGGGAGGAATAGCTCGAGTCTATGAAGCATAATTCTGTTTTAGAGAGACGATGTGCGAGGATGAGGATGCGACGGTGGATTAAAGGAATGTAGATGAAAGGATAGATGAATACAGATAGATAGAGATAGACGGTGAATAAAGGAGTATAGATGAAAGGATAGATGAATACAGTTAGACATAGATGGAGAATAAAAGAATATAGATGGAAGGATAGATAAACATAGATGGATAGAGATAGATGGTGAATAAAAGTGCAGATGAATGGATGGATAAATATAGATAGATAGAGATAGACATATTGATAGATAAATAGATAGACTGGTAGATATGTAAATACGTAAACAGATACATACATAGATAGATAAGAAGACATAGAGAAAAATAACTTGGCTTGTATAAAAGTATACGTAGAAGTGAATGTATAGCTAGAGACAAAAATAAAAGTAGTGTGAGGGCAAGGGCGTGACGTCTGAACAGGAAGAGCGGAGGCAGTAAGAAAGCCGTACTATTTATATCGCAGAATTAAGACAGAGAGAGAGAGAGAGAGAGAGAGAGAGAGAGAGCGAGAGAGAGAGAGAGAGAGAGAGAGAGAGAGAGAGAGAGAGAGAGAGAGAGAGAGAGACTCACATAGAAAAGGAAGTAAAAGCAGGAGAATTACAGAAGGGGAATAGAATTTACAGGGACGGTGACCTGACGCGGGGCAGAGGAGGAGAGAGACACACAGAGAGAGGGAGAGAGAGAGGGAATCGGAAGCAGAGTTGAAAAAGAGGCTTGTTGGGTATCGAAACATATGTATACGTATAGACAGACGCGGGAAGGGAACTAGAGAAAACGAGAACTGCCGAGGGAAAAAGGCTCCCGGCTGGGTTAACGCCTCAGTGCTTGAAATTGGCTTCCACGCTTCAATTGACAACAAATCGCTCCAGAATGCCGTTCGGTTCCCCCTTTTTTTCAAGGCTTAGTCATGGAGAATACGTGGGTGCGCCCGGGCGGGTGATGAACGTGCTGCGGGTGGCTTTACTGCTAAGGGCGAGGCGTAGTAGAGTAGCGAGAGGTAATGTCAAGCCATGGGTGTGTTTTCCTCGTGTTTGGAAGGTTGTTTTGCTGATGGAGTGCTGGGGTGGCGAGCAGTGGTGATACGATAATTTGTTTGTGCTGTGTGTGGGCGTGTGTTGCGTGATGTGGTGTGGTGTGGTGTGGTGTGGTGTGTGATGGTGTGGTGTGGTGTGGTGTGGTGTGGGGTGGTGTGGTGGGGTGTTGTTATGATACATGATGTACTGAACCATGCAAGCGTGCGGGATGCTCCGAGAATGTCCTGGAGAGAGAGAGAGAGAGAGAGAGAGAGAGAGAGAGAGAGAGAGAGAGAGAGAGAGATTGTGGGAACGGGAGGCGGTGAAGGTGCGGGAGGCGTTGAGGAGATATTGACTTGGGCGGCGCAGGCTTGTGGTAAGGTGAGGGGCGGTGTGCAGGGCAGGGTAGTGATGGGGAGAGCGGGGCAAGATAGGCTGGGATGAGGGGAAGGGCGTTATGAGGGGCGCTAGGGACCACTTTGGCCTCCTCCTCCTCATACTTACCTTGAGTTATTACCTGGAGGAGAAGGCAGCCAAGTGATGGTACCTCAGTAGCCACATAGAGTACAGTGTTTTGTAGGAATAATGCTATTTGTTTCCTTTTCTTTTATCTCCCCAGCTTCGTTAATTGAAGGAGGAGGTACAATCACAGGGAACAGTAAAATAACAATTGACTTCCATGCTCGTTTGACTTTTTAGCTTTATTCTTTCTTTATGGAAGAGGGGAAAGCTGGCCAAGGGCAAAGAAAAAATAAGCAAAACAAAGAGACCACTTATTTACCAGTTCCCTTTAAAGAACAAAATCATTAACCAAAAGACAGGAAGAAATGTCTTGAAACCGCCATTTTCAGTCAAAGTGTAAGAAAATTCTAATTATATGTAAGATTGAAGATTGAGAGAGAAACAAACAAAACAATAGAAGTGAGAGCAGAACGTTCCTCTGGTGACCACCTCGACTCCTCTAATCAGGTGAGAGTCAGTGAAATGTGAAGAGACGATCAGCAAAACACCAGCTCGACCACTGTAAAAGAGCAGTTGTTCTCCTTTTCCCTCCCGAGTGCTATGGTGTCTTGCTGTCAGGGGGAGGTGGTTTGCCCTTTGGTGTATGGAATGTCCGCAGTTTTATCGTTGAGTTTAATCGGCCAAACTCAATTAGACGGATATTTTGCAAAGCTTAGTGGAACTGTCAATGTGTGTGTGTGTGTGTGTGTGTGTGTGTGTGTGTGTGTGTGTGTGTGTGTGTGTGTGTGTGTGTGTGTGTGTGTCTGTGTGTGCATTGGTAGGTGCTAATTAAGTTTTCCCCAGGTAGGGAGGTTAATAAATATTTCACGTGTAGCGGGTATAATGATGGGTCACGAATTTTATTTTATACTGTGAATTTTGATTCCTGATGTTGCTGCCCTGCTTGTTACCGTGTGTGTGTGTGTGTGTATGTGTGTGTGTGTGTGCGTGTGTGTGTGTGTGTGTGTGTTTGCGTGTGTGTTTGCGTGTGCGTGGATGCCGTTTGTTTGTTTTGCGTGTTGATATTGAAAGTCAATACTTTTAGCTTCGCGTCAAATTCCATCATGTCCACATTTTTCACGAAAACTCATGACTCGGCCCTGGACTGTCGTGCGCCGGTGTACGCGAAATTGTTTTTAGATCTAAACTGCATCGTACACATGACGCGAGCACATTACAGCACCACATACACGGCCATGCGCACACACACACACACACACACACACACACACACACACACACACACACACACACACACACACACACACATCGCACGACAAAATAACCTATGACGGATTTCTCGCGGACGAACCAAAACAAAAAATTGCCCTGTTAAAGAATTGTTGGTACGGTTCAAAACATTAAAAAAAAAAAGGGTAGGATATTTTGAACGCTAAATAGCAGACAAAAAAGAAAATCAGTACAAGAAAAATGCTTTGAGAAATATGAACTTTCAAAGAGATCCATTCGTATAAAATAAAATGTAAAAGAAATCTATAGAAAACTCTTTACTCTAAATCGAATAGAAAAATAATCAAATTGAGAAATAACAACACAAAAAATCTGCAGAGTAAAATAAAACTGATAAAAAGATAGGAGCGAAACATGTACAAAGATATTGACAAGAAACCCCGGGACAAAAAAGAAAGAGAAATTCGAAAAAAGGACGAAAAATTTAAGGATAAACCAATAGAAGGAAAGAGAGAAAAAGATACGCGATGCCTTTGAGGATTAATGGAGTTAGTAGTGAATGTGCTTGAAAAGAGAGGGAAAAAGAGAAAGAAAAAACTGGAATAACCTGAGGGATATAAAAGAGGGAAGGTCGGAGGGAAAGAGAGGAGGAAGGAAGTAAGAAGACACGAACTATTGCATACAGAGAGAGAGAGAGAGAGAGAGAGAGAGAGAGAGAGAGAGAGAGAGAGAGAGAGAGAGAGAGAGAGAGAGAGAGAGAGAGAGAGAGAGAGAGAGAGAGAGGAAAGGAAACGAATATGTGAATGCTCATGGAGATTTCATAGAATTAGGGAAGAAGGGATGGAAAAAAAGAAAAAAAGGAGTAAAGAGAATGAAGAGAGAAAAAGACTAAATGTATGTAGATCTCTCTCTCTCTCTCTCTCTCTCTCTCTCTCTCTCTCTCTCTCTCTCTCTCTCTCTCTCTCTCTCTACCTTTCCTACAGCTGAATAAGTTAGGTACATTTTCGTCACGTTTAATCCTCTCCTTACATGTTACTCTCTTATTGCTCATGTCTTCCTCGTTTCCTCTATTGTATTGTCCTTTATCGCCTTTCTCTCCTCTCTTTGTATCGGTTCATGGTAATGTGACACGAATTAGAGTGACGCTGCAGTGTTATGCAAATTTCTCACTCTAGTTCTCTCTCTCTCTTTTCCTCAATGAACTGCTGTATGTCTGCCTTTCAATGCTTTTCTTCGTATTATTTTTTCTTTTCTTTTTTTGTTTTTTGTGTGTGTTTATCAGACAACTAACGTAACGTAATTTAATCTAACATGTTCCATCATCGCTATTTTTTTCGTATTCATTGCTTTTTACTTTTTTTGTCTCTTACTCTTCGATTCTCTCTCTCTCTGTATTACCTTTCCTATCAGTATTTCATCTGTTCTC
>CM035195.1:356561-368803 GCA_020233015.1 Callinectes sapidus
TTTTCATGTACTCTCTCTCTCTCTCTCTCTCTCTCTCTCTCTCTCTCTCTCTCTCTCTCTCTCTCTCTCTCTCTCTCTCTCTCTCTCTCTCTCTCTCTGCTTCTCCTTTATCCCTTTCCTTCCGTGCTTGCCAATTCAGTTTGTCACTTTTTCCTTCTACTGGATGTTTTTTTTTTTTTTCAGCAGCTAATTCTTGCTCCAGTAATTGGACTCTATTTCACCTGTGCTGCAGGTAATCTCTCTCTCTCCACGTGCTGCTTCTCCTAATTGTTGTTTTTCCATTTCCTGCAGTCCTCCTTTTCTGGTTCGGTTTGGTCGTGTTTTTTTCATCGTTATCATTTTCCTCCGTTATTCTTCCCATCCTTTATTATTCCTTATCTTCGTCAAGAGTTTATTTTTCTCTCCAATTTCTTTTCGTTATTAGTCGTGCATGTTTGAGGATGGTGATGGATCTTAATTAACGCTTGTGCAAGGTAAACCGACCAAGTTAAAAGTCGCAGAGTGGATGTAGACGATGTTTGCTGTCGAAGCCTGGTGGTGGTGGTGGTGGTAGTGGTAGTGGCGGTGGTGGTGGTGGTGGTGGTGATGGTGGTGATGGTGATGGTGGTAGTGGTTGCGTTTTTATCATTCTCGCCACATCCTTTCTTTTGGGCCATTAAGTGATGAATGAATTAACTAATTCCACAAGTGCATTATCATATGAAGGTCTAATTTGAAAAGAGTGACATTATGTTATTGGGGTTTAATTCAAATGAAACTGTAAAGTAAGAATATGGAGTTAATTTGCTTTCCGTTGTGGTGGTTTTTGGTATTAACAATGTTAGTGGTTACATTAATAATGGGTAGTGGTAGTTAGGTTAGCGGTGGTGGTAGTAAGGATAGTGTTAGTAGACTGAATAGTTAATAGTAGGAGTGGTGGGTAGTGAGGATAGTGTTAATAGAGTTCATAGTTAATAGTGGCAGTGGTGGTGGTGGTGGTGGTGATGGCGGCGGTGATATGACAACAGGTGTGGGCGGTGACAGTTGCAGTGAATGTCGTACGTGGTGACAGTGTGAACCCCAGTCGTCCCTCTTAGCGTTTTAGTTCCCTTGTCTCGTGCGAAGCAGAAACCGTTGCAGCGGGACCAGAGGCGAGTGCAGCAGCAGTGGTGACGATTTATAGCGAGACATAACACCACCAGATGGCACTGATACTCTCCTGCATCGCCCTCATGTTGTCCTACCAAATACACGAGTCAGTTTAGTCTGGAGAGGTGACGGCTATCTCTCCAAAAGCCTGAGGAGAGGAGTGGAAAGGAGTGGAAGGGAGTGGAGGGGAGTGGAGCATCTCTCGGCCCCGTAACCCCACAGAGACGTCGGTCTGAGAAATACGACTCCAACGGGTATTCTGCGCCGACACCTTCCCTCCCGCAGGCCAGGAATTTACGGATCTATTTCCTCGGGCAAAGAACCAGACAAGCGTGAAGCGAGCACACCGTGGGAACTCGATGTTGTTGTGCTGGCTGCCTGTGTGTGTGTGTGTGTGTGTGTGTGTGTGTGTGTGTGTGTGTGTGTGTGTGTGTGTGTGTGTTGGGAAGTAAGTTATTGTGTCTGAGTAAATGAAAGAAGTCTTTTATTTAGCTTCTGTTCTACTTTCTTTTATCTTCTATTTTTTTCATGTTTCTTTTATTATTTTTCCTTTTCACCCTCTCCTTCTCCTCCTCCTCCTCTTCTACCTCCTCCTTCCCCTTCTATTTTTTGCCGACTGCCGTTCACATTTCTCTCGTTTTATTATTCCCAATCTAGATATTTCATACCTTCCTCTCATCCTTCTTACTTTCTTTTTCAATTTCTGCGTTCTCACTTCCTCTGCCTTCACCGTTTTCCTTCCTTTGTCTCACGCGTTATGGAGACACCGGATGAGTTATTCCGTATATGTGACGGTGGAAGTAAGAATTCTTCACTTTAGTTTCCAATGCGCAGTTTCGATTTGTGGGGAAAAATCGATAAAAGGTTCATTTTTACTCGATAGGTATTTATTACGGCAAAACCTGGTAGTGTACACCTTATCTATTATTATCATTCTCATCAGCTGAATGAAATGGCCTCGTATATGTTCAGAATATAACTGTAAAGGAAATTTATGACTAACATTTATTATAGAAGAAAAAGATAAAATGAAAAATAAGAATGTGAGCATTGTCTTTTGGACAGCTGTGGTTTGTCACCAGCTTCATAGAATGACTTTGTAGTACAGGTTTAGAATGTAAATAAGAGGCGATACAATTAGCCGAAAGAATAATGATGTGGTTTAAATCTTTTTGCGCCTGTAGTCTTGGTTTTTGCTGCTCCTAATCATATACATTCACTCAATTATAACATTACCAATCAGTGGTCAGCGATCATGTAAACTGGTTCTGCCATTAGAAACTTCACTCTATTCATTAAGTGAGAGAATGCACCTTCAGGCTCACCAACTCTTGTCACCTGCCGCACCAGGAACTAAGGGGCGGCGCAGCATTTCCGGGTGTTCGAGGAGGTCGTTTCTTTCAAGCCGTTCACTCCCCTGCTGAGACCAATTTCCCGAGGACACTTTGCTGCATGGAAATGTCCGCCTGGCTTGAGTTGCAGACGAGGTGGCGGCTCCTGTAACGCATCATAGTCGTCAGGAAGAAGGTTTTACGGTTATGTATTCTCTTGTGATTGTCGTGTGAAAGCTCCTCGTCTCGTCTCGTGTGACAGTGTGAGACAGCGCCTCTTTAACGACTGCCTGCTTTGATGTTCCGGCTCCAGTTAATGAATTAGTGTCGCGGGTTGTAGCGGACGAGTGGAGTGTTGGGTACGTGTGGGTAACAAAGGAGGTGAGGCTGGCTGGACCGCTAGATGGCAGCAGCATCGCACCCAAAGGCCTTGGAGAAATTCATGACGATCTATTTGTGTTGACTTTGCCGCAGTTGTACCTATGCATTTTTTTACTGCAGAGAGAGAGAGAGAGAGAGAGAGAGAGAGAGAGAGACCTCACAACCTTTCACTATATTGGCTATACAAATACAGGGGCAAGAACAAATATAAAAACGGTCGCCGAAAATATATATAAAAAAACAAAAAGAAAACGCAAACATTCCATCAGAATTTGTACCCCATCGGTAAAATACGTGAGCTTACCCTCGTATGGAAAACGATGGTACACAAAAGAAAATGGAGGAACACCTACAAAAAAGACAAACAGCTCAGACAATTTACATGTACCTTTTATCTTTTTTCCATTAATCTTTAATTTACTAGCCCGTGTTCATAAATACTACCTGAGCTCTTCGTTATAATGTAAGAGTGAGTAGAAAACTGAATTTTTTGTAACCAATTAAGTATATTTCTCTTTGTGTCTCTGTTTCTGTATATACACCGAGCGTTTGTTTGGCTTCCTTTCATCATATTTTAAGATTTTTTTTCTTTCTCACCAAACGGAATGGTAAAGGGAGTAGGGGCTTAGGGTTTATGTTTGTCATTACACAAGCTTACCCAGCGTGCTTTCATTAAAACAACCCACATGTATATTATGGGAGGGAGAAAAAAAAAGGTAAAATATTTGGCAAAGTAAAAAAAAAAAAAGTTTATGGACTGCGGTTCCTCGGGATGAAAGTGTTCCTAGTGGTTTATGTTTTGTATTTAGTTTTCCTGGTTTATCTGTGTGTGTGCTTACCTACCTGCCTACCAACGTATCTCTCTGTTTACCTATCTATACGTGTATGTACCCTCATTTATCCTTATATTTAAGTTAATTTGTATATATTTGTATGAATGCATGTTCTTCAATCTCTATGTTTACGTAATCTATCGATGTTTTTATTTTTCGTTTTGTTCATGTGTCGATTTCTTTTTTTTTTAATCTATCTATCTTTGTTTCCTTTATATGCATGCGTTCTCTCTCTCTCTCTCTCTCTCTCTCTCTCTCTCTCTCTCTCTCTCTCTCTCTCTCTCTCTCTCTCTCTCCCACACACACAGACACACACACACACACATACACACACACACACACACACACACACACACACACACACACACACACAGCTTAAATGATCATAAAAACGCATGAAAAAATATAAGATACATGGAATAATGCGCTCAGTGTAATTAAGAGTACAATTCATTACTATTTTTTTTTTAGCGGCCTAGTGTGTTTTATCGTATTTCTCTTTTTTTTCAAAGTTAATTTCCTGTTTACATAAAATCTCTTGTACCTGAACGCTGATATAATCTTATCTACCACATTAATATTACTTTTCTTGTCTTTGTTCCTTACTAATAAGCTTCTTTGTTTCCCCTTAATTGAATTTATTCCACTTTACATTGGTTTTCACAGCGATCTCTCATAAAAACAGATGTTAGCGGGGAATGTATTGGTGTCTTTGTGAACATTGTGCTTCCCACTTTTTACGTTGCTTTCTCAATCACAGTTTTCAAATCAGAATTCATTGTCTTTGTGTTACTTTTAGCGTTCACAACTCTACGTGAATATTTTTGCCTAATGAAATTCTGCTTTTTCATGCATTTTATACGAAAAGTTTTTATAAATAAAGTACATAAGTTGTTTTCCGTTTGAACTATTAATCGGATTTACAATTTTTTTTTTATAAAGATATATACGTTAGATTCATTGTACGTTTGGTGTTACGTTAAGGAGATGACTTTCTTTGAAGTATTCAGGGGCATTTCCTCCGTCCTGCTAGAATGCATTAATGTTTATCAGAAAGGCAGCCTGACATTGGACTGCATACATATTGCCTCCGCTTCCCCGCCTCCCCTCCTCCCTCCCTCGCTTGGCCGCTGTTCTCTCGCTCGCTCTGCGTTAATCAGATCTACATAAGATCCAGTCGTTCAGGAGACACAGACCTCTTGCGACGTGCTCAGCTTGCATAACGTCTCCTCGGTCTTTGGTTGAGGCAATATCTGCAGGTGGACGTTTGAATACAGCAGCGGCTCGAGAACCTGGTAATCTGCTAACCTTCAACTGAACGTCTCGTCTTTGTCTCCCTTTCTACCTACTTCTTACTCCTTTTCCTCCCTACCTCGCATTTTCTTCCATTTGTTTTCTTGTTTTAGTTATTTGTTCTTGCCTTTGTCTCCCTTTCTACCTACTTCTTCCTACTCCTTTTCCTCCCTACTTTGCATTTCCTCTCATTTGCTTTCTTGTTTAGTCCTTCGTTCTTGTCTTTGTCTCCCTTTTTACCTACTTCTCCCTACTCACCCTTTCCTCCCTACCTTGCATTTGCTTTCATTTGTTTTCTTGTTTATTCATTCGTTCTTGTCTTTGTCTCCCTTTTTACCTACTTCTCCCTACTCACCCTTTCCTCCCTACCTTGCATTTACTTTCATTTGTTTTCTTGTTTAGTCCTTCGTTCTTGTCTTTGTCTCCTTTCTCTTTCTAGTTGTTCCTACCCACCTTTTCCTCCCTACCTCGCATTTCCTCTCATTTGCATTCCTGTTTCCCTCATACTTTCGTCCCTTTGGTTTCCCATTTCCTACTTGTCGTGCTTGCTTTCCTTTCACACTCCCGTTCATTTCCTTTCGTTTCTCCTCACCCTGCCTCTTTCCTCTCTATCATCTCTCCGTCCCTTTTCATTCTTTCTTATTTCCTTTCATTTTTTTGCTTCATGTCTGTTTCCGATTATTTCCTTTTTTTATATTTTCCTTACTGTTCTTATTTCATTTTCTTGTTTTTTTTCCTCTACTCTTCCTATTCTTGTTCTTTTTTTATTACTAATGTTTGCGTTTTTTATCTCCTACTTGACTACGTTTGTGTAATTCCTATCTCTTTTATTTCTTCCTCTTACTTGTTTTCCCTTTCCTGGTTGATGTTTTCTTCTTCGTCTCCCTCCGCCACCCACCCCTTCTAGAACTTTTCCCCCGGGACCTACTGCTGGTCTTGTTGGCTACCAGACTACACAAAGGTAAAATAAGTTATCTATCACCTTTTTTCTGTTATTTTTCTTTTTTCCTGCAAAGGGTTATCTTCTTTGTTATATATTTTGTTGTCTATATAAGTGCATGTTTTTTTTCTTTTTTCTTTTTTGTATTTCTTTCTGTTTTCATCTGTCATTATTTTGAGGTTTTATTCTTTTTATCTATTCATTTTTCCTCTTTGTTTTCCTACCAGTTTTCTTTATGGTGTTAGAAAAGTAAGAAATCTAGTTTGTATTCTCTCTCTCTCTCTCTCTCTCTCTCTCTCTCTCTCTCTCTCTCTCTCTCTCTCTCTCTCTCTCTCTCTCTCTCTCTCTCTCTCTCTCGTCTTTCATTCATCCTAATCTCTCATGTATTGATGTACCACAGTGAAGCTTCTGATCCTATCCAGAGATGATTTGATTTGAGAGCGAGAGAGAGAGAGAGAGAGAGAGAGAGAGAGAGAGAGAGAGAGAGAGAGAGAGAGAGAGAGAGAGAGAGAGAGAGAGAGAGAGAGAGAGAGAGAGACCTATAAAAGTACATGTCAAAATCGATATATTGGTACTAAAAGAAATGTCAATGCGAAATCGATGAAGGAAAAAAGGAATGGGATATATAACACAGCATATCTCTTGGCGACCTTTGCTGGTTTGTGTCGGCAAAGGTCATCCCATTTTGCCCGCGATACACGTCCCTTGGGGCTTCGAATCTCCCGAGATGTTTTCAGTTTGGACCGCCATCACACCCGCTGCATCACTCTTCTTTATTGCCAAAGGGAGAAACATCCATTACATTCATACGAGACACATTTATGAAGCAAACCTTTTTCCGGGAAGGATCGATGGAGTGTACAGGGTAAAGTTGGTTTGAAAGGATTAAGGGTTAAATAAAGGAATGAATCATATTTGTGTCATTCTGTTTGAAGTGAGGGTTGCTGCAGCTGAGGAGGCGTCAATATCTTGGTAGGATGTGGCTTGGCTTTGGTGTTTGAGATGCTCCGTGGAAGTGAATGCCTCATCCATATGTGACTGGTAACGTACAGATTTGCTTGGGAATGCACAGATGCAAAGTTCGAGAAACGAGGATAGATTGAAGTTTGAAGCAGAAAATTACACTGTTGACAGATAGGGAGAAAGGAATTATAAAGGACAGTCAGCAGTGTTGATGAGAAAAGAGAAAAAGAGATTTATGTAGTGCAGTTGTAACAGGGGGGGGGGATATTTAGGATTGAATGATTGATGTTCGTTGTGTTTTTTATAAGTAAAGAGATTTAAGGGAAGAGTAATGTGTTCACGAGCAAAGAGTTATGCAGGTAGTCGTGATTATGCAATTCTGCCTTAATGAACTCTTGTGCAGTCAATAAGGGTTAAGTCCAAACCTTTCCTATTTTGATGATGTAAAGGAAAACCACAGCTTGAATCAGGCGAGTTCTGAGGAAGACTGGCTGTGGTGAGTGTGGACAGACGTTGGTGGTTGGGGCGAGACGTTGATACCAGATGACACATGATGCAGCCTGCCAATCTGAGAGGCAAGGCATGCTGTGTCCTGCTCCCCACCACCCATGCTACATAAGTGTAGGAAACTTTATCCAACTCTACCGCTGGAACCACGAGTAAGACTTAAAAGCATCCGAGATTTTTAATAATTTACAGACTTAGCAAGAGGTATGAGGATAAACATAAATTTAATGTAGAAATGTCGTTCCCGCCTCTCTTCTGTCCCTGCACACTCGTATGTTTTCCCGCTGCGCTTTTGTCTACACCTCATGAGAAAGTAAATTTTTTCCTTGATCCAGAGTTAAGCGAAAACTTCGGGTTGCTTCAGCGTGGCACGGAGTGGAAGCACGCTCACGGAATACATTTTTCCCTCGCCATGCAGGGAGGGGAATGCAAAGATCTAAAAAAGAATGTTGCACTTAATATTGCCGTGGAAATGTTTATATACATGAGCAAGGCATTAACAGCACGATACCTTCTCTTCTGCAGATTAGTTAGGTGCGTTTACTGCTATTCAAGCTGAACTGTTAAAGGTTCACTAAGCAAAGCTATTGAGGATAGGAAACACGCCACCATCGTGTCCTTGCCTAACGTTTGCCTTGAATGCTTTTCGTGTTTGCGAAGCTTCATTATTCAAGAGGTGGGAATGACATACCCAGAAAGCTTGCAGTCCGCCAGAGACGCCTTATCCCTGGTGGCACCAGATCGTATATACTCTTACCGACAGATCTAATACGCCACCAAGACTACAAAGGTTTCCTGATGCCTCAGTAGATTTGAGAGGCTGTGTTGAGATGAGATCGAGCGTTCAGAAATTCGGAGGCAAAAGGCAAGGAGAGAAGACTTCACTTTATCGGTAACTTTGCCGCGAACGTCGCCACCAAGCCAGCAGCGGGCGGTGCCGCGAGACTTGGCCGGGGGGCTTCCTCAGGAGGAAAATATGAGATCCTGGGATATTACCTGGAGCAGTAGAGCCGAAAAAAAGAGAAAGTCGGGGAGTTAGGTGGCTGCGTTGAGGAAAATACTTTTTTTTTTTATTGTATACTGAGGGAAGAAGAATGGTGACATAGGAGTTATTGCGCCATTAACTTGTTTATTAATCTTTACTTATATCTTGTTAGAGGCGAGTCATGATCCATATTTTCTCTTTATCTATTTCACATTTCTCGCACTCAGAGAAAAAATCGTTTTAAAATCTTTTTCTTAATGTTTCCTTTGTACAGGAAGAGCGACGTAAAAATATCAGGGAGGAAATATTCACCCAAACTATACAAAGGAAAAGGAGGAGCAGTATAGTAACTCAGCATTCCTTCCACGCCTGACCCTCTCACTGACGTACGTGGCTTCCTCTTCCCTCGACCTTGGCCGTTACTCGCTGCTTGGGGCCTTTCCGCTGTATTAAAGATGTATTTGTTAAGAATGCTGCTGCGGAGTGCCACTATAACTTTCAGACCGTCGGAGAGAAGTCACAGAAAACTCGAGAACTGACAGGCTTCCACGGACTTCCAAAAGCTGCCTGACTGGTAGACTGAGGGTGGCTGATAGACTATCGATCCTTTATCAGGTGGAGGTTATCACGTTGCCTTTTTGCTGGTGTAATATTCTCCGACTTCAAAACACAATTCCCGCATGATATGATTCAGGACTCTTGCAGGACGCATGTTATTGTGAGTAGAAAGCAAATGTGTGGGTACGCGGTGCGGTGACTTGGGGAAAGTTTGGCAGCCAGGGAGGAAGGATCAAGGGTCGACTTGATTAAAGGATGCAGTAACTGAGGGAAAGAATCTCCTTCAAGACGAACTGTGGAAGAGGATGAGATGGAGTGAAGCGTGACGTCACCATGAAGTTTTGTTGAAATGTTTCCCTAAGTCTTCCTTGAGACCACCACACTCCATTCATCTCTCGTCAGAAATGAATAAATGAATAAATAGATGAATGTACCGGTGTAATCACGAATACACAGAAAACCTTCCTCGTCTGTCTTTGAAGCTTTTTTGTCTTTTGTGCGCCAATTTGCAAAGAGCATAGTTTCTCCGAGTTTATAAGGAGAATGTCAACATGGAGGAGTGCAGAATGTTCCAGCACAGAGTAAGTGAACGTGGCATGTTGTTATTTCTTTTCATACTAACAGTATATTTACGTCTACGGCTAACATGTCACAGCCACTACCACCACCACCGCCAACAACAACAACACCAATAACAACTTCTGGTTCTCACCTAACTTCATCATACCCGGAAGAAACCCTGTTACGGAGGCACGCTACCTTATTATCACCCTAAGGACGCCGTCGCTCAAACGTCACACACAGGTGAAAAGTATACGATCTGCTCCAACCACAACGCGGCGACTACGGCAGGTGAGCGAGGCCGCCGCGGGTCGCTGCCGGAAAACCGCAAACTAAATCCCGTCGTTTGTTGCAGCGCCCAGGTGTTCAGATACAGAAAAAAATAAATAAAGAGTGCTTGCTGTACATCTTTTACACTTTCACACACTCGCGCGCGCGCACACACACACACACACACACACACACACACACACACACACACACACACACACACACACACACAGTATAAAAAAAAAAAAAAAAGCATACATTTAAATTCGTTTTTTAGTTTGGCAAGAAGTTTAGTATTTGACTTTTTTCTGGAGGGTTTAACTTTCTAGCAGTTGTGATGTTGCGTGTGAAGTATTAAATGTTTGTGTATTTTTTATATTTTTTATCTATGTATCTTTTAGGTGGGAAATGCAATATTTGATTTTGTACCTTTTATTTCTTGTAAATACGTGTTCCTTTATTTGTACTGGCTGTTGAGTTATTGTGATATGCAAAGGAGTATTGATTATAGAGTTACCTGTTCTGGGTGAGAAATCCATCCAAGGGGAAGGTTATCACCTGGAAGGGAAAATTAATGAAGTGAGGCAAGGTGAGGGGAGATGCTTCAGGTCTTCCTTTTCTCTCCCCGACCATCCTCTTCTCATTATTTCTGGATTACAAAAGTAAGTTGAAGTTTGTCTGTTGCTCTCCAAATGTCTATTAATTAGATTATTGATGTTTTTAAGCCTTTTTTTCTTTCCTTATTGTTCTTTTCCGAATTGTCTTTCTCATTCCTCTATTTTTCATTATTCATTTTTCCTTAACTTTTTCTCTCTTTTCCCTTTAATTTCCTCTCTTTTTTCCCTTTCCTTCTCTTCCCTTTCATTCTGTTCCCTTCCTTGCTTCCTTCCCTCCCTCTCTTTTCCCCCTCCTCTGCCATCCCTGCCCTGTTTTTTTTACATTCCTAGAGACAATTATGGGGAATGTGAAAGACAACATTAGTGGGCCGTCACCGAGGTGTCTGAAGTGAGGGGAGAGGACAGAGAAGATAGAGAGGGGAGAGAGAGCCAGGACTTCCAAGGTTAGTGTTTGGTTAGGAGTGAAGGAAAGATGAACCAAGTGGAAGGTAATAAAAGAAGGGGAGGATAAAGGGGAGCATGAAAAGCAGGGAGATAGGAGTGGGGGTGTGGCGGAGTGACAGTATTTGATGAGATGGAAGGATAGGAGGAGATAGGAAGAAGTAAGTAGGATAGTGAGGATGGAGGATGGAGGAATGAAGGAGAGGAATGAGAATACGAGACGGTATTCTTCAAACTTGGGTCTAAAGTTATTCCCCGTTTTCTTATTCACACTTATAAAAAAGGAACGTCAAATTGATTCAGTCGGCAGGTGTTGGGAGAGTCGACCCGCTGGCTGCCTTCCAAGTGGGGAAATTCACTCACTTTATCTCCCACTTAGTGTTCAAAGGCCTTACTGTGCAACTGACGGGTCCCAATGTGTTATCTGAAGGCATCGCTGCAAGAAATCTTTCCCTTTGCTTCCATCGCGGGGAAAGTTACAAGGACGAACCACGTTTAGGAGGGAAGTTTTTAGAGGAAATGCTCGTTAATATATAAAGAAAAAGAAAAAAGAGACCGATCAAAACTTGCTGTTCCAATCTCTCTCTTTATATGACGGAAAATTACCTCTTTTTTCTCTAATATTTTTCCTCGTCGCTACCAGTGATTTCGCTTTTACTCGGCCTAACTTTGACAGCGGCCAGTCTGCTGAGGTGAACGAGGGACAGATGAGATAAAAGGAAAAAAATATGAGGAGGGACGGGGAAAGGAAGGCGTGGGGTGGAGGCAGAGGGTGAAGGGAAGATAGTTTTTGCCGCTTGTAAAGGGCCTCAAAAATTAATTATGCTATATTTTTCCCTGTTTGGCTTTGCTGGATGGAATGGACAGAATATTTTTCCCCCATTTTTTTTTCTGAGTTCATGATTGGTTTGGTTTGTCGTAAGTGGAAGAGCAAGGGAGATTAAAAGCCACGGATCCACCAAGTGAGGTCATCATTTGAAGGCACATTCATGCTGTGGTAAACTGAGAAGGACGCTGCGTTTGTGTCTGCTTTTTGCTGAACTGAGGAAAGAAAGGGACATAACTTTTCTTCAATTTCCTACCAACCTGATGGAATGAGGAAATGTTTCTAGTGCAAAGTCATGGAAGATTAATCCCGAGAGAAAATTAAATTAATGATGATGTTGCTTAGTGGTAATAAATTGTTGAAAGTAAAATAATCTAGATGAATTTGCACGTGAAAGCTATTTAGTTGAAGGTCATGTCAAGACTGTACGTATTTAGAGTTAAGGACACCGTAGTGAGAACTGAATGGCGCTAACGAGAGCTTCAAGTGGCGGGGGAAAGTCAAGGTTAGATAAAAGCAATCACCCACCGTTGATTAAATACGATATGATACGAGGGAAACAGCGAAAGGGACAGCTGCCAATCATCTCCCCCCCCCCCCCTCTCTCT
>CM035195.1:393518-404468 GCA_020233015.1 Callinectes sapidus
GAGAGAGAGAGAGAGAGAGAGAGAGAGAGAGAGAGAGAGACTTATCTAACTTTTAATAAGATCTCATAAATGCTGAATAGGAATATATAGTAGTAGTAGTAGTAGCAGTAGTAGTTGTAGTAGTAGTAGTAGTAGTAGTAGAAGTAGTAGTAACATCAGTAATATTAGTGGTGTAGTAGTGGTAGTAGTAGTAGTAGTAGTAGCAGTAGTAGTAGTAGTAGTAGTAGCAGTAGTAGTAGTAGTAGTAGTAGTAGTAGTAGTAGTAGTAGTAGTAGCAGTAGTAGTAGTAGTAGTAGTAGTAGTAGTAGTAGTAGTAGTAGTAGTAGTAGTAGTAGTAATAGTAGTAGTAGTAATGATGCTCACAGTAATGATACAACAACAACAACAACAACAACAACAACAACAACAACAACAACAACAACAACAACAGGAACAAACATCACCACCAACAACAACAACAATGCAACGATAAAAGAAGAAAAACGAGCCACAGAAAGGAGTATACAATAGAGCCCATACTGTACTTGAATCCTATCAAGCGTACATCCCTTGAGTTGAGCTGTACTTCCTTGAACAAACCACCCACTGAGAGACTTGACGTGGGAGAGCTCTCATCTGTTAGTTAGTTAGCCCGCCTCACCACCCTCCCCCTCCTCTTCACTTTGGCCATTTTTGTACCACGACACCATTTCATTGTACTTCAGATCTCCTTAAAGTATTACCAAGTTGTCAAGTGGCTGTATTGTGACGTATCAATTAGGTATATTGTACTCTCCGTGCAGAGTTGTATCGTATTTACTTGAATCGTTTGATGACTGTAATGAAGTTTCGAAGCTTTGTTGTACTGATTGGACGATGGTATTGATGTTTATGACACTTCTGTTTCTTTTTTATTTCTACTATTGTTGTTACTACTACTACTACTACTACTACTACTGCTGCTGCTACTACTACTACTACTACTACTACTACTACTACTACTACTACTACTACTATTACTACTGCTACTACTGCTACTACTACTACTACTACTACTACTACTACTACTACTACTACTACTGTTGCTGCTGCTGCTACTACTACTACTACTACTACTACTACTACTACTACTACTACTACTACTACTACTACTACTACTACTACAACCGCCACGTCATAATATTTGCTAACTTCTTCTCATTTATTATACATTCGTCATTTGTATTCAGCAAAAAGTTTTTTCTACATGGATCATTTATTTTTCCAATTCATTTATCTCTCTCTCCTTGAGCCTCTTCCTCCTCGCTTCCCTAACCTTCGATGAAATGTTTCTATTAGTGTGCTTCTTTTTGCTTTTCTTTCTGCAACAGTATTCCTATTTATCTTCCTCTTTTTTCCCCTTTTTAATTCGTATGTTCTAAGAGGATTTTTTTTCTCTGTCTCAGTATTTAGGAAGTATAATCCACACTATGTTATGTTGTATCATGTAGTCTTTTTATTTACATTTTCTTTTGTTATGTAAACATTACATAGATATTCATTTAGTTCCTTAATTCGTTAGTTCATTATATCATTTATTTGTTCTTCTTAAACTCGTTGTGATATACTTTTTATTCCTTTTGCCGATTGTACAAGTCCATTTTTTTATTATTATTCATTTTCGCCTATCACTTATAATCGTAGTTTTCCCCTCAACTTATAAGACCCGCTCCTTTATTTCACTTTTTCCTCATTATGTTGTTGTCTCTCCAGCTCTATACCCTTCCCTCACTCTTATTAACGCCGCCTTTTTACGGAATATAAATTGTAATAACCCACTTTTTTTTATATTTTCTATCAATTTTCGTCCATGTTTTCACCATACCTTTAATCAGATGTGGTCCTGCCTCTATTTTCTGCATTCGTGTTGTGTATCATGCCCAGATCTCCTCAATTTGTGTCTCTTTCTTGTATTGAGTCGCTGTTTTATGATGAGCCTTCTCCATATGGCTTTATTATATGCCCCTGTTTAGTCTCTCTCTCTGTCTTCCTTCACACAGTCAATCCACCCCCTTTTCTGTTGATTGATTGATTTTAAACTGTTCTCTTCGATATGCAATAAGTAAATACTAAAAGCACCGTATTTAATCTTCACATGTGCCTGAAATCAAGAAAACGGGAATGGAAAGGATAGTTTTTTTAATACCTAATCGGTGAATTATTCAGAAGCGAGTGTGTATTGATAAGAAATGGTGCGGACTGTCCTGTTATTATAAAACCGTGATTTGAATAGTAAAGAAAGATTCAATTAAAAACACGGAGGAGGGCGACGTAACATCTCAATCATATGCTATAAGTACAGAATATTTAAAGCGACTGAGAAAGGTTTGTTAAAATGTTGATGGTGGTAACAGAATTATTATGGTACGGGAAGAAAAAATAGAAGATGTAAAAGGAAGAGAGATTATTCAGTGTGGTACAAATTAAGAATCCTGGTATTTGGAATCTCTCTTTCGTTATCATGCTAAGATCTGTTTAGGCCATCAACACGTTTCTTTAATAAATCACAATTTCCTTTTTATTATTACTTTTTGTCGTTTTTCTTCTTCACGACATGTTCTCTTTGTTCGCACACCCATTTTCTCATTTCCTTCCTACGACCTTTCATTTTTCTTTCGTTAATACTTAATTCAAGGTTCCCGCGAAATATATCATTACTCTGTTCATTATCTCCAGTCGTGTCAGCTCAGTTCGCTTTTCTCATTCACTCGTCTTCATTTACGTAATTTGGGTTTTCTTGCTTTTTTTTTCCTTTCCTTCATTTTGGTATCAGTGTCTTTCACTTCCTTTTACATTTCTTTTTATTTCTCTATCTAATACACTGATTTTGTTTTGTTTTCTTCCCTCCTTTTTTTTTTCCTCGACCTCATTAGTTTTTTTTGGGGGGAGGGCTTCCTTTAATTCTGATTTTCTTCCTGTTTTTCTGTTAATCGTTTTCTCCCTTTCCTCCCCCCTGTTATCATTATTGTTATTATTATTTTCACCAATATTGTTAGCGTTTTTAAGATTTTTTTCAGTGATAGGTTTTGCATTGCTCCTTTTATTTCTTTATATTCATTACACTTCCTTTTTATTACTATCCTTATCATCTTTCTGTTTTGTTGATGACTTTTGGTGTTTTTTTTTTGTATTTTTTGTTCATTTATTTATTTACTTATATGTTTATTCATTCATTTATTTAGTTTTTCCCTGTTTTTCCCCATATTCCTCTCCTCTCACTTTCTTTGTTTATTTATCTATTTATTTCCACTTTATCTCACTTATACATTTTATCTCTCACTTTCTTCGTTATTCATTTATTCACTCATTCATCTATCTTCAAAAAATGAATAAATAGACAAATCGTGTGGTTATGCTTTAAGACTCTCAGCGGTTTGTTTATTTCCTCTTCGATCACATTAGTTTCCTCTTTGATCTCTTGTAACACCACTCAAGTCTCCTCTGTTTCCTTGGTCTCCGCTCACCTCCATCTCCTTCTGCTCTCTCTTCGACAAAATCCCTTGGTTCTCTCTCGTTGGCGTGTCTCCCCTCCCACTCTCTTCCCTTCCCCCCCACCCAACTTTATCCTCGTCATCAGCGGAGCGAGGAAGACACAAATGCAGCTGACTTTATTAGTTACTCTGCGGTCATGTGGCGTGGTTATGATGGCGCTCCTGCTGTTGCTGCTGCTGCTGCTGTGACCGTGTTATTGTGTTGGGGTTATAGTGTGTTGGAGCTGGAGTGGTGGTGGTGGTGGTGGTGGTGTTTGTTGTAGTGGTAATTTAGTGTTTTGTTGTTGTTGTTGATGATGATGTTGTTGTTGTCTATCACTTATTGATGCATATTTTCATACGCACATTGTTTTGTTTTTTTTACTTTCATATCCAATTAGAATGTGTCTCATCAAGAAAATAGATAAATGAATAAATGCATTCGAATTCTTCCAATCTTTCCTCTCCTTTTTTTTTGTTGTATTTACTTTAATCGTACAGAGTATTAATATTATTATTTTTTCTTTCCCTTCCACTGTATCAAAAAAATGTTCTTGCATTCAATGGCGTATAGGAGTATTTACTTTTCCTTGTTTCATTTTCACAATTAAAAAATGTTTCGTGCATTTTTTATATATTTGTTCGCCTTTTTTCCTTTCTTTTTTTCGCAATTTCATCTCTTTCTACAGTGGACCATCGGATTTAAGAAGGGATTCCGTTCTTTTTTTTTCATTTTGTTACTTCCATGTTGGCGAATTTTCATGACGCGAGGGCTGGTAAGAACTGTCACTTTTATGTGGAACTCAACGTGACTGCTGGACTCGAGATTGCCTGGTGCTGGGCAGGAGTGAGGCGGGAAGACAGACACACACACACACACACACACACACACAGACAGACAGACAGACAAACAGATAAGAAGATCGACAGGCAGACAGACAAGCAGAAAGACTGGCTGACGGACGGAAAGATAGACAGATAGGAAGGTAGACAGATAGATAGACGGGTAGGTTGGCAAAAAGATAAACAGACAGACAAGTACACACACACACACACACACACACACACACACACACACACACACACACACACACACACACACACACATGATTAGTTTTCATAATAAAGATTGTTATTACTTATACGTTTTATTACTACTACCACTACTACTACTACCATCACTAAAAATAAAAATGATAATACCAAGGTAATACTCACAGTTAAAGAAGAGAACAGCAGTGATGTAAGCGCCGTTCATCCTGTCAACAGCTTAGTATGAACAGCGTTGATCCACCTCCTGACGATAAGATAACGCTATTGTAACTTCCTCCTTCTCCTCCACCTCCTCCCTCGTCTTCCTTCTTCACCTACTCCTTCTCCTCCTCCTCCTCTTACACACACACACACACACACACACACACACACACACACACACACACACACACACTCGGGTTGTCTCTTTTCTAATAGATTGGTTCACTGAAGTTATTTAGTTTTCGCTCATCAAGTTTCTCAAAATAGTTGAAAATCGCTCAGTCTTTTTTTCCGCGTCTCTTCGTTTATCTTAATTCATATTTATGTCCATTTTTATCTCACTCGCCTTTTGTTCTTCCTTTCCTATTTTTTATTCTTAATTCTCAGACCTTTTATTTATTACGCGCGTCACGGGCGTTGAAGAGATAAACAAGAGGGAAAGGCGGCGGCACGTGCAGATCCGAGAGCGGGAGCGACAAACAACCTCCCACTGTCACTGCTCAAAGCGCACTGACACAGCTACCGTCGCCACGTCTTTCCTTCCCAAGTTTTGCCTCCTGTTATAAGCTCGCCACTCCCCTCCCTCCCTTACCAACCCCTTTTTTGGCACTCCCCTCCCTTGGCACCTTCCTCCTCCTCCTCCTCCTCCTCCTCCTCCTCCTCCTCCTCTTACCTCCGTTTTATTTTCCTTCCCATCCGCCCCCCAATCCCCTTCTTCCGTCCCTAATCCCTCCCGACGTTTTATGTTATCATCAATATGCCATAATAGTGAACTGCCCTTTGTCCCCTTCCTCCCCCTCCTCCTCCTCCTCCTCCTCCCCCCCCTCCTCTCTCTCCTCTCCTCCCCTCCCCTCCCCTCCCTTCTCCTCCCCTCCCATCTTTTACTGTACCGTGGAAGTTATTCATAATTATTTTTATTATTATTATTATTATTATTATTATTATTATTATTATTATTATTATGATTATTATTATTATTATTATCATCATCATCATCATCATCATCATCATCATCATCATCGTTGTTATTATTACTATCATTATCGCTTTTTTTCTGCTGTCGTCCTCGTCTTTATCCAAGTTGTGGTAATCCTAGTGGTAATAGGTGCGGAAATGAGAGTGGTGGTTTTATTATTATTATTAGTGGTAGTAGTAGTAGTAGTATAAGAAATGTATAGAGGAAGAAATGGAGATATAGAAATGTATATTGGGCGTTATCATATTATCTTGTAATCACTGTTTTCCCCCATTTTGTACTGCGACCTTTGCTAATGAGAAAGAGAGAGAGAGAGAGAGAGAGAGAGAGAGAGAGAGAGAGAGAGAGAGAGAGAGAGAGAATTTCGCCCACCGAACTCTACCTGTGCAGCTTCGTCACACGTTCATTAGCAAGGTAGAGCTGCAGTATAGGTGGATCCCCCAGCTGGCACAGTTCAAGCAGACCCATCACCGCCACACTCACTCAGCCTTCACCTATGCCTAAATTTCCCCACACCGCTCACCAACCCGTCCTCCACAGCCGCTCCCTTATCACACTCGCACACGTGGCCGGAGCTGTGAGAGGCTGGAGGAGGTGTGGTAGTTTTGTACTTTCATGTTCTACCATTCTATCATTATTATATTTTACCTGACTAATATATTCTTCCATAATTCACCTTCAGTTCATAGCATTCTTCCTTTGTAACTATGTGACTTCAATTTTTAAGCTGACAGATAGTGAAGAATGACGTGTTACATTCAGCAGCAACAAGAATGACAGCTGCTCTGGGTTGTATTTTTCCATATATAAGGCCTGTCATTCAAAGGCTACGGATATCATCATACTTATTCTCGTGGGTGGTTTTCCTACTTTAAAAAGCCATGGGGATGACAAGACATGATTGTATTTCCTAGTAACAATATAGCATCTTCGTTAAACTATCAGTATGATCATAAAACCATGCTTGAAAACTTCCATCCAGAATCTTCCAGTACGTCAGAAATAATGTATATGAGACGCTGTATTATTGTTATTTTTTATATGTTATTTGTTTTTGTTTTTTAGGATACGGACTGTCAGATACAGCACGCATCACCCGGGTGTCTGTCAAGGTCTATGAAAATACTAGTCTGTGCAATACAATGCCATGGCCTGCAGCTGACCACTCAATATTTAACCCTCTGACAGCTAACGAGAGCCCACTTGTTGCGTCATTTCAGTAACCTTACACTACCTTAATGAGAAGACACAGAGCAACAGGCACTAACAGATTTGAAGAAGCTCCCCCACGTCTTTTGTTTTCAGTAGTGTCCCCAAATCATAATTGCACCAGACTATGGTGTAATTATGGTAATACTGTGTTAAAATAAATGAATGTTTGCGTGAAAGAGAGAGAAAAGAGAAATGGAGAAAAAATGTTGATTTTATGTTTCCTAAGCTATAGAATTTTCTAAAAGACCGTAGCACAACAATAAGTGCTTGAAAAGTTGAAAGAGAATATGGAGAGAAAACAAACATGTAGTGGTGAAAGGCTCCAGCTTGAGGAGGCGGCATTGCAGTGAGAACGTTAGCCGCCTGGGTGGACATTCAAGACACGCTCATCCTCGGGAGACAAGAGCCACAAGCGCCACAAGAGCCAGTCGTAGCACCTGTATGAACCCGACGTGCCGGGTGAGCAAGACTGAAGCCGCAGCTCCACAGATGCATCGCCTTGCATCATTCACGCGCCGTGTCTGACAAATGGCCAGGAATGCCGCGCGGAGACATGCCCAGAGCCTCCGCCGAGCATCGAACACAATTCAGTAGGAACACTCGACCTGATGGGAAGGGGGTGGGTGGGTGGAGGATGCACCGCCCTTCTCCTCTCCTCTCCTCCCACACTCATCCCTCCCTCCCTCTATCTCCCTCCTCCACCGCTGCAACACATCTCTCGACTTGGCGGGACCGTGTGCCATGCATATTACACACACACACACACACACACACACACACACACACACACACACACACACACACTACCTCCACCACCATCACCGCCACCGTCACTTGCTCCGGCAGCCTCCACCCTCCACAGGAATCACTGTGGAGTAATGAAAGAAAACGGAGGGGTGTAGGGAGGGACGGACTAAGGAGGCACAAGAATAGTGAAGTAATGGGGAAAGTGGGAAGTGAGGGGCGTGTGCGTAACACTATATTGCTTCCTGTCCTTGCTTCCTTAATTAACCAACAGTGATGAGGAAACTCCTTGTATTGCACACACACGTTGGCGCTCTCGCGCGCGCGCACACACACACACACGCGCGCTCACACACACACACACACACACACACACACACACACACACACACACACACACACACACACAGGGCTCAAATCCTTGCATGTTCATACAGGGCTGAATTTCTTTCGTCAGAGAGAGAGAGAGAGAGAGAGAGAGAGAGAGAGAGAGAGAGAGAGAGAGAGAGAGAGAGAGAGAGAGAGAGAGTTAAAATTAGTTCCATCTTTCGCCGCTACATCTTTAACTGATCATTCTGACAATCATAACTTTCCTCTAACCTTAATTTTCTAATCCCACACTCAACTTATTTTCTTCCAGTCTTATAATTTTCATGTTAACCACGCACGCGTACACACACACACACACACACACCTCAGTCCCTTCTTCTCTTTCTCTACCCCTTCTTTGTATCTTGTCCCTCTTTCCTCCCATCTACAAGTTTATATGCAAGATACCTTCATTCACCACTACTCCTTACAATACCCACCAGTTACATCGTCATACTCTCTCTCTCTCTCTCTCTCTCTCTGTCTCTCTCTCTGTCTCTAATAAATAATGGGAAAAAACATCCGCCCGAACAGGGACTCGAACCCTGGACCCTTAGGTTAAAAGCCTAATGCTCTACCGACTGAGCTATCCGGGCTGACAGCATCATATTCTCTCTCTCTCCCTCTCTCTCTCTCTCTCTCTCTCTCTCTCTCTCTCTCTCTCTCTCTCTCTCTCTCTCTCTCTCTCTCTCTCTCTGTTACCCAATAATCCCAATTCAGAGACAGTGAAAAAAACAAGCATTACATATTCAGGGACTCCATAAACAAATTGATACGAACGATGCAGTTGTGAATCTGAATGTTTAATAACGCCACTACAGTATTCATGTCCGTGACGTAATGCACCGTAAAATGTCGGATAGGTGCGGTAGAAAGAAAAAAAACAAGGAGGAGGAGGAGGAGGAGAAAAAGAAAGAAAGAAAGGAGACAGAAGAAGAAGAAGAAGAAGAAGAAGAAGAAGAAGAAGAAGAAGAAGAAGAAGAAGAAGAAGAAGAAGAGGAAAAAGAAGTAGACACACACTTTGTACGTGGAAGGAATTATTATTATCTGCGAATCATAAGCACGAGAGGTGATGGATGAGCGTGGCTTGAGTGCCTACACACACACACACACACACACACACACACACACACACACACACACACACACACGTCAAGGCTGAGTTCAAGGACACCAAAGGACGACACACACACACACACACACACACACACACACACACATGAATGCATAATGCCATAAGATCTTTAGAGTAATGAAGAAAGAAAGCGAGAATAAAAAAAAATCTACTCTTGTTGCTACATTAATAATAAAAAAGGGGAAAACTCCTAGAAATAAGACGCCATAACTTATAAATAAAATAGAAAAAAAGAGACACGATAATTTATCACCATTTAGGACTGATAATCAGATTTGCCAGCTCTCCGAGTGTGGCCTTGACCCGTGGGAAGGGAAAAAAGACCTTATGAGCCCCACATATAAGACTCGTTCTGCGTTAAGTTGATTTTAATTATCTTTTTAGGAGACTCTCTCTCTCTCTCTCTCTCTCTCTCTCTCTCTCTCTCTCTCTCTCTCTCTCTCTCTCTCTCTCTCTCTCTCTCTCTCTCTCTCTCTCTCTCTCTCTCTCTCTCTCTCTCTCTCTCTCTCTCTCTTTCTCTTCCATTTCCTCTTATTTTCCATCTCTTGCTTTTCCTCAATAATGATTGACATGAGTCCATTTCCCTCTTACTCTCGGAAATGACAGAACAAAACATTATTATCATTATTCTCTCTCTCTCTCTCTCTCTCTCTCTCTCTCTCTCTCTCTCTCTCTCTCTCTCTCTCAACACCCCTCCTTGACCAACCTCCCCTTCCAAATCTCCCCTTTCTTCCTGCATGTGGAAACATCTCATTAACTCCCTCCGATGTTCCTCCCTTATTCCTCTTTCCCCTCACTTTTCCTTCCTACCCTCTTGCTCCTTGCATGCTCCCCTCTTTCTTACCCTCCTTTTTCTTCCCTTCCACCCTCTCTCTCTCTCTCTCTCTCTCTCTCCCTCCTTTCCTTCCCCCTTCCTCTCCCCTTCATGACTAACACCACCACCAGGGCACACGATGTAATGTGTCTGTGTCACGCGATAAACATGATTACTCTGTCGCTCTTTATTCCCCCCTCACTGTATTCTTCTTCTTTTTTTTTTTGGCTCTCGTTTTCTTTTTAATTTCTTGCTTCTTGTCTTGACTTTTGTGTTTTTTCATTTTGTTTTTTTTTTCGTTTTAAAATGGATTGATTGGTGGAGTATGTGTTGTTTTGATTAGTTTTTATGTCTCTCTCTCTCTCTCTCTCTCTCTCTCTCTCTCTCTCTCTCTCTCTCTCTCTCTCTCTCTCTCTCTCTCTCTCTCTCTCTCTCTCTCTCTCTCATTTTAAGTTTTACAATATATTTTTTCCTCCTCGCTCTCAAAACTTTGTCGCGTTTCTCATCCATTAAACTTGCCTCATCATCCTTATAATTTCCTTTCATCATCTAGCTACTGCCCTTCTTCATTTTTCCTCCTTTCATCTCTTCTCTTCTTCTCTAACACACGCAAAAAAATTCACTGCAACCCCCCATCTCTATCTATTTTACCATTAATACATTTTTATCAGCAGGAAAACTGGGCGAAACACACAGACACACACACACACACACACACACACACACACACACACTCTCTCTCTCTCTCTCTCTCTCTCTCTCAGTGCGTGGGATGGGAGCGAGACAGGCTTGTTTGGGCTGTCCGGGCATCGAGTAAGACATCTACTCGCCTAATATTGGGAGTCGATCACTCACCTCACACCCACAACATCCATCACTCGGGTGCTGCAAGATGGCGCACAGGGCTGGCACGGGGGCGATAAGCAGGGGGAGGAGGAGGAGGAGGAGGAGGAGGAGG
>CM035195.1:439313-452611 GCA_020233015.1 Callinectes sapidus
CTCTCTCTCTCTCTCTCTCTCTCTCTCTCTCTCTCTCTCTCTCTCTCTCTCTCTCAGGAGCCTCAATATGGAAGGTAATGCGATTTTCCAATTTTCAGACGATCAGCCAATGGTCGGCCGTAGTACTTTTATCCCTTAGGTTCGGCCGGCTCTTCCTGGTCCGATGGCGTCATTTGGGCCGCCAGTAATTATTGCGATCAGTGCGATAAATTAGGTGATTACTAGCCTTTGTTCAGCGGCGTATGTTGCATCACGCTTAGGACGGCAATTATAGGACAAACGGAGACTCTGTAGTGCTGTGCGGTGCGGTGCGGCGCGGTGCAAAATGTGTAATTGGGGGATTCGTAAGATTGGTTAATATGATGAGGGTAATGTGTGTTGCGAGGCGCTGCTTTGCGTTGGAATTTGTATTGTATTAATGTGTGGGTTTTGTGTGTGTGTGTGTGTGTGTGTGTGTGTGTGTGTGTCTGTGTGTGTGTACTGGACCTGCTACCATATTTTTCTTTTAGTTATACATTTGCATTTGGAACGAACATATTGTAATTACCGATGTTGAGGGGAGGGATTGGTGGTTCAAAAATTGGCCTAAAATTTTGTATACAGCTGCCGCGTTCCTCTCATTATGGGCGCGAGACTGCAGCTGCTGCGCCAAATATGGGGAACAGCAAAATAATAAAGCCTTTGTTTTTTTCCGTATAATTAGTGGCAGCGCAACGTGAACTGAAATAGAGAGAAATACTACAAAGGTTCCTGATTAAAAATAACGAGATAAAGGAAATACAACACAGTGAAAAATATATATTGAAGTTTAATGTAATATGAGAAATCAAAATATTTAATTAAATTTACGTAAGGAAAGAGTTATGTTGTATTTACGGAGTATTTACAGTGTGGCAAGGATGAAGAGTGTGTAATATCTGAGTGGGGAATGTTAGGTACTGGTGTGTGTGCTCCTGGTGAGTAATTATCAGTGTCACCAGCAGCCTCGAGAAGGAGGTCAAGCAATAACTGTCATGCCAAAGACGTGTCGGCCAAAACACAGGGCAGTGACTCCCTTAGAGGTAAACATCACGCCAGAGATAACGAGGCGGGAAGAGGAGAGTGTTGCGATCCACATAAAAGTTCACAGTAAAAAGAGGTGGAGCTATAAAAGTTGTGGAATACCATGAAGGATACTCTATTCTTAATTCAGTGTCCGGTATTTTGTTCAGCTTTTGATCAGCAATTATTCAAACCATCTTTGATTTTTCACATAACCACTCCACGTTCTTTGTCTTTTTTAAACCAGTGGCTCAACCTGGAGAAATGTGAAAATACAGAGACATTTCTTTGGTCAACTTCATCACCAACTCAGGTTGCATTGGTGTGAAAGTGAGACTTCAGGTAAAGATGAGAGTAAAAAATGCTCAACATTTGCCCTCTCTAATGTGTTGGTTTTAAGAAATTTTCTCTCTAACTTGGCAAATCTGGAGGAAATAATTTCATGAGCTAAATATTATCTTCACCTCTGTTTTTCCTGATCTTTTTTTATATTAATATGAAAAGGAATATTACAGCAGGAAATTCTGGTTAACTTCCTTAAAAGAACGAACTTGATATATACCTGGTGAAGCTGTTTATCAGTGCCTTTGATTTACAATAGATTTATTACAGAGGAAACGTGTCATGGATGTTTTCTGCATGATTCCACCTCACACAAAGAGAAACGAGAACAAACTGAAGTGGTAGGGATAAATTCTGGGAAGGGACGAAACATATGTAGGAGGAAGAGTAATGGAGATGGGAGAACAGGGCAGGGGAAGAAGAGAAAGAACCAAACAGAGGTGGATAGAGGGCATAAAGGAAGATTTGAGAGAAAAACAACTGTCAGAGAAAGAAGTGCAGGACTGAACTGCTTGGAGTAGAGCTGTCAGAAGCATCCATCTTTTAGGAAGCGGGAGGAGATATACGGAGAAAGAAGAAAGAAGGGTTCTAGCTAATGGCCACATAATATACCTACTCAGAAAATTTGCTGTGTTGGATATTTCCAGAAAAAGCCATATTAATAATTTCGTGTCCGAGGTGTCCTGTCCTGGAGCATTCAGCACTCTGTGAGGATATAAAAGGGAGGAAAGTTCACTATTTTGGAGTTTATCATTAAAATAACTTGCGGGGGAAGATAGCCCCCGACTATTGCATTAGGAAAATAGAAAAGATGAGATATTAGAGATCCAGTGTACCCGAATGGCGAGAGGTGGACAGCTGGCAAGTTTATAATTGTGACTCGAAAAGTGCGATGAAAGAAAGCGTGGGCAGAGACACGGAAATGACTGAGACAGACTAGAAAATGGAGACACGACTCTCGCACACTAACTGGTTTCACTCTCGCCTGTAAAGTAAAAGAAACAGGACACTGCACTGAATGTTTAATGGAACTGAATAGAATTTAGCAAGAGATGTTATGTAGAGTTTCTAGCTGACTACTCCTTTAGTGAAGAGATCACCAAACATATTAAGTTATTTGGTACAGGTTTTGTTTAGTGATGTTGAATGAATCTATATGTCAAAGAGCCGCTAAGTTAATGAATGTAAAGAGGCGTTAAAGGCAACAGTGCATTAAGGAAAAAACTTCTGCATTTAGTTTGAAATTATATTGTGGAGTGTCTTGAAATAAATGTCAGAGTGAGCATTAGTGGGGGAACGCATCACACTCATGTGTTCAGAGCCTTCCGTCACACTCAGACCTCTCATCTACTTAGAGTTATCAGTTGTCAGTATTTTGTAAGGAGATTGGCAGCTGATCAGAAGATTTTAGATCAAAGCGCTATGTGATGCCTTATTCGATTTCTGAAGATGACTGTCTTAATAACACTGCGAACCTAAATATCCTCCTTTATTACGCACTAACGGACGCATTTCTTTCTCTCCACATTCCCTACAGTGCATTAACATCACAGCGCATTCACTCTTACTTTTCGGTAATACACACATTCACCCTCATTTGCGTAAAAGAATATAGAACCCAACAGGAAAAAAAGAGGCACACAACGGTGGATGAATTCAATCAATGTATTATACCCAGAATATATTAAACTATTGCACGCCGGCCTTTATTTGCCGTGAAAAAATGAAGTATTAAAGGGTGGTCCTATTTTTTTGTTCCTGGGTTTGGCAGCGAGCCCATAATTAGACAAACCACAGAGCTCGCGCGAAATTCTGGAACCATTTTCGAACTAGCAAAAGCCTCCCTAATGCCGGTGATTACAGGTGTGCCTTTCAGGTGTGCCGTGTCCACCTGGCTTCCCACCATCCTCTCGCACCTTTAATTAACCATGCACGTATGTCTAATGAATTTTATCAGCCGTGCCTCGCCTTTGATTCTGTGGCGATGTGTGTGTGTGTGTGTGTGTGTGTGTGTGTGTGTGTGTGCGTGTGTGTGTGTGTGTGTGTGTGTGTTGGTATTGTTATTGATATTGCTATTGCTTTTGATGGTGGCGGTGTTACTATTATTGTTATTTGGTATATTATTGTATTTGCATTATTATTACCACTACTATTGATGCTGCTGATGCTGATGCTGATGCTGCGACTACTACTTCTACTACTATTACTATTACTACTACTACTACTACTACTACTACTACTACTACTACTAATAATAATAATAATAATAATAATAATAATAATAATAATAATAATAATAATAATAATAATAATAATAATAATAACAATAATAATAATAATAATACTATAACACCCACCCACCCACCCACACACACACACACACACACACACACACATACACACACACACTCACACTCACACACACACACACACACACACACACACACACACACACACACACACACACACACACAGGAAATGTTGCCAAGCCCACGAGTACTGAAATAACTAATGTTACCTGAGATATACTATGGCTAAACTATTTTTCCAGGTATGAGCGGCATAACTAATTTCGCTAGCCAAGGAGTCGCTCTTGTTTAGCTCTTTATTAGCGCTGGTAGTAGTGATGGTGGTTGGCGTTTTTATTTGCTTTATTATGTTTTTATTTTGTTGTTGTGTTCAAGTGCAGGCGTAATTTAGGCGTTGGTAAGGGTGTGAATTAGCATGGACGTGATTAGAATTTTGTTTTAAAGGGATGAAAATATGAGTAAAAAATGAAGATTTATATACTGCAGTACTGAGAATCTACGCAGAAATCAGGTCTTTTTTGTATAGTATGTGCATTTGCTGCTTAAACGAAGATGAATGACATTTTTCTTCCAAATATTCAGAAATAATAATAATAATAAAGCATGGAACAGCGGAACCACGAGCGCTCTGGGGGCCGAGAGATCCCCAAGTGCACAGATTCGAATCCCGGCCACGGTTCGAGGGAGATTGGGCATCCACTCGGGGTAACGGATCCAAAATGGATGGGCTTTCAGATTGTAGACGTCCATTAGGCGATCTCGTTCAGGCCATAGGTTCCCATAAAAAGCCCACATTGTATTAAAAACATTTCTCAGAAAGGAAAATAATAAATTTTGTGAAAAGAGGAAAAAGATTATATGAAAAGGTGTGGTGAGTTCATTGTTGGAAAAATTGGGAGTTTTACATGTAGCAAGTCCATGAGGTTTCTTTTACAAAACCTAAATCAAATTAAGGTCATGAATTAAGAAATTCATTACTGCAGGAAAAAAAAAACATATCGAAAAAGGTATTTTTGAAAATCTATGATGAATATAAAGAAAGAAACGAGAAATAGAGCAGTGTAGGAGATCGTAAAAAAAAAAAAAAAAATGAAAAAGAAAGAAATATCAAATATAAATTTTCCTGACTGAAAGTGCAGTCCAGCACTTAAAAAAAAACAAAAAATGAAACGCGAATACTAAAAAATGTAGAAGATGACTGGATTTTTCATAGAGACATGACTCGATAACAAATGGAGACACTGAAAAAGTTATTATCTTCCAAGGCAGCAACTGAACGATGAAAAAGACACAGTGAGAGTGTAGGACAAGAGGTCAGATGTAAACAAGAATAGAGAACAACTTTCCTTTACTGCTTTATGTACAGATGTCTAGAGATCAGGATTAGGATCATAACTTAAAAACAAAGAGAAGCTCATAAACAGTAAATAAGATAGGACCTACATTGGTATATTCACATACAGTTAGACATCAATAAAGATAACAAATAGAAAGCAAAGACTAGCCATACAGCAGCACTACCATCAGCACTCAGCTTTACAATACAACATTTCTAACCTTCCTGAATGCATCAGTTACCAGACAGTACCACTCTCGTTACCGTCCTTCTTTTGTTCTCCTCGCGCTTCACGGAGGCAACTATCACGGCTTTCACTTGCTCTACTCTCACAGGAGATGAATAATGCAACATGAAACCATAATGGAAGCCAAAGGGAGGTCCAGACCCTGCAGTATTCAGGCCACACACACTGCACGTCTCTGTCTTGCAACTTTCACGCTCTGCCAGAAAGCGGCGTTCTACTCCGGCTAAAATATACATGCTGACTTAGCGAAATACTCGAGGCATTTTTCTGAACAGAGAGAGAGAGAGAGAGAGAGAGAGAGAGAGAGAGAGAGAGAGAGAGAGAGAGAGAGAGAGAGAGAGAGAGAGAGAGAGAGAGAGAGAGAGAGAGAGAGAGACTAAGTGAGATTAAGCTCGGGGACTTGGGAGCATCAGGCATGGAAATCAGCAGAATCAAAAACAAAAGTCGTGTACATAAATATTCGTCGGACCCAGAACGTGAATTGCATGGGACACTCTTGTATCATCTGGGACCAACAGTACACGATCCCCGAAGTCTTCTTGCTTGAGAACGGAAGGTACACGTGTGTCTGTACGGGTGGTTAGTGAGGAATAAACGATTGCATTGAAGAAGAAGTACTTTAATTATGAATGATGGTAGGAAGTTTGATTAGAGAGAGAGAGAGAGAGAGAGAGAGAGAGAGAGAGAGAGAGAGAGAGAGAGAGAGAGAGAGAGAGAGAGAGAGAGAGAGAGAGAGAGATGGGTTAGATTAATACACTCGAATTTTACATCATTTTTTTGTCTTTTTCCATTGCTGTTGTCGTTGTTGTTACTGTTATTATTACAGTTATCGTTCCTCTTCTCATATTTATGTTTTTTTCCCTCCTCCTCCTCCTCCTCCTCCTCCTCCTCCTCCTCCTCCTCCTCCTCCTCCACCACCACCACCACCACCTTTGCTACTACTTTCCCTTACCTTCCCTTTCTCTCTCTCTCTCTCTCTTATCATCATACTCTGCGTGCCTCTCCTTCCGTCCTTCGTTCGGCCTCTGCCTTTTCTCTCAAGTCACTTAAGCTCGTAAAGTTTCCAATGAAGTGGTCATTAAAGTGAGTTAAAGTGGACACCAGGGTGGGCGGTGAGGCTAATGAGGCCAAACTTTATTTTGGTGAAGGACGAGATGATAGATAAGACAGAGAGAGAGAGAGAGAGAGAGAGAGAGAGAGAGAGAGAGAGAGAGAGAGAGAGAGAGAGAGAGAGAGAGAGAGAGATTTACTCATAGAACAATTTACTTTCCCTCCACTAAAAGGTTCGTTCCAAGGGTGATTACGGAAGTGGTATTGATTCAGTTTTTTTTTTTTTTTCCCGAAGGTCAAGGCTACTTCTTCATCGCACTAACAGCATTACAGTGCTACACCTGCCCCGGTGAGCGTCATTCGTGCCCCCCACTCTCATAACATTACCGGGCTTAAAAGGAAATTATTTCATACACGCTGGATAAACTCACTTCCCGATGTTAAAATTTAATTCCTGTTTCCCTTTTCGCTCGCATTTTTACGTTTTGCAGTTTTTTTTTTTTTTTTCTAGTTTTATTTTTGTATTTTTTTGGCGGTCGGGTGAAAATAGTTATTGGACTTCGTATCCTGCAAAAAAACTTATTACTCTTGAAAACATTTTGCAGGATTAGCTGTCCTCGCTGTTTTATTTGCAGTACAATAAAACGAAATCTTTTAATCTCATCTCACGCGCGATTGTGGCGAACCATTTGTATTTCAACACCCAAATCTCTTGTCCTCAAATAAACCAATATTTAGCGTGTAGGGCATACTGTAATGTATAGGTGTCGAGTACACAGTATCTCGCATTCCAGTATTCTGTATTGCTCATTATTTCATATTTGTAGTAACTTAGATTATTTTTCACAGTAATCTAAGCTCCTGGCAAATCTTACTCGGTGGTTTCATTACGTATTATTTTCTTTAATCTTTTAAAAGGAAACACAATGGAAAAAGAAAAATATGTGTGGAGAAGACACTGTAAAACGGAATACTTGGAAAGACGAAAAGACAAACGTCTAAGAAAAAGAAGAGAGAAAGTTTTGGCAGGGAAAAGGGCGCAGTAGTTAGGTTGACAGGGATGGCCCTTGTAGAGAAGTTCGAGGGAAGTAGTATCGTACAGACAACTCAGTCACCAGCCAAGTAACTAAATAATCAAATAGATAAATGATTTACTGACTCAATAAACGAATGATTAAATGAATAATTGGTAAATAAACTCCGATTACACAGCTAAATTGTTAACAAATAGATTATCTCATCGATTGGCCAACTGTCTGACTAACAACCACATTCTTCACGTCTCGCTAATGCGTTCCCCGGGATTGAAGTGAAGCAGAAGATCCTTGTTATTTTGGAAGGAAGATATTTCGCCTCTTTCTATCATGCTACCCAGGAAATATAGTGGGTCAGACCAGGTCAAGTGTATCATTATGCGTGTCTTATGGCTGCTGCTGTGGCTTTGAATAGTGCAGTTTTGAAGTATTTGTATTGCCGACCCCACCTTACAAAATCCAGGTTACAAAGGCTTGTTTATATATTGCGGTTCACTTTTACTATGAGATTTACGAGATTCCTCTGGAGTTGGCTTAGCTCATTTTGTGCATTTATGTGCGTGTTCTTTCGGTAAATATTTTTGATAATGCAATTGAAAACATCCTTTGGACTTTTTTCCCAGATCTTGTACGTGTTTCTGTTCTTGGTAATGATATTTTTTCTTCTTTTTTGTCTATTGATTTGAATAAGACTGATATCCCTTCAATACATTAAGGAAAATTATTTCCTATAGTAATTTCAATACTGTGCAGTAATTGACACATTTGTAGTTTGAGGAGAAAACAGGAATGACATGATTTAAGATGGAAACAGACACTAAGATAAAAATTGAAACAGAAACCAACAAAAGGACAGCCACTGAGATAAAAATAAGTTATGTTTGAGTAATGAATTCATGTCCAACCATTTTATTCAATGAGTTTTAAAGAACAGTTCAGATATTCAATAATTCAACCACAGGAGCGCATTATTATTTCAAACATGAAGATTTTCATCATTATTCTAGCAGCGGTAAGAATAATGTTGACTTTAGGCTCCTGGGATGATGGTTCTTCCCGCATCAGCTTATCTGTTTTGAAAGTCTCTCTGGTCTATTTGATTTCCAATGTTGTAGTGTTGATGTTCGTTGAATGATTATAATATGCTCCTGTCTGTCTCATGAGGTGAAGCGAAGATGGCTGGGTGAGGATATGAATTATGCCAGAGAGAGAGAGAGAGAGAGAGAGAGAGAGAGAGAGAGAGAGAGAGAGAGAGAGAGAGAGAGAGAGAGAGAGAGAGAGAGAGAGAGAGACGAGAGAGAGAGAGAGAGAGAGAGAGAGAGAGAGAGAGAGAGAGAGAGAGAGAGAGAGTGAGAGAGAGAATCTAAAAGAGAATGTACAGTTAATAGTAGTAGTAGTAGTAGTAGTAGTAGTAGTAGTAGTAGTAGTAGTAGTAGTAACAACTATTCATGCTAAGATCATTCTGATGGACGGGTAGCTGAGATAAGACATCGGAGTTGTGGTAAATCGAGGTGAAACAACACAAATATCGTCTCTTGACATGTAGCAATTCTCTATAACTTTCCCTCCACAACCACCGCCACATTCACCACCATCACTACCACCACTGCCGCCCATATAGAAAAGTTCCCAGTGATGTATTATGATCAGAAATTCTATTAAAGTAGATGAGTTCATTTAGCAGCATCAAGAGGGGTTCTTTTCTTCTCTTACGGCCACACTGTTTCTTGCATACCTCCTCACAGCCTCTCCATCCCTTCAACATGTCGCCCCTCGTGGGAATTTTTTTAACTTCCTTCGTATCGTATGGTAAGAGCATAAGAATATAAGAAAATGAGGGAAGCTTCAAGAGGCAGTTAGACCTACTCGTGGCAGTGCCTATGTGAACACCTCTGACTATTTCCACCCATCATTCTCATCCATAAACTTGTCCAATAGCCTTTCCTCAAAATATGATAACAATTACTCTTTTCTGAAACACCAATAAGAATTTAAATATGCATACATACATACATACATACATACATACATACATACATACATACACATACATACATACTTACAAACCATACCAGGGCTTAAAAAAGGATAATAAAGACGAGGCACACAGCTCCCATACACACAAAAAAGTAAGAAAAACAATTACTAAATAACTAATACTTCCACAAATGAGAGACGCCAAACATTAACTGAAAAAAAATCATTAATGTAAAATATCTATACTCAATTTTAAATTCGGCTGTGTTTCTTTTTTTCCCACCCAGTCTATTCTGTTCTTAATACTTTTTTCCTCTCTGTTTCCTATACTTTATTTTCCAAGCAGCAAACAAGGAAGAAAGTAGGCGGCCTCCATTATACACCTTAACCTCCACTCACACCATCTCCTCCTTCTTCTTCTCCCTCTCTTTTTCCTCTTCTCCTGTTTTTCCTCATACCAGTAATTACATATATGAAGATGTAGTAAGCAGTAATATAATCATGGACCAGCGGGCTTCCTATTACCTGTACTTTATGTAATCCCATGTAATTCTCCTCCACTTTTCCTCTCTTCCTTTCCTCCATTCTGCCTCCCGCAACACTCCTCTATTCCGAGATTCAAAGAACACAAAGCAAAGCACTCAGGAGGAAAAGAAGTGCTTTCTAATATTGTGTTCCTTTGTGTTTCGCTTCGAGGGAGATGCTTCGCCGCACGGAAAGGTGACGTGGTACCTGTGGTGGTGGTGGTGGTGGTCGTGGTGGTAGTGGTGGTAGTATTGGTATAGAAGTTTCGTTTTGTTTCCTATTTCAAATATATTTTTTTTATTTATAGATGTGATTTTTTTTCTTTCTCGTTTATTGCAGCGCTTTTATTTTCGTTTTTTATTAATGGGGGTTAGTGTTTCTTTTGTTTGGGTTTGGTTTATTTTTGTAATATTCTTTGTTGTAATAACCATCGAAATCATATTTTTATCGATATTTTGTCTTTTTTTAACTTTTTTCCTTCTTTTTTTTTTCCACCAATCCATCTACACACACACACACACACACACACACACACACACACACACACACAAGCGTGACTACCACTACTATCACTACTACCACCACCACCGCCACCACCAACACTACTACTACTACTACTACTACTACTACTACTACTACTACTACTACTACTACTACGACTACTACTACCGCTACTACTACTACTACCACTTCCACTAAAAACTCAAGTAAAGTTTTAATCCAGATATCGCGATATCAGATGGTGAAGGTTTCGCAAAAGTTAAAATTTCTCTCTTATCGTCTTCAGTTTGTCTCCTTTAACTCTAGAAAAACCTGAGCAGGACACATCTCTGACACCTGGCGGTAGGAGGAAGAGGAGGAGGAGGAAGAGGAGAAAGAAGAAGAAGAAGAAGAAGAAGAAGAAGAAGAAGAAGAAGAAGAAGAAGAAGAAGAAGAAGAAGAAGAGGTGCAGGAGGAGGAAGAGGAAGAAGAAAGAGGAAGAAAAGGAGTTGAAGGAAAGAAGAAGAGAAGGTAGTGGAGCAGAAATATAGCGGTACTGGAGGAGAAAGAAGAAAGAGGAAAAGTTTTAACCGATGTGAAAAGTAGAAAACGAGCGAAGAGGAATGAAATAAATCTTAGGAGAAGGTGGAGACAAGTTCTTTCAGTCTACAGGGAAGGGGTGAGAGAGAGAAACAATGAAAACAAAATGGATACGTAAAATTTATCCCAGTTTTATTTCACATCGAGTATTATGTTTGTAATGAATAAGAGAGGAAGGAAAATGAAAACTCTAGTATGAGAGAGAAAGGTAAAATCCGAGGCAGTATTGGAACAGCACTGCACAAATATCTCAGAGCTGATAGAGCATTAACTCACAGCTGACTTCGGTACTCGTGACAAAAGACCTATTTGAGATTCACAAAGAGAGAGGAAATAGAACTCACTTTAGATTCACAATATGAGAGAATGAGAAGATAATGGATAGTAAAAGGCACAGGTAGGAAAACACACACATACACAGACAAACAGACACACACACACACACACAGACACAACTCAATAAAACCGGATTGACTTTGAAATGTATGAAAATTCACATGTTCGTCTTTAAGTCATAACCTTAAATAAGAGTATTCTATTTTATTCAGGAGGAGTATTGGAACATTTTACGAGTCTTTTCGCGAGTACACTTTAAAATTTTACTGCATATAGATATTTACTGAAGCGAGAGGACGCATCCCGCCTCTCGTGATGGCGGGCGGGAACTGGTGGGCCTGAAAACAACCTTAATAGCAACACACAACAGTAAACCCCGACACGCGAAATGGCAACACACGGAGGCCTGGATTAGACGCTGTGTGATTGGCCCTTTTTCCTTTTGCCTCTTTTCTTCCTGTCCTCCTTCCTTCTTCCTTGATCTTGTTCGCGTTCTTATCCTCTCTCCTCCTCCTCTTCTTCCTTCTTCCTCCTTCTCCTCTTCCTACCTCTGATCCTGCTCCTGGTTCCTGTCTTGCTCTTCCACATTCGCTTCTTCGTGGAATGAATCAGGAAAGGGAACACTAATGGAAGGAAAAGATGAAGTGGATGTTTATACTTTCAAAATAAGGAACAAAAACACAAATTACAACAACTACCACTACAGCTACTACTACTACTACTACTACTACTACTACTACTACTACTACTACTACTACTACTACAATTAATACTATTACAACAACATCAACAAATGATAATAATAACAGTAATAGTAGTAGTAGTAGTAGTAGTAGTAGTAATAGTAGTAGTAGTAGTAGTAGTAGTAGTAGTAGTAGTAGTAGTAGTAGTAGTAGTAGTAGTAATAATAATAATGATAATAATAATAGTAAAAAAAAAAAAAAAAAAAATAATAATAATAATAATAATAATAATAATAATAATAATAATAATAATAATAATAATAATGATAATTATTATTATTGATAATAATAATAATAATAATAATAATAATAATAATAATAATAATAATAATAATAATAATAATAAAAGAAGAAGAAGAAGAAAAAGAAGAAGAATGCAAGGTCAATAGACATACACGGTAACCTGCGCACACTTCACATACTGACAATAAGACCCCCTCAACACGAGCCCTATAGCCCCTCTAACGCCTGAAATTTTGAGGTGGAAGTCAAGGGAAAAGTGGAAATCGTCTGTTTTCACTGTTATTTCTCAGTTGGCAGTGTGTGACAAAGGTCGTTTAGTCTCCCTCCCGTGACGGTGAAAAGTTTGAGCGGTAACTTTAGCGTAAGGGAGTTGTGAAAGCCACTTAAGCATTCAGATATATTGCAGTGCAGTGTGGATGTTAAAACCGAAATGAAAATTCGTTTCCAGCACTTCCAGCATTCATGTTTGGTTTCGTAAAGCTTTCATTTCCTCTCCGTTCACATTTCGTGCATTGAACATATAGTACCCCACTTCTATTTACTCTTACTCAATATGTTATTTATGTTTTCCCTTCATTGTCTATTTACTCATTCATATTTTATTTATCTGTAGGTTTATGTATGTATTTTTCTATTAGTTTCTTCATTATGTTCTATTTATTCTTTACATCTTCATTGGACTCATTCATACTTTATTTATCTATAGGTTTATGTATGTATTTTTCTATGAGTTTCTTCATTATGCTCTATTTATTTTTTACATCTTCATTGGACGAAGGACAAGGCGAGCGTCTCACACATGCAATGTTTGGGTAACATGAAGCCTTTGGTTCATCTTCCAGCTCGAATCTTCTCCATTCCAGTTTCCGTCTTTTCCTTTTCCTTTTGTGTGATGTTTGTTTCTCCAATATTTCGTTCCATTTTCCCTGGAGATTCCGAAAAAGATACCTCCTCCTCCTCCTCCTCCTCATTCTCTTCCTCCTCCTCCTCCTCCTCCTCCTCCTCCTCCTCCTCCTCCTCCTCCTCTTTTTTCCC
>CM035195.1:514155-525002 GCA_020233015.1 Callinectes sapidus
CTCTCTCTCTCTCTCTCTCTCTCTCTCTCTCTCTCTCTCTCTCTCTCTCTCTAAGATGCTAAGATATTTAAAGTGAGTTTTCGTGTTCTATATTCTATCTCAAATTCTTGCTTTTTTTATTATAATATCCAAATTTCCTTTCTTTGTTCCTTATGTTTTTAGTTCTTTCGTTCTTTCTGTATTTTTTTTAGTTTTTTCCTTCATTTTTTTCTATTTAATAAGTAGTTTTTATCACAATATCCATTTTTCTTTCTCTTTTCTTCATGTTCTCTGTTCACATTTCTATCTTTCGTTTTTTCTATATTCTTTTTTAGTTTTTCCCTTCTTTTTTTTCTATTTATCATGTTCATTTTTTATTTTCGTCTATTTTCGTGTCCTCAAGTCTCATTAATACTTGAAGTGCTCCTTAGTCTACTTTAATTTCCTTTTTTCTTTTTTTTCATTCCAGTTTGGCAAGATCTAATTTCCTATCCTTCCTCTGCTGTTATTCTTTATCCTTTACATCCATCCCCCTTCGCCTCTTTCCTCGCAATTACACATTCTTTCCTTATTCCTGTCCACGCTGGGAAAAAATGGATAAAAACTTACTTTCTACCACATAATTCTCTGTCCCTTCCTCTTTTCCTTCCTTGACACCCACCAGATGACTCCTCCTCCTCCTCCCTCTTCTCCTCCTCCTCCTCTTCTTCCTCTTTGGACCACAGATGCGCAATTAACTTTTTTTGAATTCCACAAAGAGAGAAAAGATATACGAGACACATTCTAAGATCCGCTCATGCAAGATAACAGGTGTTGGGAGAGAGGTCACCTGCCCGCCACACCTGTCTGCCACGGAGGGAGGGAAGGTGTGTGTGTGTGAGATGAAAGGAAAAAGGGTAGTGTTCATGTTATTTTTTGATGTTAAGGTTAGGTTAGGTTAGGTTAGGTTAGGATAGCTTAGGTAAAGTTATGGAGTAGAGATGAAATATAAAGATAAATAAAGAAAAGGTAGTCTAGTGTTTGTAAATAGGATATGAATTTTTACTCTCTAGTTTAATTGATAGTACTGGAAATGTGATAGGTTAGTTAGGGAATGCATTTTTTTTTTAGGAAGTGATGTTAGTATTCTTTTTCTTTGTTTTGTGTTGTTTCTTCGGTTTTTAAGGTGGATGTTTACTACTACTACTACTACTACTACTACTACTACTACTACTACTACTACTACTACTACTACTACTACTACTACAATTTCTACAACTACTACAACAATATCTACATTAACACTATCACAGCGACAAATCTTTCCTAATAACTTCCAATTCTACTACAAATTACTACTATTATATCCTCCTCCTTCTCCTCCTCCTCTTACTACTACTACTACTACTACTACTACTACTCTCACCACCACCACCACCACTACCACTACTTCTCTTCTACTACCACCAGCACCCCCATTATCTCCAAAAAGGCGAGGGTGTGCGTAAAATTCTTCAAACGACATGTGTGATAAAGATTTGAAGACTGTTCCCTTAAATAAGTTAAGAGGGCGATTCCGGCGTGATAGAGGACGAAGAGGAGGCTGTCATTTATTAAGACCCCAGAGGAATAAGAAAGAAATGTATTCTCTCCTATTCTTTTTCCTTGATATTTTTTTCTTTTTTCTTTTTTTTTTAGGGTTCTTTTGTCTTTCTCTCTCTCTCTCTCTGTATCTTTTGCAATTTTTCGTGTTTTTTTTTTTTTGGTTTGTTTTGTTTTGTCTGTTCTTTTCTTTTGGTGGTGTTTTTTATTAAGGTTTTGTTTGGTTAGTGATATTCTCTCTCTCTCTCTCTCTCTCTCTCTGATATATATTTCAAGCTGCTACGTTGAGAGGAAGGAAGTGAGAAGACATTTTGTTTTCTCCCTCTCTCCCTTCCCTACTTTCCTACCTTCCTCCTTCTTCACTTTACCTTCCTCCCTTTATTTTACACGCCAAGTTTCCCTATTGTATGCTTCTTTCTTATTTTTTCTGTTTTATCCCTTTTACTTTGTTTTGATCTTGATTAGTTTTTTATATTGATTACTTTTTTGAGAGTAGTAATCATTCTTTTTAGTTTAATGATCTTTTAATAATTTCTTTGTTATTTGCTACATTTTTCCTCAATAACTGATCACTTTACGACGTGTTTATTTGTTCCATAGTTATCTAAAATATTTGAATTCGGTAGAAATTGCAAATAATACTCTTTTTCATGTCTTCCTTCCTCGTACATATGTATATGCTAAAAAGATCTTATGCACTGCTACTGATGTTAATTGTTTCGTATTGCAGTGAAAGAGTTAAATAATTTCTTCATTTATTTGTATCCTATTGTTGTGTGTTTTTTCTGATCATTATCCTAACTTTACACTCGTCTTAAAAATGTATCTGCTTTTTAATTAACTTGATCTATTTAGTCCTCACAGTGTCTCTACGTTAGTTCATGTGTATCTGCTGTCATCTGTTGTTCTTTATTTCCCTCTTATCTTTATCCTTACTTAACTATCGCCTTAAAAAAATGTATATGCTTTTAATTAACTTTACATATTTATTCCTCACAGTGTCTCCAAGTTTATATCTGTTATCGTCTGTTCTTTATTTCCCTCTTATCTTTATCCTTACTTAACTATCGCCTTAAAAAATGTATATGCTTTTAATCAACTTTACATATTTATTCCTAACAGTGTCTCTAAGTTAATATCTGTTGTCTTCTGTTTTTTATTTCCTTCGTATCTTTATCCTTCCTTAACTCTCGTCTTTCAAAAATGTAAATGATTTTTAATCAACCTCACGTATCTACAACTGTCAATTTTCACTGGTTAATTTCTCATCCATTATCTCTTTCTTTTCAAATTTCCAGGTATTTCTCAATCTCTCTCTCTTCTCTTTCCTTCGAGTTGTCTCCATCTTTGCATTTCTCTTCCTGCTTATAATTTCCAACACGTCAATTCAATTTCCGCTCATCAATAATTCCAGTCCATCTATCATTTATTCACACACACTCCAGTACAATTCATTCATTCCTTCTCTGACTCCTGTCCCAATTAGCGATGGTTTAAATCCACCCAGAAATACAAATAAAAAAAAAGAGAACAGTAATTAAATAAAACGTGGAGGAATGCAAAGATAAAACAAGATAAATGATAATAGATAAGAAATAAAAGACAAGGAAATAAATAAATAAATAAATGGATGTACAGAGAACTATTCATTATTCATTTAGGGAGTTTATGTATACTATTTTTAATCACGTACTCTGCTAATTCAGTTTCGCCTCTCTTGACTTGGTAGGGAAAGGCAGAGAGCACAAGGGAGAGAGAGAGAGAGAGAGAGAGAGAGAGAGAGAGAGAGAGAGAGAGAGAGAGAGAGAGGAAAAGAAAAGAAGAATGGTTTATTAATCAAGGAAACGTGGAAGGTAGAAAAAGATGTGTAGCTTAGGATGCTTCTTTGTCAATATTCCTTTTATTTATTATGATGAAGAGAAGGAAGGAAGGAAGGAAGAAACGAAGAAAGGAAGGGAGGAACCATGCAAAGAAATATGAAATGGGGGTTGGTGTTAGTTTTTCCTTATTATGATGAAGTAGAAGGAAACGTGAAATAAATTGAATGAAATGAAAAAAAGAAATAACAGAAAAGTAAAGAGAAACTTGGTTTGAGGAAAGAAGGGTTTGGAGATTTGATGTATATTCATTCTTATACGAAATGTTTGATTCTTACTTACGCGTTGAAGGTTTTGAAGTTTCCCTTTGATGTTCTTTGATGTTATTTTGAGTGTGGTTGTATTTATTCATTTTTTCAGTTTTGAGATTAACGCCAAAAATAGGACGAGAAATATATTTGAAATGTCGAGTGTTTTTTTTTTTTTTCTGAAGATGAATATGTTATGAATATTTCTCTTCCTTCTTTCCTATCGTTTTTTTTTTTTTTTACTCTTTTTCTTCTCTATTCTTCTCCATTTTTTCCCTTTCCCATTTATTCCTGTGTTTCGTACCTTCATTCTTACTTTTCCTAGTTTTTCCATACCTTTCGTTCATTTTTTTTTCTTTCCGTTCACTCTCGCTTTTTCATACTTTAATCTTACCTTTCTCACTCTTCTTCCACATTCACAGATTTTTCTTTCTTTTTCGATTTACGTTCCATAGTCTCTCTTCTTCATTGTTAGCTGTTTTAATTGTCTTCCTTTTTCATTCTTCGTTTTTTCCTCTTCGTTCTTTCCTTTACCCTTCTTTCTCTCTTGCTCTTTTTTTCCCAAACAATCTTACTTCCTCTTTGGAGTTCCTTTTTTTTTCTCAATCTTTTGTTTTAATTCTTTCTTCTTCACCAAACTGACATCCTTATCACCTCTTTCTCATCTTCTTTACCCTTAGCTTTTCTTTTCTTTTCTTTTCTTTTTCTTTGCCTCCCTCCCTCGATCTCGCCTCCCCTTCCTCTCTCTCTCTTCTCTTAACTTCCTACTTCGCTTCCTCATCTCATTCTTTCTAGTTATCACCTTTCCCTCTCCCTCCCCGTCCTCTTTCCTCGCCTCCCACATCAATTTGCATCCACGTCCCCTCCCCCCCTTTACGTTTTCTTCCTCTTCCTGCCTTCTGCCCTCCTCCCTTCCTCCTCTTCCTCTTTCTCTTCCCTTCCTTCACCTCTCCTCATGGCGGACTTCTGAAACTTTCGATGTTGCTTATGTTGAGTGATGCGGGGAAGAAGGAGAATAAATGGTGACAGGGAATAAAGGAGGAGGAGGAGGAGGAGGAGGAAGAAGAGGAGGAGAGTGAAGAGCAACAAGAAGGAGAAAATAAATAAATCAAGGGAAGTGTGAAGGTGAGTTACGTTAAGTTGCACAGAAAAATCGCAAAAAAAAAAAATAGATGGAAACTGAATGATGGGAGCAAAAAAATCAAGAAAGAGACAGGAATAAACGTAAATAAAACCTCTGAGAACGAGAACACAGAAAATGAAAACGAGAGACACTGTTAACCAAATATATACAAAATAGAATCAAAAGACGAAAAAAAAGGAAAACAGGAACAGGTGGAAAATAGACAAACTGTAAAAAGAAAGAAAGTAATGCAAAAGGAAGAATGTGAAGAGCGTCTCAATGATGTATAACAAAATAGATCAAGAAAATGAGCAACGGAATAAAAGAAGAGAGGAAAATTACATTGTATATTTGGCAACTTTCCTTTGTCTGTGTGTGTGTGTGTGCCTGAACAAAAGCCATATTCCCTTAGTATGTTTTATTCCTTCCTTCCTCCCATTTTCTTTTCCTTCCTCCCTTTGCCTGGCACATTTTCTCTCCCTCAGGACATTTTCTATACTTTACTCTGCTCTCTGTCTCTCTACTTTTCTTTCTTCTACTCTTTCTTCCACTCTCATTTTACATTATTCTTTTTCTTCTTCGTTACACTTTCTCAGATTTGTATTCTTACTTTATCTCATTGGTACTGTTTTTTTTTTTTTCTTTTTAAGTGTTCATTCTTTTTCTTATTTGACTGTGTTTGCTCATCTGCCTCAGTCTCTCTCTCTCTCTCTCTCTCTCTCTCTCTCTCTCTCTCTCTCTCTCTCTCTCTCTCTCTCTCTCTCTCTCTCTCTCTCTCTCTCTCTCTCTTTCTCTCTCTCTCTCTCAAACACACACACACATCATGCACGCTTTAGGATTTGCTTTACTCAACTAACTTGTCACATATTTAGTGTTTTGCAGCACTGGCTTCATTACCATTATTATTTCACGCAACCAAGCTTTCCCTTCCTGAAATGGAGCTCCGCAACGAGTTTTTTTCCTTTTTAACATCCTCTCTTTATATAATGAGCTTTAAAGGAGAAATGATATAAAGTCCCGGTTGATATTGCTGTTTTTGATGATTTCAGTGTGGCTTTTGACGAGTGTACATAGCAGTGTTGTTTTCCTGAAGTGGGAGGGAAATGTGGTGGTAGGAAAGACGAACGGACATGCAGAGAGACAGACGGACAACCGGTCATATTTTTCATCGCTGCTATTGACGTATCATTGAGCGATACACTGACAGATGCTTGTGAAGGTGAACACCACCACCACCACCACCACCACATGTACAATAATAATGATGGTGAAAAAATAAGACATGACGAAAAAATACGAAAAAATACAAGATGATGAAAAAATGAAATAACAGAGTCGTTTCACACACACACACACACACACACACACACATACACACACACACACACACACACACACACACACACACACACACACAACAGGATATAGGAAGACAAAAAAGAAAAGAAAAAGAAAACCAGCTAGAAAACAGGAAATAAATCTTGCATGTTCAGAAAATTAAAAGGATTGACAGAGAGAGAGAGAGAGAGAGAGAGAGAGAGAGAGAGAGAGAGAGAGAGAGAGAGAGAGAGAGAGAGAGAGAGAGAGAACCGCTGTATAGAAGCTGTGTGTTATCCAGTGATTGATTGGATGCTTACGGGGTCCTGCTTGAACAAAGGGGCTCACGTTGAGGGGAAAATGGTGCCGCTGTGCAGGACGTGGCGGAAATAATTGAAGAGTTCACGTAATATTTGTTCGCGTTAAATTCAAGAAAAAAAAATGATGTAGTAATGACCGCTGTGCATGTTTAGTCTTGTTCCAGCACGTACGAGTTTTGCTTTTTTATAGAATGTTACGCTATGAATAGAAAGAGTGGGAGAGAGAGAGAGAGAGAGAGAGAGAGAGAGAGAGAGAGAGAGAGAGAGAGAGAGAGAGACCAAAACTTCTACATATTTATAATTATCTGAAATCACAAATGTTCCAAGTAAATTTCACGGCGGCGTGCTATTGTGCTTCTGTATCGACATTTCCATAAAGACACTGGCTGCACATATCGACGCACATTTCGTATCGAATTTTCCGTCTGGAGACATGCCGTTGCATTTTAGTTACCATAAATTATCGGATATTTGTTGTCGCGTGCCGTCAGTCCCGAGGGAGCGTGGCAGGGGTGCGTGGCAGGGCCTGATAGAGGGAGGGCAAGGGGCGAGGCTGGGCAGGGAAATGGGTGCTGAGGAGGGGAGGGAAAAGTGACGCGGGGCTGCTGATGCCTCACCCAGCACCACGCCCGCCCGCCCCTCGCCCGCTGCCAGCACCACGCCTCCTCCCTCACACCCACCATAGCTTCATCCCGATGCCTCTACCCGGAGCGTCATTTCATCTTCAGTTTAAGGCCTCTCCATTAACACATCAGTGCCTCACCTCAACTCTTCACCTCAAAGCCTCATCTCTGTCTTACACTTCAGTTCGGTGTTATATATTAATTTTCACCTCATGTCACTCACCAGCTTTATACTTTACGGAGTGTATTTCAGGGCATCACTTCAGTTAGGTTTCTTTTACAGATGATACCAGTGTCTCATTTCAGCTTTACTTCTACTGATTTTAACGCGTCTTTTCGCTTGTCTCTCCCACAGCACTGCACGTAGAGGGGAAAAAAAGGTGAATATATGAATAATTAAGATAAACAAGCCAACGTGCGTTTCTTGCTAAGGAACGTTGATGGTATCGGGAAGGGAACTTTTATGATACAGGAAAGGAGGAAAAATGTTGTAATAAATTTTTCCTTATATAGCACCACTGCATATTAATGGAATGATCATGGTGTAAAATCGCTGGTGATAAACGAAAGAAGCAAATAAAACAAAGAAAAATGTAATATTTAAAGATAAAAAAAAAAAGAAATTGGGAATGCTTCAGAAATCCAATATCCAGAAAGGAAAGAGAGAAAAGAAAGTAGTTGAATAAAAAAAAATAAATAAAAACAAGAACTGAGAAAATTCGTGCGATCCAACACCAAAGAAAAAGCGTGAGCCGTAATTAAGCGAATCCCTGAGCCGCTGGAACCACTACCTGACGAGCCATTTTTTCCCAAGTGGGGCGAGGATACCTGGCGTGCTCCTCATTGATTACCTGTTGGCATCCCGGCGCCACATATTTGGACATCTTTTGGACAAGGTCTTCGTAATGACGCCTTCACTGCCTCTGTCTGCTCGGGAGTGTGGGAAGGAGGGAAGAGAAGGGGAAATAAGGGGAGGGGAAGAACCGTGCAAGGAGGGGAAAAAACATAAGATCACAGGAAATAAGAGAAACTGTAAGAAGCTATATATGGCAATCCCTGTTGTTGTTGTTGTTGTTGTTGTTGTTGTTGTTGTTGTTGTTGTTGTTGTTGTTGTTGTTTTAATAATGACAGAGGTGATTTCATATTCGGATGGTAATGTTTTAGAAAGAAAGTGAAAAATAGAAATAGAAAGAAGAAATAATGAGTATATAATGGTCTACAGAGAGAGAGAGAGAGAGAGAGAGAGAGAGAGAGAGAGAGAGAGAGAGAGAGAGAGAGAGAGAGAGAGAGAGAGAGACCCAAACAAAACTCTTAGGGCTGCATTTCGTATAATACTTTTCCCACGCGTTATCGTCCCATAGACAGCTTATTTAGTAACCCACCTTAATGGTCCTCTCTTTGTCTCCCGCCTCAGCCTGGGAGGACGACGCCGCCGCCTCTGTGTTGCGCCAAAGAGATAACATTCGTGGGACCCTCGCTCGGAGACACAATGAAGGGGTCGGCGTGTGTGTGTGTGTGTGTGTGTGGGTAGGTGGGTGGGTGGGTGGGAAAGAGCAGTGGGTGCAGCGACAGATCTCAGGGACGTTTGGAATTGCTATTATGAAGTAGTTGTCTTTGTGTCACAAGATGGAGGAGCCCTTCCCGTATGCCACTCTAACAATGTTCGCCTCTATTCACCTTCCCTGCCTCTCACAGCACAGCGTTCCGTCCCTCCACTACCCTTCCACACCCTCCCAAGCCGCCACCCCACCAACAACACCACCACCCACGAAGAGGTGTTTACGAGGAGCGCCACCATTGCCACCACTACCAATACCAGCGCCTGCCAAACCTCCTGTACTTTTCCTTTGGCGTGGGTCATTTCGTGATATTCACCAGAAGGTAAATTGATGCGAGAATAGCGTTAATAGCGTTAGGTAGTATGAATGCGTGTAGTTAGTGATGCGTTAGTGTGTCATGCGATGTCATGTAAGCGTATTAAGTTTTGGTGTTGGTGGTTTGGTGTTGAGACGCTGGCATGGTACAGTACCGTGCGGTGTGTGTGTGTTAGCGTGCAGGGGTGAGGGAGAGGACGCGACGCATACCATACAATGAGGGAGGGAGGCCGCCAAGTAGTGTAAATAATTGTATTGACCTTCTTTCCCGGCGCCCACCAGTTGCCTCTCGACCCAGTTTTCGCTCAAAGTATCGACCTTTTTGTTATCTCGACTTGATGGAGGGAGAGGGAGAAAGTGACTGCCTAGTTTCGCCAGAGAGAATGTGTTGCCTTCAGTACCGCCTTCGCTATCACCTTCGTCTTTGCCTTCGCCTTCGCCGCCATCGTTATTGTTGCTAATTTTTGTTGGATAATAAAGCCGCAAGAAAAATATCTCAAGCAATGCAGTGTAGTGGTATCTGTACTTGATGTGAAAATACGTCGGGGTAAGCAGCTGGTGAACACACGTTCCGTAACGATTTGAAAAAGAAAATCAATATGAAGTGGGGCAGACGGGAATGAGGAAGGGAAAAAAGCAAGGCACGACTCAGTAACTTACCATTACTGGTAAAGGAAAGACGAATGTTGAAATGAAGTGTGTAATTTTGTAAAGAATGAGTTAAGAAGCAGTTCCGATGCATAACAGCCGATGAACGACTCAATAATGTTACAGCTAATGGTAATAATGCTAATGAAAGTGATGATGATGATGATGATGATGATAATGATCATGATGATGGTGGTGGTGATGACAGCGATGTTAATGTTAGTGATGATCGTGACAATTGTAATAAGGACGAAATGAATAATAAATACAAGAGATGAGTATTTGTTTATGAAATCGCGTTGTCTTTCATGCATGTTGTCTCCTGCAGCTCATTTCCTTGTCGTATTCGTTCACGTGTACATTTCAGTCACTATTTCTGCTGCACATTTCATACACTGAGCCACCCAGTAGGTTTGTGCAGTTTTATTCCCCAGATATTTTCTCCTTTCATTATTTTCCTGCTGGCTTATCTGGTGACGCAATACCCGGAGACTCAATCACACCGCTCGCCAAGATGAAGCCCTGCGCTGCCGAGGTCTCCACTGTGTCCCTCGGCGGTGGCTTGGTCTCCTATTTGCTGGGAAGTATCCACCAGAACACAGCCTTTCTTTGCTGGCTAGAGTCTGCAGCTTTTCGCCTCATCCCCTTTCTTCCTTAACCTCCAATTTTTTTCCTTTTTCTTTTTTTCTTTACTTTTTCTTCTTTACTTCTTTGTTTGGGGTCTTTTTTTGTTTTTGAATTCATCCTTCCACGCTTTAATCTGAGAGAGGGAGATGGAGTCCTTTATCCTACAGTATACTCCTTTACATACACTGGTAGTTATGATAGTTTTATTACGTGAATCTTGTTAAACTATACTTACAGTGCTCGATACAAATATCTCCATTACCAGGATATTCGACAAGAGATCATATTAATCCTGCAGTGATACATTCATCCTTTCCTTGCGCAACAATTCTGGCGAGTAAAAGTTACGAGGTAAGTGATGGTCTCAGAAGCAAAACCATTGTAAGATCGTCGTCACCTACGGCGATGCTTCGATGTGTTTACTTGATAATGGTGCCAACTGTACGTTTAGATTGGCTGTGTGTCCTTCCACGTGCGTGAAAAAGGAATTCGATGTTACTGCATCTAGGCTACTGCTTATAATGATAATAAAACTTCTACTACTACTACTACTACTACTACTACTACTACTACTACTACTACTACTACTACTACTACTAATAATAATAATAATAATAATAATAATAATAA
>CM035195.1:530088-540093 GCA_020233015.1 Callinectes sapidus
CACACACACACACACACACACACACACACACACACACACACACACACACACACACACACACACACACACACACACACACACATTTATCCGTCTTCTATTTTGCCAATCCAGCACTTTCATTTTAATTTCAATCCCACTTCTTCCTACTTCACCTTGTCCTCGCGTCTGTGCACCATTCATCCATTCCCTTGTCCCTTTTTTTTTTTTTGTGTGTGTGTGTGTTGCCCGGCTGGCTGCCTTCCGCCTCTAATACCTCGAGATATTCAAGTTAGTCGCTCTTTCGCTCACTCACTGTTCGTTCGCCTACACACAAAACGCCGCGTAGTCAGCCTCACCAATAAAGCCTGTGGTCACCATTTTTACAGATGTGGCCTTTTGTTCTTGCTCCCTCGGCTTGCCTGCACTCCGCCCCTTGCCTTCCCTTCCTTTCCCTTCCCTTCCCTTCTCTTGCCTTTCTCCCTTCCCGTTCCCTCTCTCTCTCTCTCCTCACATTCACTTAATCTTACCTATACTTGCCTTCCTATTCTCTCCTATCCCAGTAGCCAGTCCTATAGTCTCCTTCCCTTCCTTTCCCCTTCCCTTCTCTTCTCTTCCCTTCTCTTGCTTTTCTCCCTTCCTTCTCCTCTCCCTCTCCTCACATTCACTTAAGCTTACCTATACTTGCCTTCCTATTCTCTCCTATCCCAGTAGCCAGTCCTATAGTCTCCTTCCCTTCCTTTCCCCTTCCCTTCGCTTCTCTTCTCTTCTCTTGCCTTTCTCCCTTTCCGTTCCCTCTCTCTCTCCTCACATTCACTTAATCTCACCTATACTTGCCTTCCTATTCTCTCCTATCCCAGTAGCCAGTCCTATAGTCTCCTTCCCTTCCTTTTCCCTTCCCTTCTCTTCCCTTCTCTTGCCTTTCTACCTTCCTTCTTCTCTCCCTCTCCTCGCATTTACCCAGATCTCACTTATACCTGCCTTCCTATCCTCTCCTATTCCAGCGGCCAGTCCTTCAGTCCCAAGCCTGCGCCGTCCTGTTTGTGCCCCGCGACCTTGGTTTTCATTACCCTCGGAACTGACGTGTGTCTCCCTGATTGCTTCCGGTGGCGCGTGTCCAGACGATTTCATGATGATTAAATTTGTTATTACAGTTATTATTGGTATTGGTATTGGTATTATTATCATGGTGACTATTATTGTTACTATTGTTATCTCATTTCCTTCCTCGCAATCTATATTTCAGCGTGAGTGTGTGTGTGTGTGTGTGTGTGTGTGTGTGTGTGTGTGTGTGTGTGTGTGTGTGTGTGTGTGAGTGAGTGAGTGAGTGAGTGAGTGAAGGATGGAAAATAGAATTATCTCCCGCGGCAAAAATGCTCCTTCCCCACAGACCACAATCTCCAGCGACCCGCCTCCTCGCGCCGCAGCCCCAAAGAATCCCGCCTTTTTTCCCCCGCATAGCTATTAGTCGCCTCGTTCCTCTGTGGCCCCAGTTGGACGCGATCCTCTTTGTTTTTCGCTTTTTTATATTTACTTATACATTTTTGATAATGTGTGAGGCTTTGTCCTCGCTCGGCCGCTGCGGTGGATGGCGGAGAGGGGAAGAGCGGGACAGAAGGAGAGAAAGAAAGAGAAAGAGAGAGAGGGAAAGGTTAGTTGGTCAGCGTAGTATAGGTGGCTGTCTGTGCTTCATTAGATTTGTCATGGCAGAGGTGTGTGTGTGTGTGTGTGTGTGTGGTGAGATGTGTACTTTCCCATATCCTGAAGGAGTTGGTGATGCAATGGTAAAGGTGAGTGTGGTGGTGAGAGTGAGAGAATGATGGAAGTATGTATGTATTGGAGAGGTACACTGAAGGGGTTGTAGCGGTAGTGGGGTGTTGGTGAAGGGGAAAGTGTTGTGTGGTACCCAGAGAGTAAAGAGAGTGAGGGCAGTGCTGGTGAAGTGATTGGGACCCGGTATGAAGTGCTTGATGTATAATAGTGATTCAAGAGATAATTTGCAATGGATTGAAGAATGTGAAAAATACTGTTTGGTATTTGGAGAAAAATAATAACTAAGTAATGACTTGAGGTATCTGGAGATCTCTGACGTTCATTTTTTTCAAAGGAGAAATGAGTTTTTAAAATTTTCTACCCGTGAAAAGTATATCAACAGATAAAATACTCGTATATACTTACCAGAAGCACCATAGTGATGTGAAAGAAGCATATGAGATAGAAATGGGTGGATGGGTTGACAGTGAGCGGAGTGACGGATTGTGATTGACGTGTGTGTGTGTATGTGTGTGTGTGTGTGTAGGGAGAAACACCGGGGGGGGGGGGGGTGACAGACGCCGCGGGTGGGGCTGGAGTGGGGTGGACTCCATGAGGGGACAAACAACGGTTATGGATCGATATATATTTCAGCAGTGGGTAGGGGGAAGGGAAGGCTTAGCGGGGGAACAGGGGGATGAAAGGGGACAAGAGGAAAGGGGAAGGGGACAGCCTGCCTGGGTGACAACTGCGCTCCCTTCACTGCCCTGCGTTACCCCTCGCTCACCCTTCCCCCTTCTACTTGAGTACCCCATCGCCCCCTCGCCCCATCGCCTCTTGGTTATGATGTTAGACACTCACCGTCACGCCTTGCCTCCCCCGCGCGCCGCTGTCTCCGTGTCATCTCTATCTTTCACTGGCGTCAGGTCAAACTATTTACTCAACTGGTATACTTGAGTTGTGAATGTGGTGCAGTGATAGACGTTCATTTTTGTTAGCTTGTTTTGTTCGTATGTTCTTTCTTTCTTATTTGTTTGTCCTTTTTCAGGAAGGAGTTAAGGAACGCGTGTGTCCATGTACGTCTTGCTACAGTGAAGGGACATTATTTTGCACTCAGCTTATTAAGAGGTAAGCAGGCCAAGCTCTCTCTCTCTCTCTCTCTCTCTCTCTCTCTCTCTCTCTCTCTCTCTCTCTCTCTCTCTCTCTCTCTCTCTCTCTCGTGTCTTTACAATGCGTTACATCAAGGTTAAGCTGAAGCTTCGTAATTCTATTGTATTTCGAGACAGTCTGATATAACGGAAAAAAAGAAGAAACACGAGTTTGTATATCAGTTTGTAACTTCTCGCAGGTGTGTAGCAGGTCTAGTCGTGACGAAAATATCCATTAAAAATATTGTAACAATGAAATTATTTATGTTTCTCGGAAAGCACAAAGGTATATATAACTTTCAGATATTCTAAATGATGCTTTGATATTCCGTCTTTCGTGGCCTTTCAGTACCACGTGAACAAAATGGTGGAGAATCCTTGTGGCTTCACTGTTGGTACCTCATGTCAATTTTTATTATTGATACCAATTTTTCGGCTTGTTTTTATAGGTATACACGATTTTTTCATATATGTATTTTCGCTTTCTTTTCATGCACAGCAATGTCACATAGATTGAATGAAATCACTGCACGCTCAAATAGTCATTAGTGTGAAGAGAAGTAAACATGATGAATTCAGAAACACCGCAGAAGAATTTATTATTATTATTTTTTTTTTAATTGTCAATATTTTTCGTGTATAGGTGGCCCGCGTGGCGTCGCGATGGTGGTGGTGGTGGTGGTGGTGGTAGTGGTAGTGGTGGTGGGGTCTGAAAACGTGTCCATGTGGTGGTGGTCTTTGTGATAAAGGGAATCGCGTCCCTCACGTTCCGGATACAAATGAGGAAGTGCCTTGAGCCGCCACACCTGTATGGCGGGGCAGCGCTGTACAGGGTCACTGGGTTTGCCAATGGCTGCGTAATCCCCACCGCAGAGTACACTTTTATGTACAGTTATAGTATTAATGATTATCCTTTAATTGGTGTTATTATTCTTCAGTATTGCACATATTTCATTTACTTTATTGGACGAGAAGAGTGAGATTCGCGATAGGAATTCTGCCCCACCTATTTAGTTTCCCTCGTGTAATCACCCTCCCTCCCACCACTCTCCCCGTTCCTTGTGAGCGTGACGCAGCCCCACGTGGCCAAGTGTACGGCGCACCTGTGAAAGGGAGAGGCACCACCTGTGCTGACCTCCACCGCTTCACAAAGGTCACAGATGCGGAGCACAGATACGGCGGTGGTGATGCTGGGTGGCGTGGGAGGCAGGGTGTGGCGAGCCGGTATAGTCTGAAGGATGGAGATGCAGACTGAAGGTATTTAAGATGTCCAATCTTTGACAGCCTTTTTGATGGTGAAGACTGCAGAAATTGTGATAAAGAAGGCTTAGGGAACTGGAAGGTTGGCGCATAGGCTGGGAATAAAGTTTTTTAGTGTGCTGTGTCGTGTTGCGGAAGGCACATACACATTAATTAGAGTATGATTACAGTACACTTCAAGGAGGTAATTATGTACCCTAATATTGAGGATTTGAAGGACATCCTGAAGCTTGCAGTGACAGTGACAGTGACAGTGATGAGTGACCGCGTAGTCTGTAGCGACATTATCTAGAGAAAGAAGTGCAGTGGGTCATAGAGAGAGAGAGAGAGAGAGAGAGAGAGAGAGAGAGAGAGAGAGAGAGAGAGAGAGAGAGAGAGAGAGAGAGAGAGAGAGAGAGAGAGAGAGAGAGAGAGAGAGAGAGAGAGAGAATGACAGCTTGATTGACTGACTGACTGACTGACTGACTGATTAATAGATTGATTGATTAAGTGACCGATTGTGACTTCCTCCTCATCATGAGGTCATATGGCGCCGCAGAAGGGTCTATCTTGGGTACAAACCCTTGGCAGGATCATGAGATTGATATAATTTGATCTGCCAATTAGGTTATTCAATGTTTTATTAATTTATTTCATACTTTTATATTGTTTATTTTGTTATTATTATCTTCTATACCTTCTCCAAAGTACAAAGTGTTTGCTAAATAAGGAAAAGGAAATTTTGGGAAGCTCTATGTCCACAAAAGCTAGGAATCATTAACAAACTGAAAAAAAAAATTATACCGTCTGTAACATTATCCATTATTATGTTCTTATGATGCTCTTGTGAACTGCGACTTTGGAAGAATACGTTCACTTTCTTTACCTTTACTCCTATAATCTCTCTCTCTCTCTCTCTCTCTCTCTCTCTCTCTCTCTCTCTCTCTCTCTCTTCCTCCTTTGTTTGGTGTGAAGGCAAGTGGTGGTGGTGTCAGTGCGCCACTAAGGCCTGTGTTGTGTCACGACGTGGTGTGGGTGGAGTGTGTCAGTGTGTGGTGCTGGGTTTGGCTGCTGCTGCTGCTGCTGCTGCTGCTACTACTGTTGCTGCTCCCTATTCGTACAACCCACTACACTACTGCCCTCATCATATTTTCCTGTCTACCTTCTAGCTATTTTTGTGTGGGTGTATGTGTGTCTGGTTGTCTGACACACACACACACACACACACACACACACACACACACACACACACACACACACACACACACACACACACACACACACACACACACACACACACACACATGCACGCACGCACGCACGCACGCGCGAACAGGGAACAAACCACATTAGGTACTTGTCGAGTCTTAGAATTTATGCATGAGAGAGAGAGAGAGAGAGAGAGAGAGAGAGAGAGAGAGAGAGAGAGAGAGAGAGAGAGAGAGAGAGAGAGAGAGAGAGAGAGAGAGAAGGGGGGGACGAACGGATGGACGGACAAAGGGAGAGAGAGACGAACAGGGGGAGAGAGGGAAGGAAAGATAGCCAGCCAGAAACCCATAACGTGTGATTAATAATGTTTACCTCCCATTCATTAATTATACTTGGCAGGTTGTCTTTCCTCCAGGCACAGCTGAGAGTATGAGTAAGACGTGTATGGGGAGTAATGGGTAGCTTATGGACGTATCGCCTTGGAACCTCGTTATCTTATGACTTCTGTTCTGACTCATTCATGTTCTCTTGGGTTCATGATGCCTTTTGATTTTTCGTTCCTTTTCCAAAACCTTCCCACGGATTGAGTCACGGTACGCTGTTCTCAGGTTAGTGGCTGGGGAAAAGTACACAGGCTGTTCATGTTTTTTATTTATTTTTTTTTATTTATTTATGTATTCATTAATTGTAATCCTATTGCCTCTATCTTAAAGGTTTTATCTTTTGATTTGATTGTATAGGTTAGTGTTCAATATCAGTTAACTTATGATATGCTTTGTATTTCCTTCATATTATTGGTTGATCTCTTTTTTATATTTTTATTTATCTATTTATTTATTTATTTTTTGAAGAATTGATTGTAAATATGTATTGGTTTATTTTTTGCTGGATCCGAAAAAGAATAGCTTTTTTTCGCTTACTTGATTGGGGAGGTCTTTTTATCATTTATTTAGTGTTCACTTAATTGAATAAAATAGCTTCCTTGGGATATGTCAGGTTGAAACATCTAGGCAATATTTTACTTTCACTCACATGATCGTAAAACTCCACCAATTATTGATTTCCTCACGAGAAAAGTCTTCGGCACCATTCTGTGTGTGCTTACAAATGTACTGCGCGTGAATATTCGTGGACATTGCTTGAGTAATAAACCGCAGGACCGGCATGTAGGCAATACACTGCTAACAAGACCCATGATTAGAACCACTTCATAATAACATGGCATATATTTTGAAAAGCTTTGGCCTCTCGTAATGACTTTTCTAAGGCCACAGAGGTAATTGATGGCCTCAACATTGGAACTCATTTCCAGCTTGGGTTTTGGGTGCGATTAGACGATTTTATTGGCATTTGGAACGGTCTATAGAGGTCAGAAGTTTAATGGCCAGAGTCTGTATAATTTTATTCCACATATGAGTTTCTGAGGCTAAAGAAAATCGTCAAATGATAAGCAGAATAAATAAGAAAATGTGTCCCAGTACTGAAATGGTTAATTTGTTTCTCTTGTATAATTTTCCAATTGATGAAGCAGAATCCTTGCTTATAAAACCCTAGAATTATGAAGACAACCTTGAAAAGAAGCTCTAATACTTTGTACTAATATTTATGAAAACTAGTCAAGATGAGACTCAAAGGCTTCAGAATGTGGTCTGCGATGCTATTCCAATTTTAGAACGTTGGATGTTTTGTATACGAATTCTATCACTCATGTACGAGAGAATGAAGAGAAAATGAATTAGTAAAGGAAGATTCCTTTACCATTTCATTCTCTCTCTCTCTCTCTCTCTCTCTCTCTCTCTCTCTCTCTCTCTCTCTCTCTCTCTCTCTCTCTCTCTCTCTCTCTCTCTCTCTCTCTCATTTTTAGCTTTAAATGCGCGTATTTGTGGCTTCTTTAAGCAGCTTTTTTTGTTTTGCTGTACATTATTCGTACATTCGTTGAAAATATTCGCGGCTTTTCTCTTCATTCTTTTCCTCTTATTTCGTTGTTTATTCTCTCAGTTGTGAGTCAGGAGGTTAAAATAAGAGTCTATATGGAAAGATTGTTTTAGAGATCATGATTTAGATAACACTTTGTGATAAACCTCTGAAATAGATGTTGAAAATATATTTAGCTTCGACCTTCATTTCCTTGCTTTCAGTATTTCAAATCAGAAAAGGTCTCCAGTCTTCTGAACTTAATATCTTTATTTTTCATCTATTTTTAACTTTTATATATTTCATGCTATAAATATTTGAAATGCTTTAACTTCTCTTCCGTTTTCCTTTTTTTTCTTTTTGTTTTTTTTTCTTTAGTCTTTTAAGCTTCTAGTAAATATAAATAGTGCTTGTCTATTTCGATACACATTGATAGGCAACGCTGTCCAGGAGGAACAGTAGCAATGTGACTTTAGTATTCTTTTTATACACACGAGACATATTTCCTCACTTGAATATGAAAGACAGTGCTGATGTAGCTTGTCACTTGAGTTTTTTTTCCCCTTTGGCGGAGCTCCAGGAGTTCTTACCAGGGCGAAGGGAGGAGGTAAAAAATATACGACTGGTCACTATCAAGATCGCCTCTCGAAACAATAAGTCTGTGTGTAATATGTCTCAGGGAATATCAGTCCGTTAGTCTCCTTTCATGATTTGTGATGCCTTAGCGGGGAGAGAGAGAGAGAGAGAGAGAGAGATTTTCCATTGTATTTCATCACCACAAAGGTAAAAAAATAGTTTACAGAGAAGGAAAGATGTCAGAGAGAGAGAGAGAGAGAGAGAGAGAGAGAGAGAGAGAGAGAGAGAGAGAGAGAGAAACGTGTATAACCCCGCCAATCAGGTTCGGTAAACACGCAATCACGGGACCAGCGGCGCCTCTCATCGTCCACCAAACACCTAATCACGCTTGTCTCGCCGCACCTCAAGACACCACCCAGCCACGCCCTTTAGTTTGCGCTAATTTCTTTCTCACTCTCTTTTTTTTCACCCCCTTCACCTTCTCCTCTCTCTTTCTCTCTTTCTTTCTTCTTTAGTTTGCGCTAATTTCTTTCTCACTCTCTTTTTTTTTTCACCCCCTTCACCTTCTCCTCTCTCTTTCTCTCTTCTTTAGTTTGCGCTAATTTCTTTCTCACTCTCTTTTTTTTCACCCCCTTCACCTCCTCCTCTCTCTCTTTCTCTCTTTCTTTCTTTTCTGTACTTCTGCGTTACACTTCCACTGCATGTGAAAGGCTCTAATTGAAACTACACGGGTTTCTAGGCATGTTTTCAATAGATTATCAAGATTCTTACGTTATTAACAGGAAAAATGTTAGTCATCTCTTTGGCCTTTGAAAACAGTCAACTGCATTCATAAAGCTCTAATTGCACGGGTCTTAAGCATGTTCTGAGGGTTCTAGTGAGAAATTATCAAGATTTTTACATTATTAACACAAAAAACGCTCTTGAGAACCCAGCTAGTCATCTCTGTAGCCTTTGAAAACAGTGGTGATGAGAGAGTGAAGGGTGGGTAGCCGGGTCAGTGTCCAGATTCTTTCCTTTTCCTTCCTTACCTTCGCGTCTCTCAGTCTCAGGTAGTGGTGGTGATGGTGGTGGTGGTGGTGGTGACGACGGAGGCGCTGAAGGAGACGCGAGTGCCTTGATGGTTAGTTCGCAAGAAAGGTAATGGAAAAAAAGGAAAAAAGGCTAATTGGTGAAGTTTTTTCTTTTTTTCTTTTTTTTTCTGTTTTTGCTTAGGATGAGTCGTGGAAATTTTGGGTATATCTAACTTAGTGATTTGTTTGTCTATTTGCTTATGTGTGTGTGTGTGTGTGTGTGTGTGTGTGTGTTTGGGGGGTTGATGATGTTGATTCTCTCTCTCTCTCTCTCTCTCTCTCTCTCTCTCTCTCTCTCTCTCTCTCTCTCTCTCTCTCTCTCTCTCTCTCTCTCTCTTTCTCTCTCTCTCTCAGCCACGCTTGAAACTCTGCTTTAACCGGCCGTTAGGGTGCTAGGTGTTAAAGTTCACAGAAGAGGAGGAGGAGGAGGAGGAGGAGGAGGAGGAGGAGGTGGAGGAGGAGGAGGAGGAGGAGGAGGAGGAGGAGGCATGCTAAATCAGGTCCAGAGAAGTCGTCCTACACACACACACACACACACACACACACACACACACTAGTATACATTTCTTTCTTAATTATTTTTTTTCTTCAATACACTACGAATTGATGCGCAACACGAATTCCGATAAGAGAACAGCGAACGAGCGGGAAGAGGGAGAGGAAGAGAAAGAGGAAGAAGAAGAGGAAGAGGAAGAGGAAGAGGAAGAGGAAGAGGAAGAGGAAGAGGACGTACATTGACAGTCGTTCAGGTAAAGTGGCAGATTGAGATTGTTCAGAGCGCGTCCGGTAAAGTCAGAAATGCGACAAGAACAGTAAATACGAAGGAATTAATTTATGAAACAACTCATTGATTGGGAATAATGAGCGTCCGATTATCACAGAGAGAGAGAGCGAGTGGTAGAGCGAGAGCGAGAGCGAGAGAGAGAGAGAGAGAGAGAGAGAGAGAGAGAGAGAGAGAGAGAGAGAATACTGGGAAATCAAAATAGGAAGGAAATACTTTCAAACAAAAATATATAAGATAAACATGATAAGATAAACATGAAAAAGCAGGAATAAAAAAAAGAAAAGAAAAAGGAAAATAGAAAAAGAAAATAAAAAAAGAAATTGGAAGAAAAAAA
>CM035195.1:546800-556873 GCA_020233015.1 Callinectes sapidus
GAGAGAGAGAGAGAGAGAGAAAATAACACAACAGTAAAAATCAATCTGTACCTCTATTGATGCTAAGTCTGGAAGTGAGGTTAAAACCGAGTGTCGAGGAAAGAAAATGAGAAACGTTGTGGCATTTAAATATGGAGGGGGTTGAAAAGTCACGAGTGAGAAAGTATTGTGAAGACGGGGAGGGGATATTACTTTAAAGAGAGTCCAGGGGGGCGGGGGAGGGGATCAAACTGGAGTACGGAGGGTGTGGGAGGTAGGAAAGTTTGTGGGTGGAACGGAAATATTACTGTTAAAAAAGTGAATTAATGGGAAAAGAAACATATGGTGGAGAGTGATAGAATACAAAGATAGTGAGGAACAGTCTCAGAAGAATATAAAGAGAAAAGTGAGGCTGGAGCACAGGAAGGGAAGTGGATGAGGTTTTGGAGATCGTAGAGGGGAGGAGGGGGGGAGGGAGTGAGAGAAGAGAGAAAGGGGAAGGGGATGAAGCAGGCTGTGTAAGTCACCAGAGGTTCTGAAATCGAGGTCTGAGAATGGTGTGAAGAGAGAAATGAGGCTGGAGCACAGTGAGAGAAGTGGGTGGGATGAGGTTTTGGAGATCGTGAGGGAGTGAGGGAGGGAGGGAGGGGAGGAAGAGGAGAGGGAAGGGGATGAAACAGGCTGTGTAAGTCACCAAAGCTGCCGGAATCGAGGTATTAAACCAGTGTGTAAACGTCCGGACAATATGATTCAACGGGATTATTTCGCGGCAGCGTTCTAAATGCTGTTTTGATTGGTCTGGATGGTGATGCAGCGGGGCTTCACCTAATGCTCCCTCCCTCCATGTTCGCTTGTATGTATGTAATACCCCGTGTTAAAGCGAGCAAGGCTTCATTCGTGTGTCCCAAGCGATGGATGCTTGGTCCTATTACTATGAAGGCCGCAGGTGCTTCGTGTGTGTGTGTGTGTGTGTGTGTGTGTTGTTAATCCCTCGCCGTGCTGCTTGCTTGCTTGTCCTTACCTCTGCCCCACATTCACCGCCACACGTTTCCTTTCATTCCGTGCTAGTGTTTCCCCCGCCACCGCTTTCATTCGCCGCATTGTGTTGCGAAAGTTGTATTGACACTTGATATTCATACCAGAGCAATGGGAAGGCGAGGTGTGTGTAGAGGAAGAGAATGAGGAGTGAGTGGTGGCACGGTGCTCAGAGAGAAAACGAGAGGAAGTTCAGGTGAAATGGACGATTACGAAGTGGAGGCGTATGTACAGTGTGTAGTTGAGATGGTGGAGGTGGAATTATGTTTGGAGTGTGTGCGTGAGGAGTGGGCGGCGGATGATGGCGCGTGAAGTAGTGGCCGCTGGCGTGTGGAAGTGAGAGGTGATAAGGCGTGTACTGTGCAGGGAGAGAGGAAGAGGGGAAGGGAGATTGTGACAGCATGACGTGTGTTGCTTCGAGGGTTGTTAAAATCATGATAACACTTCGTATATCAATGAATAGGATTTTTTCTTTATTTTTTTATTTTAACCTTTATCCACACTCCCTCCTTCCCACATGCACTGCTTTGTCTTACTAGCTTGTAATGATGAACACTGGAGGGTTCAAAGGCTCCTATGTTGAATTTGTGCTGAATCCTGAGAAGTTACGTAATCTTCACTAAAGGCAAGTGTGAAATTACCTACTCCTATGCTGAAGGTTAACTTACTACTGAATTTCTTAATGTAGTTGAAGAAGAACTATTATGATCATTTATGAGAGAGAGATTGTGTGTGTGTGTGTGTGTGTGTGTGTGTGTGTGTGTGTGCGTGTGTGTGTGTGTGTGTGTGTGAAGGGGACCTCGTGCTGGCGGGCGGGTGGTGGGCGCCAGCGGACGTGTGTTGGTGTCAGGCGATGCTGTGGAGTGCTGAGCAAATGTTGGTCCACCGCGGCACCATTACCTCACCAGCCTTGTCCTACCCTCGCGCCGCCACCCTCCGCCGACCCTTTCACCGCCGCCGCCAACACGCACCCTCACTCACCGCCCTAAAAGCACCACTCACTGAGAGCATAACCCGTGACCCTGACACCTCTACACCTTCTCCTGCACTCTTCACATCAGATCCACCTCTCTCTCTCTCTATGAAAAAAAGAGAGAGAAATAATCGACTACGGATTCGACTCTACTCCGTATTCGACTGTCTCCACTTGACATTTTATACTTGCGCCAGTCACTTCTCTCGTTGACTGTGACTGAACAAGCCGTTGCTCTGCTGTGTTGTGTCGGTTGATGTTGATTGAGATTGAATAGATTCGGCTAGGTTAAGTTAGGTTAAGTTAAGTTAGTTCTAGTTTAGTTACATAAGGTTACATTTGGTTAGACCGTTAGACTACTCATTTCACATGCTTATCTACACATACAGGTTTTTTTTCTCGTTTATAAGTAGGTGATAAATTTCAGGAATACTATCAGATACCATGAAAGAGATTAAAAGCAAAACGTAGCGACTCATACCGTGTTGAAGTGCATCGTGTCAGGGGCCGAACTGTGTGGAGGAGCAGCAGCTGGCACTCGGGCGATTCAGCTGCTGTCCGTCCGCCGTCCTGGGATTGCCTGGTGGATGTTTATCTTTGGGAAGTTAACTGCAGGAACTTCATTAAGCGATGTTCTAGAGTCCTGTCACACGAGGTTACACTCATGGGACTCTTGAGAGAATCTTGGATGTGTTTTAGTATTTCAACCTTCTTTTTTAACATTTCTCTATAGTTCTTCCTAGCTAAATTTTAAGATATTTCCAATCAAACCGTGCTTCTTTTATCATGAGCATAAATAAATGAATAAACACGGACAAACTGGCAGACACGACTCAATAATAAAAGAAGGAAAGAAAGAACTAAACAAGAGAGAAAGAAAAGTATAAGAGGAAGACCGGAAGAAAGTGTAGGAGTGAATTTGTGGTGAAGGGAATGGCGGCGAGGAACGACAAAGTTGTTTACAGCCTTCCCGAGGAGGGTGGAGAGGGAAGCTGCTAGACAGTACATATTTACTTGAGACAAACCGCACTGAGACAAGACGCCCTGGGGAGCAGAAGGGCGAGGGTGTAAGGGCGACAAGGGCTGCTGGAGGAGAGAGGGGGCGGCTGGGACCCCGTGTTACAGGACTTGACCTACACACGAATGGAAGTGAAGGAAGGTCCAGACAAACAAGGGCATATGTAGGCGATAGAGTTTTCCTGTAGTGTGCTGCCCTTTGTGAATGAAATATTAGTGTGGTATGTCAAGGTACGAGGGTTGATATTGAGTCTCCTAATATCGGATCAGTATGCGTGAAATTAGTTTTACACCTTCTGGCTTTATTGTTTTTTTTTTTCTTTTTACTGAGGATTACAAAAGATAACAAACTTTTAATTCGTTCCTATTTACTCTACAGTGATTTATAGTGAAAGAGAAAGGATATCACATCACGGGGCTTAATTATCACCACCATCCATATCACCATTATCACCACCATGCTCTAATGCCATCAGCACACCTGCTCCACCGCTACCAATGTAATACTACAGACCCGCCACGTCCACTTATTATACAGCCACAAACTTGTTGCCCCAATGACTTCTGTCCTTTGTGTGTAGTGCAGCGCCTCCCCCACAAGGGGAGTATGAAGGGATTACATTGAGGTAGAAGCATGAAGCCGTCTCCATAATAGTTTAAAAGTATGTGATTAAATTACTTCAAGAACAAGTATCTGACATGAAGAGCAGCAGCAGCAACAACAACAGCAACAACAACAACAACAATAAAAACAATAATTTGTATCATCCTTCGCCACCACTGTCATCCTCGCAATATCACCATCGCCCTCACTAGTGCTGAGTCATTGAGGAGCTTAAAAAGAAGATTAGACAGATTTATGGATGGGGGTGGTAGGTGGAAATAGGTCGGTATATTTCACACATGGACTGTCACGTGTAGGCCTGATGACTCTTTACAGCTTCCCTTCTATTCTTTTGTCCTTGTACTATCAGCCCCATCACTATTGCCGTCATTATCACCCTTTCATCACCATCACTATCACCACCACCACCACCACCACCACCACCACCCTCGCTCCACCGCCGCCGACACCATCATCAGTGCCGGTGCAGTAAATAATGCAGGTAATATCACCAGGTGGCTGGGTGCGTCCCGGCAGCTCGCACCCCTGGCACACCTTAATTAACGGGGTTACCTGTTTATAAGCGCAGTTTTTCTTCCCGTTTTCTTTGTGAAGTGCCGGTCCTTGATCTTCCATTTTCTACGCTGCTGGTTTTAGCTCGTTATGTGCCAGCAAGATTATGTCGCCGTCTGGAGGGATCACGCACTTTTGGACACGCTCACACAAGGCACGTCGCCGCCTCATATTTTCACCTTTAATCATGTACCTGAGCCCTTCACCTCGTTAGCACCTCTTAGCAACTTCAAGCACCCCCACAGCTCCACACCCCCACCCCCACACGCTCATAGCTCCATAGCCCCACACCCCCACAGCTCCACACCCCCACAGCTCCACATCCCACACGCTCATAGCTCCATAGCCCCACACCCCCACAGCTCCACACCCCCATAGCTCCATAGGTCCACACACCCACACAGCTCCACACCCCCACATCCCCCATAGCTCCACATCCCCACAGCTCCACACCCCACACCTCCACAGCTCCACAGCTCCACACCCCCACAGCTCCACACAACACATCCACTGCATCCACACCACCCCATCACTACACCTGGGCAGTAGTTCTCTTATCTTCCTGCAACACCCAAACCGTTTAATCAACACTATGGAACACTGGATTGTAACTCTGAAGATCTCTATTCTGATGAACTCTTAAATTCTTCCTTCATCACCAGAAAGTATTTGTTACCATTCTTCAGCTCTTTTGGTGCTAAAGGTTAATATTGTTAGTAATCATCTCTAGATTTTATTGAGCCTTTAAGAAATTCCCTTAGTATAATGAAATTTATGTTAGGTGTGTTCGTTTACATTTCTTCATATCAATCTAATTCTCTCTTGACTAGATTAACTGAGGCTCAAGTAACGGCTCTGAGCGTCTCTGGAAAATCGACGTTCTTACGACCAGCTACACGATCTTACGTTCTAGTGGGTTATACATTCCAGTGCTTATTAGAAATTGTCCTTCAGTATTTATTTACTATATAGCGTCCTTGTATTGGGGATGTGATGATAGTGGTACAGTGCTCGACACGGGTGAGAGGTGACATTCCGTTGTAATCCTTCTTGGCACCACACAACCTTTTTAGTTCTCTTGGATATTTTCCACATTGATGATGGTCTCTCTAGTCAGGTGCACATACTTGAAAACCGCAATAGCTTCCAGCAGTGCAGTTGTAACATGTCGAGATGATAAGACACTCAAGGATTTGGAGATGTTAGTGTTTTCGGTAGTATTCAGCGTTTTGGTATACTTTCGTTCATCAGATTTGTTTCCGTCTTTGTTTTTGTGCAATATTCCTTCAGATCCTTGCCAAGAATCCTGCTTATCATCCTTGAAATGTGCTTAATGCAATGACTGAAGATGGTATCAATCAGTCTTTCCCTATTTCTGTTTCCCTTGGTTTTAAAAGATACAAGTCAGAAGTGAGATGCAGATGAAGTGGTCTTGTTGCCAGAAGAAGCTCTGCATGTTATTTTTCTCTTTTGTTTAATTCTCAATGAAATTCTTACTGGCAATTAATTTGTATAATGTGTACAGCCAAACGGTAATACTGTTGCTGTAATGTTTCTGGTTTTGTTTCATGGGTATGCAGAGCTGTTTTAATCATACGGCTTTTCTCCTTTTTTCACTCTCTCTCTAAAGGGAGATGGCATCTAAAACATAATCATAATTATGTACTCGTTCGTGGCATCAGAGAAGAAAATACACATGTGTTTGTGTCTTTGTATATTATAGTTCATAGCTCTTAATGTTACTGTCCAAATTAACCCAATTTTTACATATGATCGCATAAAAACAAGCACACGTAGTAATTGTCTTTCATGTATCTTAATGAACAATCTTCTCCAATGGCTCGCATAAAGACTTGAATATGTGACACCATCTCTCGGGGGAACTGAAATGGTACACGAAACCTTATCCTCCCTTTCTGTTAATAGTAAGCCGCCACCCGCACCGCGCCTTTGTGAGAAGACCGAGCCACTTTAGAGATGGTGAGCGTTTTAATCACTGCAATACCTTCACCAAATGTATTAGATGCATTACTGGAAATTTATTTACGTTGTTGCCAGCCATTGCACGTCACCGTCTCTACTTTGAGCAGTAGCAATGGAGTAATGGCTCCTCCCTGACCCTATTGCAATACATATTCTTGATACCGAATTCTACAGTTAACAAGTCTTTTTTTCATTGCCACGACTAGATTCGCACCCCTCGTTCCCTACCTTCAACAAATGTGTGTGTGTGTGTGTGTGTGTGTGTGTGTGTGTGTGTGTGTGTGTGTGTTGATAACCATGAATTACTTGAAAACTCCCAACAGTAATTCTAACGTAGTCTCTCCTGATGAAGTCTACCTTCCAAGATTTAATATGAGCCAGTATAAACATCTGGAGGAAACTAAGAAGAAATTTAAGTCAAATATAATAATTTTCTTACTTGCCATCCCTCACTGCGGAGCTCAGCAAGTGGCTGGTTACGTATAATTTCAAATCCACTCATTCAGTAAACTTAACGAAAACTCTCACTAGTTGCAGAACAATAAGATGTAAATGAACAATCCAAATACTTTTTATGTTCTATTATCCAAAAATATAATATCTTTAAAAGTGTGGCAGCAGACGTGACGGACAGACCGACAAAAAGATAGACAGAGATAGACGGACAGAACAAGAACCCAGGCGTACTTCGTGCTTCTCTCTCCTCCAGTGAATGACCTGACGTCCGGAAGCCTTGAAGGGTGTCCGGGTGGGAAATTAGACACCTTGGGGCTCCTAATTAATGTCGGCGCTGGAGGTTGCAAGGGATAGGCGAAGAGAGACTCCACTCCCCCTAACCTCTCCCTCGCCTCCCCTCCAGAGCTCTCAGCCGCCATGACGAAGGCAAGACTTTGAGAGTGGAGGGACCGGATTTCCGAGAGGTGAGAAGTACAGTCCGTGTGTGTGAGGAAGGTTCGTCTTGGTTTCTCTGTGTATCGCAAGAAGATTAGCAGATGTGGGTCACGTTACGGAAAGAAATCAGGTTACAGGAAATTATGTTAACGAGATGATGATGGATGTTGTCGGCTTCCTGCTCCGCTCTTGTCTTTACATCCTTTGATATTCACTGCTCCTTCCCTTTCTTTTCCTGCTGTTCGCAAGATTTTTGTCCATCACTTTTTTTTCTTATTTTTAGTGGTCTATGATAATCTCGCTTCCACTGATTTGTTCATATTTCCCTCGGTAGCAGTAAATTTAAAGATCACACTAGTTAACGCAGCGTGTACATCGTTAACGAGGAAATGTTGCCGAATGCATCTTGAGAGTTTGCCTGCACTTCGCGGCTTCGTTCTATACCTTGGTAGTGTTTGCCAATGCTTCGTTGTCGATGAGAAAGCCATTTTTCAAAAAAGCAATCATTAGCTTGGGAACGTTCTGTGCTGCTTCATTGGAGCTTTTCTGTACTCCAGGGCGTGAATTTATATCCCAGTTGAAATTACCCATGTTTATTTTCTATGAAGTAAACTAATTGTTAAGAAGGAATAGTTTTACTCTGTACCAAGAAAGAAGAAAATGCCTAAGTCACTGCTTCCAGAGAATTTGATTGCCTGTACTTCGTGTATTGAACATATCTCAAGATTTATCGTTTTATGTTTCGTTGTTGCAAAGGAACTCGAGTTTGAGAGTAATGTGATTGGTGAAGGTGCATGTTCTAGACAGGCAAGGAGTCACGGTGTGGAGTGGCGTGGCGTGGCGGCTGCTCAGGGCTGGAGGGAGGGATGGCTGCCGATGCAGGATGAGTGGCGTGCCGTTTGTGCTGTGGAATCTTATGTCAAGTCCAGATGCGGGCCGCCGGCTCCTTCTGGGGATACTTAAGTCGCATGTTTCTTCAGTCTGCTTCTGGATTAGGCGACAGTAAATCGATGGCAGAAGGGAAATAATTGGTAGGGTAGATTTTTTCTCCTTTTCTACTTGACAGCGTTGAAATCTTTATTTGGTCGGTTTACCCCTCGGTATATGTGCTGCGTGAGACCATGATAACTCACTCTAAATTTTTCGCTAAAAGATTTTTCACACTGGAAGACTTTTGTGGCGGTGATATAAAATTGTGCAGTGGGAGCAGGGCGGCGTATGGCAACACTAGATCAAAGGGAGTGTTGCCCGCGAGGCGTCACCTGCACTGGACGGCGGGGAAGAGATCGCAACATTGGGTGTACGCTCGGCAAACTAAGTTCCTCTGTTGGCGAACGATGCCTTTGTGCCCCTGTAAACTGTAAACTATTTTAGGGAGAAAAAAGCCGCAGGAATCTGTGGTTTTCAATTGCGTTGTTTAAGAGACTGGTTCATAGAAATATATGAAAAACAAAAAAGTGGAACCATAAAATATTAGTTGAATCGAATGAAGAATCTCCTCCCACTTGAATCCAAAGTGGAATAGAGAAGGTTAAACAAGACGTGGTTGAGAGGCGCACTGTTGCCAGCTGCATATACGTCCTTGTGTTGGGTAATACGCTCTCTGGCGGCGGCGACTAAGCGGAAACATTAAACATTCCTCGTGCTTCCAGGGAGATTCTCTGGATTTTGCGTGCTTAAAGAGGAGGATTTGGGTACATTTTCTTCTCAATGTTAGTTGAGCTCCATGTACTGAAATGCAGTTTAGCAGAAAGAATGAACAAATTGTGTCATTACTGGTTAAGACGAGGATAAAGCAGTCAGTAATTAATATCGAGCCAACGTTCTCTGACTCACTCACTGTTTTTCGTACCTTTCATCATTGTCAAATTGAGTCATTACAGCTTAAGTCGAGGATATTGCAGTCATACTTCATCAGCACTGGGACGCATTTTTTATATCTATTTTGTTTATTATTTTACAATTTTATACAACATAAGGAAATAATGTGATGGTTGAAATAGCACAGAGTCTTGCCATTAATCTTCTTATTTTCACAGACCCTTCCTAATGTCAATAAAATCGTCTAATTACACCCAAAACTCGCCAATACTGAAGGGATTAATAGCAAGCCTACGTTCTCTCAGTCACTCACTGTTCTTCGTATCTTTTGTCATTATCATTACTTTGATGAAATACAGAATTTTGTGACAAAGCATTGTACATTGTGAGCAGGTGCTATCTATTATTACTAAGGCATCAGTAATCTAGGAAGGTATTATGGAAAGTTGCCTTGTTTGAGTCTTTTTGTTTTATTTTGTGGCGTAGTAGCAGTAAAAGCAACAACATTACCAACATCTACTATCTCCACCACCACCACTACCAGTATGAGCAGCATCATAGGTTATACTGGGACGAGACACTGTACATTATAACCATGTACTGCACACTGTGACCAGGTACTGTTCAATGCCTCTAAAATGCAGTTCCTTCATTCTATCAATTCGATACAAAATCTTCCAGATAACTCCCCCACCCCCCTCTTCTTCATTAATTAACACTTAGGCTCGCATTCTTAAAGTTATCTGCGCCTCCCCTCCACTATTTCAAGGGGGCTGAGCCTCCGGTGCTGGCGGCCCGGGTTCGAATCCTTGCCAAACCTAGTTGCCCAGTGGGAGATGTATCGCTCTCCAGTTAACCCTAGTGGTACCAAATGACCTAAGCTATTGCGTCACCTAATGAAATCATTTCCCTTTTCCACTATTTCAAAAGGCTTTATTTGAATTCAAAGAAGTATTTAAGTCTTTTTTTTTAGGGTTCTAGTGGTAGTTTGACAAGATTTCTACATTATTAACTGGAAAAAACACTATTCAAAACCCTATTAATCATCTCAGTGGTGAGAGTCTAGCGTTTCTGTACACGGATATTAAGTGTTTTCCAGCACATTGAACATCCTCGATCTGTACAATGGGAGTTGTTGCCCTTCACACCAGAGCTTTCGTCACACGGTAAATGGAAAAGACTTCAAAATGCCAAAGG
>CM035195.1:562786-577540 GCA_020233015.1 Callinectes sapidus
ATATATATATATATATATCACAGTATGCCACCAGTTTTGTGTGTGATAGGTAAAGGATCTGATGTCTCTCAGGAGGCAGCAAACACCTGCCAAAACGATAATTATTCCCAGTGAAGTCTAATAGCACTGGTTCAAGGGGTGCTGTGAACTTACCATTAAAGTCAGCTGTGAGCTCACTGAGTGTTTCTCTTTGTGTCTCACAACACAAGGGGGCAGTCACGGCCTGCCCTCCAAAGACAGCTCTCCTCCCCCCCACACAAAACTACATACATACATTCTTCATGTAAATAGAAAAAAATAAGAAATAAATAAATAAAAAACACAAATAGAGAAAAGATAAAAGAATCTTCATTTTCTAAAAAAAAAAAAAAAAAAAAAAATGTTTTGGAGACCGGCACCTCAGTAGGACTTTTTAACCATCTTTTATTTTGCCCTTGGCCGGACTCCCTTCTTACATAAAAAAAAAAAAAAAGAAAGTACTATAGAAGCCAGTAAGGATTACAGACGAGATGCACCAATATAGACAGCAAGGGAATAGGGAGATGTGTGTTGGACTCAAGACTGTGTGTAGCTATGGCGTGTGAGATTGCAAGACAGATTAATGAATTGGAAATTACCTGTGTTCACTGTTGATTAATTCGAATAGGCGAATGGCATTTGATATCCGGAAAACAAGTTACGAAGCCCAACACTGTGTATGTTTAGCCGCATCACTAATTAGTTGGCGGCAGTTGTTGATTGAATACCAACACTGCTTCCACCAACTACCAAGTCTGAAACACGAGACCTGGTGTATGTTTTCCGGCGATTACTATGAGCTAGCGATCCTCAGTTGTGGCAGTGGTTGAGTAGTCTGCTGCAGGCGTTGACTGATGCCTTGTGGTAGTGCTTTGAATCATCGAACTTTCGTCAGTTTTCTTCAAGACCTTTATAAAAAAAATCATTACTTTATAGCACATACGAGAAACCAAGTAAAAAAGTATTCAAGTTCTCATATAAAAGTAAATGCAGTGAGTACATCAGTCTACCCTGTATGCCCTTTAGGTTTTCTGTCGACCGATAGACGAGATGTAATATTTTCAGGAGAAATTCATAAGGTATGTTGCTGCATATTGATATTGTGTTGATCACTTTCATTACATGATTGAATGAATAAATCTTAAAAGTGGAAGGTCCGCAAAGACGAGTAGCCTAGAAGTAGCTTTTTAATCGCATAAATGTGCGCACCGAAAATATTACCGGTAATCTGTAGGGGAGACCGGGGCAAGTTGGCAACAGGAGTAGGTTGGCACATTTCAAATAACTCCACTATTATCCGCTAGATAGCGTTGATATTGATACCACATTATTCACAGCCCTCCTCCGTACTCACCCACAAGAAGCCAGTGAGAGAGGTCGCACGATTTGCCTGTAGCGAGGAAAAGTTTGATTTTTACGCCATTTGGTAAATAATCAATCACTTAGTCTGTTTCTTTTAAAATGCGCCTGGTTGTACATGAATAAAATTTAATACACCCATAACTTAACTTAGGGTTTAAGGATTATATACCCCCCAAACAGACCATGGAAAGTTTCACTGTGTGTATTTAAATCATACTGAATGGGAAATGGTATGGTTGGGGCAAGTTGGCTCAATAAATATGGGGCAAATTGGCACAGTGCCAAATGACCTCAGGTGAAAGAGGAAGCCTTGTAACAATAGCTGTTGCTGTCTCAGCAACTGGCAATGTAGTTCCACCTTTTTTCATCTTCCCAAGAGTGCATTTCCGTGATCATTTCCTTAAATGTGCTCCTCCTGGTAGTTCTGGATCTGCCAACCCATCAGGATGGATGAAAGAGTCACATTTTCTGGAATTTTTAGAGCATTTTGTCAAACACACTAAATGCTCTAAAGAAAAACCAGTTCTTTTGTTACTAGACAATCATGGCTCGCATCTGTCCATACAGGGCCTTGATTTTTATAAAGCAAATGGCATTATACTGACAGGGATTTATTTTATACATGCCTTAACTGTGACTCAGATGATGATTTAGATTAAATTCACCTCTAGTATTAAGTATTTTCTGCAATTATGACCTCGAAGTGCAATTATTTTCATTTAGATGTTTTGAAAGTTATCGTATTTTTTTCTTTTCGTATTAATGGTTATTTTTTTGCTAGGAAAACATATAAGTTTACATGGAATAGTGTACTCTTCATATGAAGCACTGCACATAATCCGTGTTAAAATTTAGTGCTACATACTTCTCATTTGATATCAATATCTATTGTGCCAACTTACCCTCTAATGTGTGTCAACTTACCCCGCACATGGGGCAAGTTGGCACACGTGAAATATTTTTTTCTAAAGGATGCTGTGCTTTTGTTTTGAAGGAAAATTAATATCTATTACATGGCAAGTAAGAGGAATGTTCATATTTTTCAATGAAAGTAAAAGATTACCAAAATTGTTTGTTGTTTTTCTTTTATCAAGGAAAGTCTAAAAAGCGTGCCAACTAGCCCCGGTCTCCCCTATAGCTATTAATAACTTTAGTTTAGTTACGGTGAATTAATTGATTGATACTTTGAAGCCTGGACAAAAAGGACTCCACACTGGATATAGAAAGTTGTCCTTACTGGAAAGATGTGACTCGAGGGGGAGTTTCCAGGAATGGGAAGAAAAAGTACAGTTATCTATTTGTTCATTAAATTATTTGTTCAATAGTTTACAGAGAGAAGCCCGCGTAGACATTTCTAAATTGGGTTGCAAGATGACTAGAATCTAAGGGGGACAAGAGAATGAGAATATCGACTTAAGAATTACATGAAAAGTACAGACGTCCCCTTGATTAATGAAGTTCCCTTCCTACCCTTATTCTTTAGCTAAAGTTATTTGTAAACTCGAGGAATTCTCCTTGGTAAATATCATTGACCAGAAGTTGTTACGTGCAAATTAAGCTACACCTCCCTTCTTGACCCTACTCCGTGTCCACCTCTCCATCCTCACTCCCTCCTTGTTTCTACGGTTCCCAGCTCCCACACCTCTTCCATATCATCTTCATCTAAGCTTCTAAGATACAGGTCAGGGGTAGAGCAGAGGGAGATGATTATGTTCTTTACGGCACTTAGAAATTCTTAAAACATATTCACTCCTCACTCTGTCTATTCTTCTATAGTGTGCCGGCCAAAGCCCAAAACTGGTCGGGTACCCCTCCCCACCGTAGAACAAAGCACAACCATTTTTTTCTTGAAGATATATATATGTAATGTTGGAAATGGATGGTTGTCACATTTTTATTTGGTGGCAGGGGTATTCTACAGACAGATTTCCCAGATGTCCCCCGATTTTCACCGGCGGAGTTAGCGCCCTTTTCTCATTGTGATATTTTACATTCTGACAAGGCTTGTGTAGGTTAAAAACCACATAGAAGTATCTCTAATAGGTTCCCACCTCTAGCCCAAGCAATCTTAGTCTCAGAATAAGCCAAATTATGTGACACAAAGTTAAATAAAAGCTAAATTCCATGATTTTTTCATAGATTTTGTGCGATTTATGATATAATTTTTTATAATTATTGCTAAAATCATTGTTTTTGGTGACCCCTGTGGACTCCATACTATTGAAATGAATAAACATGATGTATCTAGATTACAAGGGGAAAAAACAAAATGAAAATCCATCAATATTTAGCAAATTTATAACCGTTTTCCTTCCCCTACTCCCAAAGATGCCCAAACAATGTAAAGCAATATAACATGTGATGTGGGCTAAATTTAATCTGTTTTCGCTACCATTCCTGTGGAAGTGTTAACATTAATCATTATTAAAACATTAGTATAATTTTATACTGCTATGTATCAGTATAACCTATTTATCAGTACACCGTATTTGATTTTTATTTGCAGGTACATTGCTGGTCAAGAATAAGATGGATGTCTATGAAGAGCCCCAGACAAAAAGGCGTCAATCTTTGGATATTGCCCACTGTGTTATCTGCTCGGAGATCAGGCACGTCTGCTTCATTGGTTGTGGTGACATTCTGGTAGTCCCTAGCACTTGTGCTCCAGACAATGAAGTCGTACAGGGCATCTGGAACTTCACTCCTACAGTGACCCACTTCAATCTTTGCAGCAGATATGTAGGTATTGGGAGAATCTGTAATGTCTGCCATGCTCTTTCTCAATATTCCAGCAGCCCTATGCAATACCAAAGCTTCATCCATCTCTATTGGCATTGACGGGGTGTTGCTCAGCTCCGCAAGGTCTGGTTCATCTTGGTCGCTCAGCTCCGCATGCAGGCTTGCTGCTTTATTCAGGGCATCTCCCACGGTGATTGAACTGGAACACAGCAGGTCGGAGTAACCTGAGCGTTCGATGAATGACAGTTTACCTTGGAAGTAGCCCTTAAGTCTTTGCTTGAGCTTCCAGGTAGAATATTGCTGTGCCTCTTGTTGGGGAATGCCCATCTCTACTTTTATACTGATGAAGTTGTGACGTTCCCTTGCCAGTGTGGATACTCTTGGTGTCTGTTTTGAGAGGACAGTTTGTTCTATTTCATGTGCAAGCTTGTGGAAAGCTTTGTCATGAGTTGACAGTGGTTGTTCCTGCATTGTGTTAACCGAAGCTTGAACATTCCTGTCAGAGATGTAATGCGAGTAGCATGAGCGGTGATACTTGCCATCAAAGGCAAAAAGGTCAGGGTGGCATAGCATCCGTAGTCGAATGACTTCATCCTGCCTCTTTTCGGCAGCTTCAATTACTTTTGATCTCGTGGACTTTCCAGTGCCTGTACTGATTGGTGTGAGCTTTTCCCTGCTTTTGTCTGGCTTGCGTTTTTCGGAAGATCCGCAAATGAAGCACTGTTCCCTGATGTTGAAGCTGCTAGTATCCTCTCTGGTGAGTCTTCTTGGTTGGGATGAAGAAGCACTGGGCGCCAGGGATTCTGACTTCTCAGTCTGACGGCTGACATTTGTCTTGCTGGTGTATTGTGCTCTACAGCTTTTGTGGTAGGACACTTTGAATTGCAAAGAGAGAATGTCCTCTCGATGTGGCCATATCTGCTGATAAATGTCGTCCTGCCTCAGCTCAGCTGCGTTCAGCACCGATCTCAGCCCCTCAACAGTTGGGTTCTTCACCGCAGGCCCGTGGTTGCTGCCTTGAAGTAAATCCGAGCAGATAACACAGTGGGCAATATCCAAAGATTGACGCCTTTTTGTCTGGGGCTCTTCATAGACATCCATCTTATTCTTGACCAGCAATGTACCTGCAAATAAAAATCAAATACGGTGTACTGATAAATAGGTTATACTGATACATAGCAGTATAAAATTATACTAATGTTTTAATAATGATTAATGTTAACACTTCCACAGGAATGGTAGCAAAAACAGATTAAATTTAGCCCACATCACATGTTATATTGCTTTACATTGTTTGGGCGTCTTTGGGAGTAGGGGAAGGAAAACGGTTATAAATTTGCTAAATATTGATGGATTTTCATTTTGTTTTTTCCCCTTGTAATCTAGATACATCATGTTTATTCATTTCAATAGTATGGAGTCCACAGGGGTCACTAAAAACAATGATTTTAGCAATAATTATAAAAAATTATATCATAAATCGCACAAAATCTATGAAAAATCATGGAATTTAGCTTTTATTTAACTTTGTGTCACATAATTTGGCTTGTTCTGAGACTAAGATTGCTTGGGCTAGAAGTGGGAACCTATTATAGATACTTCTAGGTAGTTTTTAACCTACACAGTCTTTGCCAAAATGTAAAATATCACAATGAGAAAAGGGCGCTAACTCCGCCGGTGAAAATCGGGGGTCATCTGGGAAATCTGTCTGTAGAATACCCCTGCCACCAAATAAAAATGTGACAACCATCCATTTCCAACATTACATATATATATCTTCAAGAAAAAAATGGTTGTGCTTTGTTCTACGGTGGGGAGGGGTTACTCCCTAAATAAGCTCTTTTCTGAGAATGGCCGGTACACTACTATTCGAGTGTTACCTACTCCGTGTTGTCTTCTCTTTGAGTGCTACCTATTTCAACATATCTGAGAGAGAGAGAGAGAGAGAGAGAGAGAGAGAGAGAGAGAGAGAGAGAGAGAGAGAGAGAGAATGTTCAGAGGTGAGGAAAGAATTGTCACGTACCTATGTACAAGTGAAGGGACAGTTACAGAAGATGCAAAAACTCTGAAATTCAAATTCATTTTTTTATTTTCCAATATGTTACATCACATGTGTGAATTACAAAATATTGCCAGCTACTATTATAAACATAATGTATGTTGTATTGACAAGTATCCTTACAGACCTGTCTCAAGCACTGCCTACTATACATGTGAACATGTCCTCATTCCAGATACCACTAAACATAAAAGTACAAAGCTAAAATATAAATGTAACAAGACAAACAGGAAATTAGGTTTCTGTAACATTGCTGGTGTATCAGATACGTTCGTGATCTTTAGTTTAAAAATAAAATATGTAATTATTAAGATAATTTTTCAAGTTCTAAATTTATAAGACCAATAATTACTTTCCTGCCTTTAAGGATGTATGTTGAATATGCCTGTGTTGAAAATGTTTAAATTCTGAGTAGAGAGTGAAGAAGCAGCCAATGTATGGAGTATTATAATTAAATATTTCATGGCAACCTGCTCTAGTATCCACAGCATAGTGAAAAACATTATGCTGGCATTACTTTATATTTTGAATATCATGTAAAGTTTTCTGATGTACATAGAAAAAAAAGAAAGAAAAAAAAACCTATACAAAAGAACCAGTAACACTAAAGGATTATGCATTTTGACTTCTCTCTTGAAAATGAATGTGAAAGTAGTACATAGTATATACAACTTAGGAAACAAAAAATATAATTCTAAGCACATAAAAAATGCCTGCGATAGCCTCAGTAGATTGAGTTCTAAAGTATAGAAACCTCACAACGTTATCTTGCAGGTATTTGTAGAGAAGTTCAAAAAATAAGACTTCAAAAAATATTGAAATAATTATGAAGAAATATTACAGCAGTACTGTATTCTATTATAATTTCAACCTGTTTCATTAACACCTGCACAATGTTGGTGAGGTTTTACAGTAAATATTAAAGTAAACAGTAAAGAGATATATGTAATGGAAAGAAAAAAAAAAACAATCTTTGATGACCACACTTGCAGAGAAGAATTAATATTGTAAACGTTTTCAAGAAAAAGAACAGTTACTCTCAACGTAGGCTTCTGCTTATAATGTTACACTGCACTGTATTTTTTCAGTCTCTCTCTCCTGAGTCAATCATAATTATTCATATGTGAAATGTGTCCAAGTTATCCAATGCATTTAACTGCACAATTAAGGGCAACTTCAATAATACTTGAATGCCATATCACTTTTCATATATGTTTTAAGTTCATGCATGCCAGCATATGATGCACGGCATCACTCGCATGATAGTAATCAGTGTAACGTTCATTAAGCACTTGTTCACAGGATTGTACTGTACATGTAACCTTCAATGTTGAGATTAATACCATCACTTCTATTGCTGTAAGAATACAGATATTCAGTATGAATCACAGCATCTCAAGGCAAAATGCGATATGTATATTATAACACTGAAATCTCTTTAGTTTTGTTTTTCCACTAAAGTGTACCCATGATGGAACCATTTCATCTTTTCTGTAGTGAGCAGATATTTAGAATGTGGCACTTATGACTATATAGTAGGCAGGTTTTTACAAAACATTAACATAAGTGATATGCACCTCTTAAGTCACATCAAATTTATCAACTAAGAAACTGTAGAAACATTTCTGCATTGTGTTATAAACACAATTCAGACAAGTTTGCCTCCTAAGCTGAATAAAATTAAATTAACACTATGAAGCATTTCCATCAGCAAGCTACGCTGTTTTATGTCTACTTACAAAATCTTGTCATATAAAACTTAATCTTGCAATTGATTAAAAAAAGTCAATCATATTCTCTCTTTCTCGCTCTCTCTCACACACCAACATGCATTGTTACAGTATATCAACTTTAAATACAAATTGTAAACTGCTACCCATCAGTGATAGCATCTTTACTGTTTTTCATCCTCAAATTTAGTATAAATAAGAAAATCCACTGGATACATTTCAATTTTATCAAATCATAGACTGGCTAACAAATTTGAACCTTGTTGAAGATCCCCCAGACCTTGTATTGCTGCATCAGACTTGGCCCACCTGTTCTATCATATATATATATATAAATGTATATGATAAATCAAAAACTTTTTGGGAATACAAATTAACATGGCTTTACTCACACCTATATAACACTTATATAACAAATATATTTAAGGTGATTTTCTATTAATTTACATTGCCAATTTGTTAGGGAAAAGTAATATTACTTCAATGTGTAATTTTCTTTAAAAATCTTCAGTGAGGGCATTTTTCCATTGTGCAGTACACAGGAAATTAAAGGTACATTCATGAATGGAATGTTAATGTGTCCTAGGATTAACAATTTAGTTTTCAGATCTCCAGTTACACATTTGCGGTGTAAGAGATAATGAGATGCTGCCTATTTACACAGATATATTTCTATATGTACTTTGTGTGTAGACATCATTGACTTAAAACTACAGTTTGTGAAAGCACTTATGATGTTCCATTTATGCAGTAAGTTTTGTAGCACATTTTTCTATTATGTCAGGTTCTTTATCATGTACTGACATTTATGATACACATAATCAGTGAAACCTGTATTTCTGACCTGATGACAACCAAGCTGATTGGTCATGCCTCAGCCCACCTCTGTTGAAAATTTCCATCTTTCCCTTTGGTAGCACCACATCCTATAATCTGGAGACATTGTAGGCTGATGCAATTCACTTTTAACTATAGATCATCAATTCTTTCACAATCATTACACAAATTTATTAGGAAGTAGAGCTACATTTTGGTCATGTCATGGCATAACACAATGGATTAACACATCCACAAAAAATCTAATTACATTTTTCATCTTCAGTGGCAGTAGAGGCAAATACTTATACTTGCTACAGTTATAGGAAGGCAGCTTGGTTTTACTAATAGTATCACTGTTAATAACATGGTGGCAGTCGCTTAATAACGTCTATGTAAGCCACCACCAAACAGCTTGCTTGCAATTTATCCTTTTTCCTTGGAGGGTACAGTTTCTTTCATGCATGTTTTGATTACAACTCGCATCTTTTTACTTATTGCACTTCCTCAAGGCTTTTCAAAAGCAGTTCTTCCTCAGTGATTACTAAACTTATTGTTGGTAAATTTTCACCTGCCAGTACCTTAGGTTGTAGTGTTTGGTATACACATTGTTTTCTAAGCCTTTTGTTTGACATATATAAATGCTTCATTTTTGGAATAGTGATATATTTCATTCCTTGCTTAGTCTTGCACTTCCTACAGCCTCTGAACAAACACAGCACTCATTTTATGTCCATATTGACAGAGGGCGGGAGCCGGCAGGTCTCGTTAGTCAGTCCACAAGATGGTCAAAGCTGTCCAGATACTCTAGAGCAGCCAAGTAACAGAACCTGTATTCCTCCTGCAATGGAATAGTAAGTATTAATATTTGTTTAATGATTACATATCAGAATTAGATTGCGAATGAATCCTAGACTGGATATTGTAACTGTGAAAACAGCATTGCATAGTTTCCTAATGAAAAGGTTGTCCGAATGCACAAAGCCTTTAGTGTGCAAAATGAAGGAATTTGTGCAATGAAGGAGTTAAACTTGCTGGCATTATAGCATTTGATAGGACAATTTTGTTCTGTTTCATATTATAATTTTGTTTTACTTAGTAGAATAATATTACTGTTTATTCCAAGAAGTTCTATAGTAGAATGAAAAAAAATTGCCAGAAATGTAAACTCATTTAATGGAAATTGTATGTTCCTACATATTTCATCATCACTACAGATGGTTCCTGCTAAGCAGTTTCTGTGCTGTCCAGTAGATAGTTAGAAGTATTACCAAGTAGCCTTGAAAGAACCAAGAGGTCTGTTACTATGTTTTTTGTATTTCCCTTATAACTTTTCTTTTCATTCCAATGCAATGTAGACAGCCTGAAGGGCTAACACATGACCTATGCCAAGATAAGCAGTGAAGAATGTTCATCTCATAAATTCCTTGGTGTTATGGAAACAAACAAAGAAAATAAATGGTTCCCCCTCCTTACTACATGTCAAGGATGAAGAAAGAAGAGCCTTCCCAAAATATACAGTGATGGGATGAATGACGGTTAATGTAGCCTGAGTAATATTATCACATGGTTAAGGACTGGAGTATATTATTTGAGATGTAAAAGTTGTGTATTTCTCAGAGAGAGAGAGAGAGAGAGAGAGAATGTAAGTGGTGGTGCATTTTTTGTGGGAGGAAGAGATTGCGATATCAACATCTGGTGAATCTTTATAAATAAGAGTATTGCAAAATAGTCTAAAGATTCACAAGATGCTGACATCACATTCTCAACTCATAAAGAATGGACCTCCCACTCTCTCTCTCTCTCAGCCCACAGCCCCACAGTGTGTCCCTCCACAGTGTGTTGACATACCCAGTCACACACCACACTCCATCACACCAGTGGAAAGTCCCCCCCCCCCCCCCCCCCTCTCTCTCTCTCTCTCTCTCTCTCTCTCTCTCTCTCTCTCAGCCTCACAATGTGTCCCCCCACAGTGTATTGACATACCCACAGTCACACACCACACTCTCTCGCACCAGTGGAAAGATCCCTGCTCTCTCTCTCTCTCACAGCCTCACAGTGTGTCCCTCCACAGTGTCTTGACATACCCACAGTCACACACCACACTCCCTTGCACCAGTGGAAAGACCCCCGCTCTCTCTCTCTCTCTCTCTCTCTCTCTCTCTTCCTCCTCTTAGCCACAGCCATACCGTGTGTCCCCCACAGTTGTGTTGAGTCATACCCACAGTCACATTACCACACTCCCTCAAACCAGTGGAAGCTCCCCCCCCCCCCCATCTCTCTCTCTTTCTCTCTCTCTCTCTCTCTCTCTCTCTCTCTCCAGTGTGGGGCTGTGAGCAGTCACACACTACACTCCCACACATCAATGAATAGTTGTATAACTCTCACTTTTCTCTCCTGGGCAAATGAGACACTGGTTTGAAATGTAAATGACTGTGTATAACTTGCTATTAGAGATTTCAAAATGTTATACAACAAAGCATTATAAAGAAATAAATACATTTGAGCGATAATATTATAGTATTTTCTTTATGCACACATGAACAAGTAACAATATATGACATATGATGCACACATGTATTTAAATTTCATTTCAAAAGTTGATATTTGTAAAAGAAAGCTAATATATCAAGCTCACTCAATCACTAATATAACTTACCTCAGTCTGAACCATTGCTGGGCGCTGTGTGCGCAAGTTGCGGACGGTCTGGAACAGGTCAACAACACCCTCGTACTGCATTCGCTCTAAAACTTGACTTAGGGTGATGAACACTCCAGTGCGACCAACACCAGCACTGAATACAAATTGCATTATTATTGATCATAAATCTAAGTAGGTTTACTACATCTAACATTATTATAAGGTGTGTAGGACCAAAAGGGAATCCATAGGGAAGTGAGGTAAAAGAGATCACTGGGATAAAGAATGCAAGAATGGATTTATGAAGAAAAGCACATGATGACTATAGTAACCTCTTCTCTAACCCTGAAAGGATGGGAAGCATCAATAGATGCTCAATTCAAGTAGTCACATTGAGCCAGGGAGCATCAATAGGTGCAAAGCTTCCCCTGCTTACAATTCAAATTTGTAGTGGTGGGAAGTGATCACTGTGAGTTGTCATATATATCAGCTGTCCACCAAGAGTGTAAAATTCTCATGGTCAGCTGCATTGGAGCCACACAAAGCAGTATCTGCCATAAAAACCACAGGCCTGCTGATACTGCACTTCCTGGAACCTCAGGGATTCTTTCCTATGCCCGTAAGAGATTTATAACCTCCACTACTGTGAAAAGTAGAGAAAACCAGATACTAGCAATGATGTACAACAAGTTTTGAAGTGATGGTGGTGGCGGCAATAGTAGTCCAATTTCCTTCGATTGGGCCATTTCCACACAACCTACCCAACACATTAAAGCCTCCACACACTGTCCTGAAACTTCCAGCAGGTAAATGGATGTTGATTGTTACCTGGATGCATGAAACTATATTTTAGCAGGTTGAAAGTCTTATGGAATTGAATTTTTTTTTCAAATATGCCTACCACACAGCTATATGTACAGAACACTATGCCCATCCTTTAAGGGTTAAGCTCATTTCATAGCAGACACATTAAGCTATACAAATGTAACATTTAAACAAATATCAAACTATACATATGTGTATTTATTTTTTCTTCATCTCCTATATCTTAATTGCAGTATCCTTAGTATGCTATATCTATGAAAGAAAGTTATGCAAACTATGCAGGCCTTTGCAACTTACCATTGGTACCACAACAGGACTATAGTTAGACAATTATAATTACCTGCAATGGACAGTAATAGGACCATCCTGACCAAACTGCTCTTTGGTCTTGTGCACCTGACCAATAAAGTCTATGAAGCCTTCCCCTGATTTTGGCACACCCTGAAAGAAAAAATATAGTTTAAATTTATCTACATTCAACACGATACAATACAGTAAAATGTTCTTTGAATATTGTAACAACTTTGTAAATAACTCAATACAATCAGAGAGAGAGAGAGAGAGAGAGAGAGAGAGAGAGAGAGAGAGAGAGAGAGAGAGAGAGAGAGAGAGAGAGATTGTGTTTCCAATAGTGCAATGTGTTTACAAGTCAAAAAGAAAACGGACAATGTGTGCACACGCAGGAGGGAAGAAAAATACCACTTTTTATAACATGAACCCTACGAACCACTCTTACTCTCACCTCAACCACCACCGCCGCCACCACCACCACCACCACCACCACTACAGCTTTCCGAACCATTTGTGAACCTTTGTGATCGCTTTTTTTAATCCTTTTTGAACGGTTGTGATTGTTTTTTAAATCTTTTGTGAATCCTTTTCATCTTTTTTTTTTTACATTTTTGAGCTTTAATGATCTTTTTGAACTTTTTTGAACGTTTATGAACCTTTTTTTAATCTTTCTGATCCTTTTTGAACGTAAGTGAGCCTTTGTGATTCTTTTTGAACCCTTTTGAATCCTTTTGAACCTTTGTGAAGCTTTTTAAACCTTTATGATCCTTTTTTGAACCTTTCTGAGCCTCTTTTAACCTTTTTGAACATTTTTTGAGCGTTTAGGAAAGTTTCTGATCCTATTTGAACCTTCGTAAACCTTAATGAACCTTTCACATAGTTCTAATGACAAATGAACAATGTCACCCTACAATGAACAGGAGAAACACCCTCGGAAAACCACCCTTGTACTAAATGTGGCCTTGAAAAAAAGAAAAGAAAAAACAGAATCGATGAGAGAGAACGAATCATTTCTGAATACGAATCATACGAGTTTAGAGTGCAAAAAAAAAAAAAAAAAAGAACGATCCTCAGAAACGAGACACTTTCATCGCACATTGAGTCACCCGGGCGTGCATTGCAGTACGGGGAGCAAATGGAATGTTTCTCGAATCAATTCAAGGCCTCAGTGCTTCGGTTTGAGCGGTTCGAAGCTTCACCAATGGAGCAATACGGCTTCGTTCTCCAGTGAGTCATTCGCGCTTCTCTCCCGCTCTTTGGGGACGCGGGACAAGACAGTGCTTTGCGACACGCGACGATCTGGAGGAGACAAGAAGTGTTTTACGGCCAAATTGAACTTACTGATACCATGACCTTGTTTTTTTTTTATCTCTCACTCTCTTTCTCTCTTCCTTGTGTTCCTCCTCTTCTTCTTTATTATTTTCCTCTTTCTCTTATTTTCATCTTTGGTTTGATGCTATTATTGTTTTGTCTATTTCTTTCCATTTCCATTGTATTGTTCCTTCTCCTCCTCTTTCTCTTATTTTCATCTTTGGTTATGATGTTATTTTTGTTTCGTCTTCTATTGCTTTCTATTTTTGTGTGTTCTTCCTTCTCTTCTTCCTTCTTCTTCTTCTCCTCCTCCTCGTCTTTATTTTTATCTTTGGTTTTGATGTTATTATTGTTTCACCTTCAATTTCTTTCTATTTTTCGTGTTCTTTCTGCTCCTTCTCCTCTTCTTCCTGCTCCTCCTCCTCCTCGTCTTTTATTTTCATCTTTGGTTCTGAAATCATTATTGTTTCGCCTTCTATTTCTTTCTATTTTTTGTGTTCCTTCTCCTCCTCCTCTTAGAGTGTGAACATTATTTTAAACCACTCGTAATACAACCTTTCAAAATAAGAAATACAGAGAGGTTCCTGTAGATAGAATAGATAGATAGAAAATAGATAGAAAATTATAAAAGATCTGTACTTTCTTGATAAATACGAATACTCACTTAAACAGTCGATCACCACAGTGGTTCTCCGAGACACATCTGCAACGTAAAGGAAAAAAGTGTTAGGTAATGCACTCTTACGTAAAGAACAACTTGAAGGACACAGTAAAAGCAGAATGGTTGTGTTAATTAGTGTTTCATTTATGTTGCTTTTCTTTAAAATTCTTACTCCTTTGATATTTAATGATAATGACACATGTTAATTCATTTGAACAATCTTACGGTAATTCACTAAGAAAAAACCATCATTTTCTAAACCTTCAACTCTGAATAATGTATTTCTAACTTGTAACTCTAA
>CM035195.1:594978-619964 GCA_020233015.1 Callinectes sapidus
CCCCCCCCCCCCCCCATCTCTCTCTCTTTCTCTCTCTCTCTCTCTCTCTCTCTCTCTCTCCAGTGTGGGGCTGTGAGCAGTCACACACTACACTCCCACACATCAATGAATAGTTGTATAACTCTCACTTTTCTCTCCTGGGCAAATGAGACACTGGTTTGAAATGTAAATGACTGTGTATAACTTGCTATTAGAGATTTCAAAATGTTATACAACAAAGCATTATAAAGAAATAAATACATTTGAGCGATAATATTATAGTATTTTCTTTATGCACACATGAACAAGTAACAATATATGACATATGATGCACACATGTATTTAAATTTCATTTCAAAAGTTGATATTTGTAAAAGAAAGCTAATATATCAAGCTCACTCAATCACTAATATAACTTACCTCAGTCTGAACCATTGCTGGGCGCTGTGTGCGCAAGTTGCGGACGGTCTGGAACAGGTCAACAACACCCTCGTACTGCATTCGCTCTAAAACTTGACTTAGGGTGATGAACACTCCAGTGCGACCAACACCAGCACTGAATACAAATTGCATTATTATTGATCATAAATCTAAGTAGGTTTACTACATCTAACATTATTATAAGGTGTGTAGGACCAAAAGGGAATCCATAGGGAAGTGAGGTAAAAGAGATCACTGGGATAAAGAATGCAAGAATGGATTTATGAAGAAAAGCACATGATGACTATAGTAACCTCTTCTCTAACCCTGAAAGGATGGGAAGCATCAATAGATGCTCAATTCAAGTAGTCACATTGAGCCAGGGAGCATCAATAGGTGCAAAGCTTCCCCTGCTTACAATTCAAATTTGTAGTGGTGGGAAGTGATCACTGTGAGTTGTCATATATATCAGCTGTCCACCAAGAGTGTAAAATTCTCATGGTCAGCTGCATTGGAGCCACACAAAGCAGTATCTGCCATAAAAACCACAGGCCTGCTGATACTGCACTTCCTGGAACCTCAGGGATTCTTTCCTATGCCCGTAAGAGATTTATAACCTCCACTACTGTGAAAAGTAGAGAAAACCAGATACTAGCAATGATGTACAACAAGTTTTGAAGTGATGGTGGTGGCGGCAATAGTAGCCCAATTTCCTTCGATTGGGCTATTTCCACACAACCTACCCAACACATTAAAGCCTCCACACACTGTCCTGAAACTTCCAGCAGGTAAATGGATGTTGATTGTTACCTGGATGCATGAAACTATATTTTAGCAGGTTGAAAGTCTTATGGAATTGAATTTTTTTTTCAAATATGCCTACCACACAGCTATATGTACAGAACACTATGCCCATCCTTTAAGGGTTAAGCTCATTTCATAGAAGACACATTAAGCTATACAAATGTAACATTTAAACAAATATCAAACTATACATATGTGTATTTATTTTTTCTTCATCTCCTATATCTTAATTGCAGTATCCTTAGTATGCTATATCTATGAAAGTAAGTTATGCAAACTATGCAGGCCTTTGCAACTTACCATTGGTACCACAACAGGACTATAGTTAGACAATTATAATTACCTGCAATGGACAGTAATAGGACCATCCTGACCAAACTGCTCTTTGGTCTTGTGCACCTGACCAATAAAGTCTATGAAGCCTTCCCCTGATTTTGGCACACCCTGAAAGAAAAAATATAGTTTAAATTTATCTACATTCAACACGATACAATACAGTAAAATGTTCTTTGAATATTGTAACAACTTTGTAAATAACTCAATACAATCAGAGAGAGAGAGAGAGAGAGAGAGAGAGAGAGATTTTGTTTACCTGTTCAGGCCACTCTATGAACTGGAACTGTCGTATGGTGTGAGACTGGCCATCTCTGGCATCTGTTATCTAATAATGCAGAGAAAGAGAGTTAGTGTCACATCACCTAAGGAGTATTTATACATTAGTATTTTTCATATCATGAAAAATTTATTTACAACTACTCTTTTAAATTCTGCCTTCATACAGTTTACATTTTCCATGCAGTACTAAAGGTTTAAATAATTTCACTCTGCTCATTTTCACTATTCTTCTAATATATGGATCTTTTAATTTACTATCTGTTTCCTCTTTTCAAATAATTCTCAAAATCAGAAATCACTCACCTTAAATTCCCTGAGAATGTACTGAGGCATATTATACTCTGCTATGGGATCAACCACATAGAACTGGTATCGCTGAGATCGTTCATTGGGCCAATATTGGTAACACTTTTCCTAGAAAAAAAATATATATATTAGGTTTTGTTATTGTTGAGGTGCTAGAGACATGAGCATGTGCAATGTTATGTTTTCAATCGTGTGCTTTTAAAAAAACTTTTAAGAGTTTCTCATCTTGTCTTTAACTTACCCTTCCCATTTCCTTGAGTTTTGTGAGCATGACCACAATTGTAGAATTGTGTTCCCACAGCATTCTCCAGAAGTCATCAACAGTTTCTTGGAGTGGACCCTGTGTTGCAATATATGCATAGCGGTATCTGTAAATGAAGAGTTTCGTAAGAATGTATTCACAAAAAAGGTGAATCAAAATCAATAAATGCAAATATGCAGAATAATACATATTGGGAAAGAATATACAGAGGAACTATTAAAGTAGAGAACTATGATTTCAATGAATGAGGATTGGTGACACATTGGTGATACTGATTGTAAATGACTTGAGTTACGAGAGATTTTCTAAAATACATATTTTTTTAGATCAAAACAACTGTTGTAAAAACATAAGAACATAAGAAATTGGAGAATGCAGAAGGCCAGTATGACCTATACGAGGCAACCCCTTTAATCAATAATACTTATCCAACACACCTATCATCTCTATCCATACTCTCATCCAACCATTTTTCAAAACTACTTATTGACTCTGTGCTCACCACATGTCTGTCCAGCCTATTCCAGTCATTCACCACTCTGTTTGTGAACCAATATCTACCTATGTCTGTCCTGAATCTTGGCTTATCTATCTTGTACCCATTGCTACGTGTCCTGTCCTGGCTACTAATTTTTATCACCTGATCAATATTTCCCTTATTTATCCCTTTTATCCATTTGTAAACCTCAATCGTATCACCTGTTGCTCTCCTCTCTAGGGAGTGGAGATTTAGATGATTTAACCTATCTTTATAGGGTAAATTTCTCACCCCCTGAATAATTTTGGTCATTCTTCTCTGAACTGCCTCCAGGGACTCTATATCCTTCCCTCTATATATGGGGACCAAAATTGAACTGTGTAATCTAGATGGGGTCTAACTAATGCTAAATACAACTTCAGAATGACCTCTGGAGTCCTATTTGTCACACACTCAATATTTTGTTGGCTCTATTTCAAGCTACAATGCACTGTTGCCTTGGACGTAGGTCACTACTAACTTGTACTCCCAAGTCCCACGCATTATGTGTCTTTCCTAAGGTATTGTTACTTAATGTATATTCTACAAGCCAATTTTCCTTACCTACGCTCATAATGGTACACTTGTTAACATTAAACTGCATTTTCCATTTTTCTGGCCAATCCTGCAATCTATTCAAGTCCCCTGGTAGCCTCCTAGTATCTTCTATATTCTTAATTGATCTTCCTATTTTTGTGTCATCTGCAAATTTACTGACATCACTTCTAATTCCTGCTTCTAAGTCTAAATATTTAAGTAGATTATAAATAACAGCAGTCGTAAACTGAACCCTGTGGAACACCACTAGTGGCATTACCCAATTTCTTTCCATTTATTTGTACCCTCTGTTCCCTACTTGTAAGCTATCCCCTCATCCACTCTAATACCTTCCCATCTATTCCATAAGCTTTGACTTTACTTATCAGTCTCCTATGGGGTATTCTGTCGAAGGCTTCACTGAAATCCAGAAAAATTATATCATACCTGTCACCACTATCTAAGGTTTCAAATTTGTCAGACAGGACATCCCCTTGCTAAACCCATGTTGACTGTGTCTAATTAGTTTATGCTTATCTAAGTGCTTCCTAATTGCCCTTGCTATGATAGCTTCTAACATCTTCCCTACTACTGATATAAAACTAATTGGGTGGTAGTTACTACTTTCTGCCTCATTCCCTTTTTTTAATATGGGAACTACATTTGCCTGCTGCCATAACCTGGTAACTATTCCTGAATCAATGCAAACTAATATAGCTTTACCAAATGCTATACAACTGAAGTGATATACATAGGACAAAATTGCCACACCACTTCACTAATGTTTTATCTCTTCTTTGTTAAGTGAGTGGAAAGCAGATTTAAAGGATGCCTGCTAAGAATTCAAACCATGACAAATGCCTCTTCTAATCATTTTCATACATCTCACAGTTTAACATACCTGTAGCCATCAATAAAGCTGGCATTTATGTAGTCAGAACCCTCGGTGCCACGCAAAGGTTGCAAGCAGACTCTACTTCCTTCAAATGGTAGAATATTCACCAATCTGTTTTTGAACTTGTTAACTGGCAGATTGGCACTAACAAATCTTGATGGCTGTGCCTTGATGTTTGCCAATCGCTACAAGGGAACAATATTTACAGTTAAAGAAAGTGCACTACTAAGTTGGCAAACACATAATTAAGTACTTTCATTAGATACTTAGTCTACCTAAAAAATTAACCCTTGATCACCTGCTCTTAGATGTGAGTGAAGTTCAGTAATACTCTACATTTAGATTAAGAGTGGGCTGCAGTAACATTATCTAAATATATCTTGCACTTTCTTTTTTGTATACATGATTATCACTAATCACCAAGTACTACTGCTAACCTTGAATTCAAGTTCCATGCCGGTGACATTCTCTCCAGGTTCAACAGCCATGAGCTTCTGAATGTGTCCGTGCAGATTTCGAGCAGGAACTTCTGTGACACCAGCAATGACAGCCTCCAGCAGTGCATCATGGATGAAAATATACTGGTCTTCTGTTTGAACCTATAAATGGAAATCCAGTTAATGTAATTAGAAGCTAGAAATCCATTTATGACATAGTACATAGAAACAATTAGTATTCATCTATTAACAAAAAATAATTGAAGAAAACTTTCATGTAACTGTACCATATAATTTCTCTGTGCTCGAAGACAAGTAACATGGCCATAAATGTCAACGGTTCTTTCATGCTTTATCCTCTCCAGCATGGCATCAATTACAATGAATGCACCTGTGCGACCAACACCAGCACTGGAAAGCAAAATATCACACATTCATAAAGTTTTGAATCTTACTGTGTATAGAGAACAAGTTTAAAAAAGATAACAAAACTAGAAGAAATGGTAGAGGTTATGATGGGAAAGCAGAAGAAATTTTCATGAAACTAAAGTATAATAACACCAAATCATAAGCTGTTGTAACCCTCACATAGCATACATCTTATCATTGTGGGGCTTAACATCTTGAGTGTGAACATTTACTTACCTGCAGTGGACAACAATGGGGCCAGCATCAGCAGGGTTCATGTGACGCACACGGCGGAGGAACATGAGGAACGGAGAGGGGTGGTCAGGAACACCATGGTCTGGCCAGGCTGTGAACTGGAACTGCCGAATCTCACGCCGATCCAGACTGCCAGACTGTTGAGAAAATTTAATATCTCAAGTTTGTTTCTTTTCAAGTGAAGGACAGAACAATAAAAGGAAGTACATTTGCACAAATATACCTACATGGAAATTTCTATACATGTATGTGATGGTAGAATTATTCCCACTGATGGATAGCATCTATCTATATGTATACCAGGCTAACATGTTCACAAGAAAGGGAATAACTGAGACAAAATGACCATACACTCACACTTCCATCCATTTGCTAAGGTAATTACTGAATAATGCATAAATATAAAAATATAGTAGCTCTCTATACATATATTCAAGACAAGTTATCAGACAAGACAAGACAAGACAAGTTATCAGATATTTCTAAGGACAGATTCTTTCATCAATCTTCAGATGTATGAGTGTGTGTGTGTGTTTGGTCATTATATGTTATTTTCTTGTACCTTTTGAAGCTGGAAGGTCCGAAGAGTAAATGTAGCCAATTCTTGTACTTCAGTAAGCGTGACATGCATTATTCCATAGGTTTCAGTAGCAGCTACCCTGGCAGGCCAATACTGATCACATTTTATCCTTGTTCGCTCTTCCAGTTTGGTCATCATGACAATGGTGGATGATCGCTGCTCCCAAAGCATTCGCCACAAATCACCAAAAGTTTCTGGCAGAGGACCCTGAAAATAATTGCATTTGATTAATTCCACAATTCTATAATTCTTGGATTGCAGTACACAATCTTGGCATGTTGGTTTTGATATACACATTGACTTAAATTGGAAACAATAATAAACTGAATATGAGGTTACTCACTTGAGTTGCAATGTATGCATTTTGTTTCCTGTAACCATCACAAAAGTTGGCATTGATGTAATCACTACCAGGAACTCCTTCTAGTGTCTGGAGGACTACTCTTGAATGGTCATAAGCAATTACATTTGCATATCGGTTCTTTGGTTTATTAATCTCCAGGTTGCTATTTTCCCAGGTAAACTGTTGGCCAGGATCTATGGACTGAAACAGAAATAGATGGATGATAATTCATTTGGATTTTCTGGTGCATTAAAATATAAACATTAATAACATTTTTCAAACATATTAAGGCTTTTTGATAAGAGTAATTCAGTTTTATGGTTGAGAATAGCTATCAGCACAGTGGAGTAACAGTGCAGAGAAGAAACAAAATATGTCTTGTGAGTTGAAAGGGACAATAATCATGAAAGTTTTTTTTTTTCATTCTCTTATCTAGAAAAAAAAAGTTCAATCTTGAAGATAATTCTCAATCCTACTTTTAACTATTCTAAATATTCATCCCAGAAATGTCAATAGATTTGATACAGATTGTATCCAAGGAGATACCATACTTAACTCCCTTGCAAATTATCTTCTAGGTTGATTAACTAATGAGGACATACATAGATGTTGAAGCTGCTTTTCATAAAGTTTTGACATCCAATCATCCATGCTATCATTACATCAACATCAGGATCATTGACTATTTTATCCACTTCAAACTTCTGTCTCTATATCTGTTAGTCACCTTAAAAAAAGATATTTTTTCCTTTTCAGAATTATTATTCTAATTCCACTAATACTGTATCTCCAAATACCAGCTATGATTTCTGGTTGCTGAGCAATATGCCTATCTTTTAAAGAATTTTTATATCACCTACATATGTTACTTGAACAGTCATATGCCATTGCCAGGACTTTTGGAAGTACCACCATTTCTCACATACCTCATATTCTTGGGAGAACTTCTGATTGTCATTGGTCTTCAGTCTCTCTATGTGTTCAGCCAATTGAGAGATAGGAATTGGTGGGTGAGAGATCATACCAGGAGTCTGGAAATTCAATCTTCGCATTTCTACAGGATCCAGAGGAGCAGCAGGAATAATACCAACACCTCCTCCACCACCACCACCAACTCCTCCACCTCCATGTCCCCCACCAAGATCTGCCATCAGTGGCTTTGTAACCTGGGCTTGGTCTGGAGATTTTGGCTGACGGCGACGTCTGAAATTCATGCATGATATTATTAGCTTACTTTTACTAAATGTTTATTAACTGAAACAGAGGATCCAATATATGTAATTCTTATAAAAAGTTATATTCATTTAATAGGAAAAAAATCGTTAAATGAGATTAGAATTCACATGACAATAAAGTTATAAAAATACAAAGTGCAATACATAAAACATTGAACTCACTTCCAGACAAAGAGGAAGAGGAAGAGGGAGATGACAACTACCAAAACTGCTCCAATCACAGGACCAACTATCATTAACATTTCCATGTCATTTTTATTCACTTCAACATAGTCATTAGATTCATTTGTTGGTGCATATGGGTTTGGCCTCTCGGGCAGTTTTCCAAATGGTGCTGGACGCATGTCAAGTGAGATGTATGCGGAGAAGGGGGATGAAGTGTACAAATGCTGAAAAGAAAAGAATATATAATTTTGTAGGAAAATATTAAAGGTAAAGATATCTATTTCCTTTTTGGAACAGTAACATTTCAAAAGGAAATTCCACACAGCAACATTATCTTTTATCATTAAAATGCCAGTTTCTTGAAGAATAATATCTCCTAGTAAGTAAATATTTAAACATGAATCTGTATCACCCAAAATATTTACTATTACATGTACAATGAGTATAAATTATTTCCAAAACTTTTGTTGACTTCTGTGGTACAGACACATGCACTGAAGAATACACAACTGCTTAAACAGAAGATTGCTAATCTTTGGCTCTTTTCAAGTGATAAGATACAAACTCCTATTTCTCTGTTACATAATAAAAGCCAGATTTCAATGATACAAAAAGATCAGTTTAACAAAGATTTGAATGTCTACTTCCTGAACTAGGAGGAAAACTTCCATGAAAGCACAACAATAATATGTCCCTTGATACTGGTATAAATAAATAAATGCAAACTTACTTGACCAGGGGCATCCACAACTGATCTGACAAAAATCTTGTACCTGGAATACAAACAAAACATAATTGTATGTTACACTATTGTCCACAATGATACTCCTAGTGAGGTCTAATAGCACTGGTTCAGGGGGTGCTGTGAACTTAGTATTAAAGCCAGCTGTGTGACCTCACTGAACATTTCCCTTTGTGTCTCACAACACAAGGAAGCAGTCACAGCCTAACCTCTAAAGACAACTCTCTTCCTTTCACAATAAACTACATGCACCTAACAATACATACATTCTTCATCCAAAATAAAATTAATAATAATGAAGAAAGAAAGAAGAAGAAAAAAAACTTAATCTTGTATACAACTTTTTGGGGAACTGGCACCTCAGTGGGCCTTTTTCTTTTAACCAGCTTCTTCTCTGCCCTTGGCCAGACCCCCTTATTCCATAAAAACAAACAAACATAGTTATTTTTGGACTTAAATGTTGATGTGACATTTTAAAATTATAGTGAGACTTCTTTCTTGTCATCTCAAGGTTCCAAAGGCCAATAGGTCACCTGAACATTTAAGCTTGGCTAGATGTGGTTGTGAGTGACTGGTAATGGTGTAATATAAGAATTGGGATTACTCTCTTCACCACTCTCGATCTTTATGAATTTACTGTCACCCTTAACTTTTGGTTAAGATTGTGATTGTAGTAACTTTATTTTTCTCACCTAGTTCTTATATTTTTTACTGAATACAACCTTACATCACAAAAACATGCATTGAAATTACCATCATTGTCCTGCACATGTAGGCTTACCTCTTTTTCTTCTGTAGAGGCCTATTTTTGAACCCTTCATATATCTCTCCATTACCAAGGGAAAATGAATACGGAATATTTCTTTGCAGAAATTTTGCAGCGATGTATGGACCCTCTGCAAGAGCTTCTTTGCTTCCTGCTTTATTTGCAATGAGCTGAAACGTAACAAACAAACATGTCAATATCCATCATCACATGCAAGATTATCAATCTTTTAATACCAATAAGCAGTTATAGATTAACTGAGGTTCAAAAAACATCAAGTAAAACTTACATCATCAGTAAGATATTGGTCTGGATTCTTGAAAGAGTTTAGCTTGTCCTCTGGCACAACAATGAGGTAGTAGAAGGCAATGGGACCATATTCTTCTGAAGCTTGTGGCAAGATCATGGCTATTTCATGATTGCCCTTTACTCCATAGAAATCTGGCTTCACCATAGGCTGGGGAGCTGTGTAATTGATTGATAGTTATATTTAGTGAAAATGCAAATATATAAATGTCAATAAAAATCATATGTAACTATAGCAAAGACAAAGAAAATACAATAAATTGAAAAGTCTTTGCTTAACTGATGACTTGCATTTATAGTATATTAATAGGAGTTTTTGAGTATTCACTTACCAGCCATCTGTGTAGTTACAGTAATTTTTGCTGGTGGACGGTATTCACTAGTTTGAGGCACAGCAGTGACATTAACAGTGTAAGTAGTGAAAGGCCGCAGTTCCTCAATGACATAACTAAACTTTCGATTACTGACAATACGAGAAACTGTCGCGATCTTCTGGACTTGGGTGACACCTTGAGCATCAACAAACTCCTTCACAGCACTATAAGTTATCTGTAATTATAAGGGTTTCCTTATTAATCTCAAGATAGGCAGACAATGTATCACAAGTACATTGATTACTGGATATAGCATAATAATACAATTTATACAATCTTACCTTAAAATGCAGGGGATTCAATTGAATGGGTGGACCCCATGTCAGATTTGCTGAGTGTGTGGTTACATCATGAGCTCGTAAATGCATTGGGACATCTAAAGGCTTCACACATATTGCCTTGAGTGTTGACAGCCGGCCCAGTCCCTGAAGAGGTAAATTAGACTACTTTTCAGTTTTCAATATGAACAATTTCCAGATAATAAAAAGGAAAAAAACAGGTAAAATGGGAATGTATGAAATGGAAAAAAAAGAGTATTCAATCATGCATATAATGAACTCATTTATTAAATAATAATTTTGACATCTTTTTGAATGAAATATTCCATGATGCAGCAATGAGAAAGAATTTAGTGAGGGGATTGACTCTTTTTATGTATGATGAGATAAGATATATTTGTATAACATTCTTGAAAGGGGACAACTGTTTGCTATAGAGAGATGTTGAAATTTGCTGTTATTTGTTGACAGTAAGAAAAAAAGATAAGCATCATTATGTTGAAACACTCACCGAAGCAGTTCTAGCAGCCACTGCTATGGCATATTCAGCATGACGTTCAAGGTTCTGCAGTTCAGCTGAATGTGTCACAGCAACTTTTATTTCATCCCATAAATCCAAGTCAGGTACTGGGGACATTGTATAAAACACCTGTGTGGAAAATAGAAAAAAGAATAGTGTGCTAACTTAAATAAAACTAGTGTACATGCTGTAAATTGACATGGAAATTTTTTTCTATCAAAATACAAAAAAACGAAAACCCACCTGATAACCAATCACTTTACCCCGGGAGGGTACTGGCTCCCACCATATTTCTATTGAAGAATCTGAAGTTGCCATACCCTGGAGGTTCATTGGGGCACGGACAAGGTCTGGCTCCGTGTGCAGGTGTAATGTTTCACTGTATGGTCCCGGTCCCATGGAAGTCCAGGCACGTACCTGTAAAGTGAAACATACTCATAAAGCAAACCACAACCTGGAAACAAGAGGCAAGGGAGATCAAGACATCAACTCATGAGTCATAAAATCATATCTGATAATGTAAGGTCCAAGGTACAACACTAATAGATATGCTCATGTAACAAAGCAAATAAAGAACAAATACAATTTGTGTACATTCAACTCCCAGCTATCACGCAAAATTGATCCCTTAACATTGTTGCATAAGCTAAAAAGATGATAGCCATTGTTAAGAAGTAATGAGAAAAAATAAAATTGGTCCTGGTCTGCCAGAGTGGAGACATGATTTAACATGTTGGCATCTTGTTTTCCACTCATCTCATCATAATTCATAGATATCGTTCACATTTTGGTAGTATAAAGTAAACACAGACATGAAATGCATAAAAAACAGACATAACAAAAGACTTATTCACTTTGGTTTACTTTCAATAAATACCCTTAATTGTAGACTTGTTGATACCAAACTTAGCCCCCACAGAACTTTTACTTTGTCCACTTTCAGTCAGTTTTGCTATCTCCAGTTTCACTGCATATGTAAGGTTCTTCCTCTTCTTAATTTCTTTCCCTGGTACTGCTGTTGCCTTTCGCTGGGACAGGTTGGGTGGTAGGGACCTCCCTGGGTGGTCAGGAGGGGGAATAGTGGCCATTGTCTCAAAATAATACGTGTGACTTTGAATATCACTCTCACTGCTAGTCACACATGTCGATCTAGTCTACTGAATTGAGAGGGTGGCAGAGGAGGGGGTAACAAGAATATGCTGGCCAATCACAGCCAGATATGTCACTCAAACTCAGCTAATCAGCGAGTGAGTCTGGCCAAGTGGTATGACGTAGCCATCTGGATAGACTCGTTCATGAGTCACGATAGCTCCAATTGAGACACGCATTAGCCATTTAAATGTGTCTATTGGGTTCACGCGATAGCTTTGAAACGTGATAGCAAAACCCATGATAGCTGGGGGATGAATGTACTCCTCTTACAGGTTCTTCTTTCATACTATTGTTTCTGCTTTATCTATGAGATTTTTGGTAGCCTACATACTATCCTTATCATACAACTCTCAAGTTATACACTCATAACCTACAAACTCTCCTTATTAAGAGAAACTTCACTGTCTACCTGGTCAGAGGTTTCAGGTGCTGGCAATCTGGCAATCTTGTCTGTGGGCCAAGCATACCCATTACTACACGATTGAATTCCACATTCTAAATCTATAAACATGCTTACCTTGAATGTGTAATCCATATTTTCTTCTAATCCTGTAAATACAATTCTTGTGGCATCTGAGATATTCTTGTCATGTTTGAAATCATTATTCAAGATCACATTCTTACTAAACTGGAGCTCATAAAAGGTAATGACACCATTTCTCTTGTTGGCCTTGGGCAAGTCCCATGTGAACACAATTGTTCCTGGAGTCTGAAATCTGAAAATAAAAGAAAAATGTGTTTAATTTTTTTGATGTATTGATCAATACACTGTAACCCTGCACCATATGACACAACTTTTGTCTTTGTACATGAATACCCATCTTTCTTTCTTGTATTACCTGTAGGTGATATTAGTGGGAGGTCCAGAAGGAGCTGCTTCAGGAGTGACATAAAATTTGACTGCTTCTTGACCAAAGTTAATGTGATTACGTCCAGCCACACGAATCTCATACTCAATGCCTCGCTGTAGATCATTCAATGTTTTCTTTAGCATTGAGGCACCTTCCAGTGTAATGGTTTCAAGCTGTTCTCCTGCAGGAGGATGAAAACAAAATCATTAAAACTTTACATTGAGAATATTCACAAGAATATCAATTGAATTCTGGTGTGGCATGACATCAGCAAATTTGTCTCTGCTTTGTATACAAATAAAATTGCATAATATATGTGCTAGATATTTTATTAACTCCAGGGATTAATTCTACATTACAATAAATATCAGAATATTTAATGAAAAAAAAACTCCATATTTTTCTTACCTCTTGGTCCATATCTGAGGCGATAACTTTTAATTTCTCCATATGTTTCAGTAGGTGGAGACCATTCAACGTTTACAACAAGTTTTCCATTAAAATCATTGACTGTGCCACTGAAATAGCAGGAAGTATAAGTTGTCATGATACTCTTGTATAATTAATAAAAGAAAAATACAGGAACTGATATTTTTATATACATATTAGGAAGGATCAGAAGCTACATTTTTTATAAAATTCTGGCTGGTATAGTCCTTAAGCATTTGTGAAAAAAGCCCATTTTCATTAACTTCATTTGAGCAATTTTCTAGAAAACAACAAGCCATATTCATTAACCTTTTAACAAACAAAAGTCAGGGTGTTGGAGAAAGAATATGAATGGTGCAAAGATAAATTTTTAGCAACAGCTTCATTGATTTAGTGAACTTCAAAAGACAAATGCCCAAGCCAGCCGAATAAAGGTGGATGAATCATTATGAAAAATTGTAGTAATCTGTTTTCATGCAAGGCCAATAACAACGCCAGTGCTTGAACATCACTGAAGGCAACAAAACTTGGTCTACAAAAGAATACTTCATAATGCTTATTTGTTGGGATGTTTCCAACAAAATAGCCAAACTCGTATTTGCCTAGCTGAGTTAATGTGTGATTTTGAAAATGTCTGCCATTACATTTGACTGATGTAGTTTGAGTTCTGACATTCAACATGGTCAGAGAACATTGTATAATGGATTCACATAAAAAATTATAACATTTTGCTTAGCAATGTATCTCCAGTACTCTTTGCATGTATGAGGGGTTCTACTCAGACAGCCTTATTAGACAGGACAGGGTGGAATAAAAAATGTTTCATCTCATCAACTCCTCTCCTCTGACTGACTGTCTTCAGCCTTTCTCTCTTCACTAGAAAGTTACATCTCTTGCTTATCTTTTATTGCCATTTTCATGCTGACTGCTCTATTGATCTTGCTAAATGCATGCCTCCCCTCCTCCTGCAGCCTCACCATACAAGACTTTCTTCTTCCTCTCACCCCTATTCTGTCCAACTCCCTTTCACTGATAAACTCTGAAATTCCCTACCTGCTTCTGTATTTCTAACTTCCTATGACTTGACTTATTTAAGACGGAGGTTTCAAGACATTTTTCTATGACTATAGGGTACCTAACTCTATAGACCTTTCAGGGGACTGGCAATTACTGGGCTTCTTATTTTCACTATTTTTGTTGCCTTTGGGCATCTTCCCCCTCTTCCATAAAAAAGACAAACACATCACACTTAATGCACACTTACTTAACAAGAAGAGCTGGTTTGTTGGGCACACCTCCTGGCATCTCTACTGCTACATGAGTTGACCTGGTACCGTCTCCTTTCCTAGTGATGGCTGACACCTGAACCTGGTACTTAGTGTCTGGGGTTAGACCCCCAACAACATAACGAGTGGCTTCACCGTTATGAATTGTGTGGGGAATCTGTGCAGGATTGGTATTATCATTTCCCTGAAAAACAAACAAATAAACATCAAATATAATTTACATATGGTTAATGATTCTTTATTCATGATTTGCAAAGTAATTTTCAAAGCCAAACAATTTGACCCAATTCCAGAAGTAGGTCTTGCATTATCAAACTAATATAAACATTTTTTTTTGCACAGGACCAATCTTACTAACAAACTTATCAGCCAGACAGTGTGCTGTGCTCAACACCACACCACAGTTTCCGCACACTGGCAAGTCAGTGGACATATGTGACTTCAACAACAGCAACATTACTCTTATGAGTGAATGTATAGACAGCTATCTACTTGCTACCCACCTTACTAACTTTATCTTTAGCTAAACCAACAACTCAAGGAATTTTGACAGGTTTCAACAGGTTTGTATTATATGTGGTACTCACCCGATTCATGTTCTGAACATGTATCTGGTAGCCTCTGATGATGCCATGTCTCTCCTTCTCATCTGGAGGTGTCCAGGTCACCTCAATGCTGGTACTGTTTATCACTTCCACCTTAACATTCCGTGGCTCACCAGGCACTACAGGAATGAGAAGACAGATTAACATCATCCTCCACAACAATGTTCCCGTATTTCTTCAGAGTAGCCATCTCAACATCAAATGACCTTATGTTGATAAACACAGATGAGACATACAGAAAATACTACAATTCTAATTTGTATGTTGCTGCTTGTTGATACTAGCTGAGTTTTGTTTGATTGATTATGCTTTATAATAATTTAGAGAATTTCTCTTGAGAACACATAACAATTACTAACAATCATTACAGCAGCAAACTAAATCTTTAATTTCTTATCAATTAAAATCCACTCTTTGCATGCATAGCAGCAGTGCTCTGGAAGCAGCAATAATTCTTAAGCTTTGGTATACCTTTTTCAACATGTATGATTCTTAATATTCACTTTATATTAATCTGTGTCCAATAACTTAAAAAACTGCTCTGATATTATAGTGATGGAGTTATCTCACATCTATAACGAGGGAATCATTTCTCCTCTTTATAACATTTCAAAGTATGTTTATCAATACATGTCCTCTTAATTATCCACACAGGTTTTCTGTTAAACTTGTATACAATACTTATAATAACTGCATGGATAACTATTATATTCAATATATTAAAATAAGCACTTTATTTGACACACCACACCCATTAAGACCCTGAGGCTAATATAGTATAAGTTTTCTAATTCTATAGAAACACTTGTAACCCTTCTGCTCCTAATATAATATGCTCCAGGAAGAAAACTTTTTCCAGTCAAATGTCTAGTTAACCTGATATGCTCTAATGGGATAACTTAGCAACTAATCAACTGGGAACGAATGCAGAGAGCTGTTTTATAGATGGGATGGGAAGGTATTAAATATATTACCTGAATTTCCAAGGGAATTACCTGAAACTGTACTTGAGGACAATTACATTGAGTACTTAACAATACTTCTATGGAACAAGGAGAATAGTTCATGTTCAGTAGGGGTTAGAATATGGATTATTTACTTTTTTACTACAGTACAAGAGATACTAAGTGAGCAGAAAGAAAGCCCCTTTCTTGCACGTAATCAGAGGGTGAAAGGCAGGGTCAAGAGGATCATAGCATAGACAGCAAGAGGCATCAAGACCAGTCAGCAGTCACACCACTGGCATGTCATCATACTCCACTTTGAAACATCACACAAAACTCAAATGTGAATATCATGTATATTTCCAATAAAAATAAACCATCCATGCTTTTATAAAAAAAATTACAAGAATTACACCATCATATTATATTCAACATCATTATGGGATTGTTCTGCAACAAGATGACAATAGCACAAAAGCATCCACCTCTTCCTAGCCAAAGTCTTCCCCTCTACTTGGTCTGTCTCTGTTAGAAGTGTTCCTAAAATCTATTGCAAAAAGCCAGGGAGAGTGTATGCAATGAAACTTAGAAGATTTGCAGATTGCTTGGTCATATGAATGTAAAATTCTAAGTCCTGCTACAAGTTTGAGATTATGAAGTATAATAAATGAGTAGCATATGTTCACATCTCCATTTTTCAACAAAATGTTCAACTGAAATGTCATAAGACAATACCAAGTATAAGTTTCATCAAACGAAGCAGTAGGTACCAATACATACATCTCTTTTCTGCCTCTTTTGGTATTTTGTTATAATTTTCTTATGACTTGAATTCTTTCAAGGAAAAGGCTTCAAGACCATAATCTTTCATATCAAGATCCTTTTTGACCCCTCTTAAGGAACTGGCACTCTTTGGGCATTTCCTTTTGTCTCTTTTTGTTGCCCTTGGATAAAACATCTCTTAATAAAAAATGTCTAATGCTACTGCAATATTTCTTTATATATACTTGAACACATGAATTAATCTTATCTGTTTTGTTATTATAATTTCATTAACATTTGTGTTAAATTAGAGACAAATGTATATGCTGATTATATTTGATTTCAAAGCAAGTTCTTCAACTAATAGGTAAAGAAATTAGTCATAGGAACAAAATATATCTTTTGCTGTCCTATGACTTACTGCTGATGCTAGAAACAATGCAGGACTATAAAACCTGACAATCTTTCAAAGCTACATATTTTTTGCCTCAAGTACAGCACTAGTCCATAAATGCTGTTGAGATGTGTTATAATCTTGAAATTGTGAATTTTCACATTCATGAATTCTCACCAAGAAAATATACATGACAACACAAAAAACTTCCTTATCCATAGGTTATGGATGGTGCATAAAAGAAATCACTGTGATAGAAGCATAAGCTAAGAAAAATACACAAACTATGGTATGAAGGAAACAGCATTTACTAGCACCACATCTACATAGCATTACAAACCCTCATATACTTACTTTGGCCTGTTAATGGAAGGCGAGAGAGAAAAAAAAGGAAACAATGGCATCAATAGCTTGCCAACACCCCCAACTGAGTCTGTTTACACCATCCAACATATCATCTGGCTTCAGTGTAGAGAGAAAAGGGAGAATGAGAAAAGATAAAAGAACATGCAAGTGAGTGAGGAGTGAGAAGTAAGTCATGGAAACAAGCTAAGATCTGAGAGGACACTGTAAGTTATCAGCAGAAGGGGCGTGTGGTGCTTGGTGCATGTTACAGTGAGTGTAAAAGCTTTTGCAACTAAAGAAGAAATCAAGCAACTAAGAGACAATAAAAAAATTTACCCCACCCACCCAATAAATCAAAATGACTACAGAGTCAACTACACGGTGCTCAGGGCTCACACGCACAATGGCTCAGGGTTTCACCACCCTACAGCAGATACTGTGCTTTTACCCTCTGCATGTTGGCTACAGGATTTCTATGAGAGCAATGATAAAGTGAGACCATGATCAACTACAATAAGACTGTTCCTTGAATTTACTTGTGTGTGCTAAGCAGTGGAAAATAGTCTACAACCTACAGTACATGTCCCCAAACATCAGCAATTAGCAGATCAATCTCCCATGGAAATACATCCACATAATTGTAGATGGCAGAGGCAGTGTAAAGCAGCATTTGAGAACCCATAATATGAAGCTAGTAGCAATTTTTCTTCAAGTTTGAAGCATTATAGATAGTTAGGTGCTGTAGGGTGGAAAGTGACTTTTTATGTGAAAGATGCATCAGATATCCAGTATCATAAGAGTACATGCATGTTTGTATTCTTCTGTATGAATTGTGGATATTCAAGAGTTAATAGAAAAATCAATTAATTTTCCTCATGCTTAAAATTATACACACTTTTATCTTTTATGTTTTCAAGCAAATTATTATTAACAACACATATTTATTCCTCAAATTATCTGATAAGTAAATTCTACTGAAGTGGTAGAATTACAGAAGAATAGGAGGTATAGTATTATGTCCTGGGTTCATGAGCCATTGGTGTTTACAGTGAAGAGCAGGAGAAAGGTCAAGGAGCTGTTTATTTATGTTCAAGAAGGGGCAACTCTGGGGAATTGTTAATATTAATGATTTTGTAAAAATTTCTTATGATCAATCTGTTACAGGTCTGATCTGGGAGAGAAATGTGACTGTACTTGTGATGAAAATTTTCTATGATGTTGTAAAGGGGGCCATCCAAGATGTTCAGTGGAGCATGGTTGTCCTTATGTGGGCATCATTGTACTTACTAATGTATCCTTGTAAGGGGCAGGGAAACAAGTGTGTTAGTCTGGCATAGGTTCATGAAAGGTTGTAAAGATAGTTTTGATGTCAAAAGTTGTGATCAACTTCTACTGTGATTCTGGAGTTTGGAATAGTATTATAATTCTGGCTTTCTTTGAGGCATATCATGAAATGTATATTGGCATACTGGTTATTATATGATTCTATTTTCATGTTATAGTTTGCTTCAATGAAGACCTTCACCACCAAAACAACACTAATGAATTGTTCCGATTCCTTACTATAAGAATGCCAGAATTATATCTAGGACTCTTTGGGTCATCCATAACTGTGGTGTGGAATATCAAATCTGTAGTGTTCATGCGAGATTTGCGTTACATGTGCAGATTGGTAGAGTTACACATGTAAAACTTTCAGAAGTGACAAAGATAGCTACGTGTATGTCTAGAATAGGCTGAATGAGCTTATTGTTGGATCACAAAGCCCTCTGTTTTCATGTACAATATAGATGTCAGCACGTATGCTTTGAAAAATAAAAATTCTAAAAAAAATATTTAGACGTATAAAAAACAGAGATTTCTACCTGATCCATGTTTCAGGCTTTGTGATTTGATTTATCTGTTATTTCATTTCTACTTTATTTTCACAAAGCAAGAGGAAAAAATCACATATGAATTTTTGAAGAAGAGTTCTTTTTATAAAGACTCTTCAATATTATGCTTTCTTTGCATAAAATATTGATGTTCACAGACCACAAAAAGGAAAAAAAAATACTATCAAAAAGTCCTTTAAAATAGCAAACATATGTGCTAATCCCCTGCCTAACTCTTCCCAGTAACCTGTTCATGTATGTAAGAAAATACACATATTTTATTTTGCCCTTCCTTACAGTCTGCATGTTTCATGTTGTCCTGGGGAGAAATGGGGCACAGAAGAGTGTACAGTTGAAAGTTCAGTGGCCATCAATGCCAACAGTGCCAACAGTCCAAGCCTTCTCAATACTGGTATATTATTTTCACATTGATCTTGATCCACATATACATAAAAGCCTTACATATATCATGAAGAAGCCATAGTTTGTTTGATCAACATATTCATTTGGTGCTTTGACTGTGTTTGCTGTGTCCTTCCTCAAAGATCACTGTGTGATGGGTACGCACACTTTTCTTTGGTCACTCACACATGCTTTAGTGCTACATCTCTAGACTGTTATTTGTTGCAGTAACTGAATCAATACTGAAATAGACTACCTACTTCATCCCATACCATCAAATGAAAAAGAGTTTCAAGAATACAACAACGTAAGCAGATTATAGATACAATATGACAAGCAAAATGGTCAGCTTCGGTCATTATATTTATATTCTGATTACACCATCATATTCAGCATACCTTACTTTATAACATTTAATAATTTATTTCATTAGTTATTCAATGACTGCAACAAGCAAAAATGATTTCCAAAAACTACCACAAAATTTTCACTTACTATCATGTATTTTTCTTTTCAAAATTTTGACAATTTATTATGCAATTACTATCTAATCAATGAAACAGTCTATTCAATGTAAGAGGAGAGTTGAGGCTGGTAATAATGAAATATGCATCACCAGCACATGAGTGACAACCTTGTCCCATTGACTGGCAAGATCCAGCCAGTCAGGAAAGACATGACAAATGCTGCCAAGGCATCAGATGATCAGTTTACCTTAAAAGACAATATTTCAAATCTGTTAACGCACTGATGGCCTTAATTCAAAATATTATTACCTATGTGCATTTCAACTGTGCATGGTGCTCATGCAGTGAAGAAGGATAGTTACAGGTTGCTTAGTATGTGGAGAATGTATCTGCTGTTCCATTTCAAGAAAGATACATTTCCTAATAAAGAGTATTCCTTTTCAATGTTAGGAAAGACAGATAATTAGTACTGTTTAGAGCTACTCAAGTATCTATGCTACTATAATATTTCACTTGCAACTGTTAATCAACCTTTTATCAACAAGAGTTACATGATGGTCATTCAATCAATGTATATGAATCTAAATGCTTAAAGCTATCTTCTTCATCATATTTTGTAATACCTTGAAAATTTTGATATGAACATGTGATGCATACATACCATCCTCATCAGTGCGCACAAAGAGTGCTTCAGATTTCAACCCATCACCTATGACTGTCCCGGCCAGCATCCACACTCTGTACTCAGTCCACTTCTTCAGTTTTGTGATGAGGTACTCAAACACATTGGGATCTGATATTGTAATGACTGAAGCGTCCGAGTCTGGTCTTGAGTTGTTGACAATCATAAGCTTGTAGTAAGTGATTTCTCCATGCTGTTTATCTAGAGGTGGTGGTTTCCACTCAACTCTTATAGTCTCAGAATCTTCAGCATTGGCCCTTATATCACTAGGAGGAGATCCTGGTGCTGTAAAAATGTTCAGTGTTGAATTGATTGTTTGGTAATTAGTAAACAAAAATAGATAGAGTGAATTATACAGTACATCTTAATGCTACAAATAATGAGTGCAAGTACTAACTGTCTTGATCGGTGCGGACAGATGTGGGAGCAGTAGCAGCTCCCTCACCCCTCTGCGAACGAGCAGCGAGCCACAAGCTATAAACAGTGTTTGGCTGAAGATCCTCCAAAGTGTAGCTTTCCCCTTCAGGTATATTACGCTGCTCTTGCTTCTGCCAAAACAACATGTGGTGAAAAAAACATTGCTTATATTTTCAAAGCTACACTAAAATTTTTGCAATTTGACTTTTCTGTTATGGGCACTATTAAACATAATTAGATAAAAAGGCTTAAGTGACCTTGTATGATGCAATAAAATTTCTATGGACACAAGATTCTCAATGTTCTTTTTATTCAACTAACAAGATAGTAATTCATAAACTTCTTGAACTCATTTACTGAGGTAGGTAAGGTAGAGAAGTGATGGGCAACCAGGGGTTATGATAATTACAAGGTGTTAAAAAGTACCAAACATTAATTTCACTTGGAAAACACGAATGGTTCAGGTGATTTTCTGCAGCCTTGCTTGGCTTGGCTAGGCAGGTGTTGGGTATGATTGTGTAATATCCACAAGTTGGCTTTTTGAGATGATGAAATGGACATAACTATCTTATTGCATTACGCTTTGCCAAAAGCTTTATCATACTCCAGCTGAAACAATCTATGAAATTCAACAGATCTTTGGCAGCAGTGCTATTCAGGTTAAATAATGGTTCAAGTTGTTTTAAGAAAGGCAAACTCTGACTGTGATCAGTGTTTTAAAATCTGTGAAGAAGGTGAAATTTGCACATAATTAGCTAAATGTGTAATTGAATAATTTAAAATTAGATGATGACCATCTGAGGATGTAAGCAGACTTTGTGATTAATGATGGCTTTTCTGGACATGTGCAGTATATTTGTGAAGTCTGAGTGAGACCAAGTGGTTTTCACACTAGCAACAACAGCTCTTCCTTCACATCATGCAAGATAGACTGGAGAAAGCTAAATAATCTGCATAAATGTGAACTATCTTACCGATGTGGTAGAATCATTCCAATAGAGTTCATATGAAATAATGTTCTCCCCTTGATGTGACGGCCTGGTCCAGGTTAGTTCAATTGAAGTGGCAGTCACTCGTGAAGGATGCAAGTTGGTTGGTTGACTAGGTACTGAATAGATTAGGGGAAATAATTAGCATCAGATCTAATAGCAGTGGACTGATAAGAAGTTCAAAGTAATACAGAGACAGAGTATGAACTGGAGATACAGATGAAGAGGTAGGACACGATGAGGTAACTGGTGTAGTAGGGGGAATAGCTGAAATGATTGGCAATGGGAGTAAATGGTGGATATGTGTGCAGAAATACAATTGCACTGTTAGACACAAAGAAAATGAAATGTAAAAGTTATGTGAGGTAAATGGAGCTGCATGCAAAGTATTTATGAATATGTTGAACTGTCGTGAAATGACCTTTTAAATTTTTAATGAATGCTGATGAATCAGATACCAAATAATCGGGAGAATGCATCTTATCACTATACATATAACTAATGAAAAAAAATTACAGTCAGACAACAGCTTTAGGATACATCCACATGATCGAATATTGTCCGTCACACAAACATTATCATATTATAAGGCAAACAATGTGGATGCAGCCTTATATAAAACACAACTGATGACATCACCCAAAGCAATTTAAATTCTAGATACACAAGTCATTGAACTTCAGTACAAATTAAATTTCTGCAAAATGCTGATCTTTGAATTCTTCAATCTATATCATTACCAACAAATCCAATTACACTAATACATTCTTCAAATTAGAAAGTCATATGTCATAGCAGATATGTATACTGAACTAGTTTGTAAAATTTACCTCCTTGCTGGGTTTTTACTTTTACAGGATCAGAAAGTGGTCCTGGACCAATGCCCGTGTAAGCCTGGACCCGGATGGTGTAGATGGTGTGAGGGGTGAGGTCACTGATGGTGGTGAGCTTGTTGTCCTGTACAGGCTGACTCTTCCAAGATTGTATTGGCAGTGATGGGTTGGTGGTGTAGTATAACTTGTAGCCCTAGAAACAAATTTTATATTATTCAATTTGAACAAATATCTACCATTTACAAAGTAACTAGAACTCCCATGTATGTGAATAGTGTTCCTTAGATCATCTGCAAGTCCAAAAGCTTGTGATAGACAGCTGGACAGATTATTTCTTGCCTTTCAGAGAAAAGACACAAACATAATACACATGCATATAAATAAAATGACATACACAAACTCAAGGGGGAACAATGTTAACAAAGCTACAATTCTGGTATGACACCAAAATTAATCTGTGTCTACCTTGCCAGGGAGCCATACCTAAAATCTCAGTCATGAACAGAAGCTACTTTCCATACTGTAACCAAAAAGTAGTGTAGCTAAATCTGACCAGGACGCTGGGTCATATCAATCTAAAGTTTATATACTACTAGTGTTGAATAAATTAATTAGCAGCAGCAGCATCACACACACACACACACACACACACAATGTTGGATATATGGAGATATGGAGACAGGACACTATGAGCCCTGCTCGAACCCTGTATAATACAACTAGGTAGACTTATAGGTAAACACACACACACACACACACTGTGTAGTGTACTGGTGAGCACGCTCGGGTCACAACCGAGAGGGCCCGGGTTCGAATCCCAGGAGCGGCGAGGCAAATGGGCAAGCCTCTTAATATGTATCTGGCCCCTGTTCACCTAGCAGCAAGTAGGTAAAGGATGTAACTCGAGGGGTTGTGGCCTCGCTCTCCCGGTGCGTAGGGTGTAGTGTGGTTTCAGCCATACCTGAAGATTGGTCTATAAGCTCTGAGCTTGCTCCGTAGAGTAAAGGCTGGCTGGGTGACCAGCAGGCGACCTCAACAGTGAATTACACACACGCACACACTTGTATATATATATATATATATATATATATATATATATATATATATATATATATATATATATATATATATATATATATATACTGAAAGGAAAGGAGGAAACATACCGTGATTTGTCCATTTGGAGTCTCGGGTTCATCCCATTGAATCACCATGGTAGAGGAGGACAGCGGCCGCACGTGAACATTTCGTGGTGCACTTCCAGGCTCTGGGGGAGAAGAGGAATGGTCTTAGACTCTTAGACATAAAAGCTGCACGAACAACATCATGTGTTGAATGTAGTACCTATTCTTTGTAATGATGCACGTACGTAATTGTTACTGACTAAACAGCGGCGATCACGGTACCCTGGACAGAAGCTACACAGACATTAAACTTGCCGGACGCCGCTCGCGTGAGTCGCGTCACAGATAATCACGCTTCATCGTTACAACGGAGCATGCACCTGCGTCTTTACCAAGGATATTATACATACTAAGAATCCTTGGTCTTTATCACAATGTATCACCATTCAACCACATCATAATATACTTCTACTGATATTTCTGTTTTGTCTAATGGTCTTGTTTAAAAAAAAAGTGGTTAAGTTCAGGTAATGCAGTAATGACCTCTGTCGTTTTTTATTAACATCCATACATACATCCATACATACATACATACAGTATGTATGTATGGATGTATGTATGGGTGTATGTACGTGTGTGTGTGTGTGTGTGTGTGTGTGTGTGTGTGTGTGTGTGTGTGTGTGTGT
>CM035195.1:634043-649361 GCA_020233015.1 Callinectes sapidus
ACACACACACACACACACACACACACACACACACACACACACACACACACACACACACCACATAGGATGAATTCATATTTTTTTGCTGAAATATGTTTTTTTTTAATAATAATGATCAGGAAGAGTAGGAGAAAGAAGAGAATGAATATAATGAAGAGAGAGATGTAGCTAATAATGATAATGATAATAATAATAATAATAATAATAATAATAATAATAATAATAATAATAATAATAATAATAATAACAATATAATGATAACAATAATAATAATAATTTATCTTTAAAGAAATGACAACAATGTGTGTGTGTGTGTGTGTGTGTGTGTGTGTGTGTGTGTGTGTGTGTGTGTGTGTGTGTGTGTGTGTGTGTGTGTGTGTGTGTGTGGCCGCTCAATAACGACAACCACAACCTTACAAGCTGGCATTCCTGACAATCTTCTCTTCAGCTCAGTCACCTCCACCGCAAGACGCAGCCCGCCAGACACTGCCACGCCAATACAATAGCCTTGCCTCAATACATTTCACCTTAACAGCGGCCCGTCAGCCCAACCAGGGAAGGAGGGCGCAGTGGGTGGACTTTCCCCCTACCTTCACGGTTCCATTTAAGGCTTTCATTAAAATTAGCTTCTTAATGGACCACGCTTTTGCCTTGATTAGCCTCCAGTTAGCGAGCTGTCGGGTTGGGGCGTCACTCCCTCTTGCCGCCGAGGCAGCGCCACACTACGGACGCGGGACACATGAGGCCGGATGGAAAATGAACGAATAAAGGAGAAATATAATTAAACTGGGAAATGCTAAAGCTAAAGAGATGGTTGAGAGGAGATAAGGTGAAGAGGACTGCCAGTTGCTGAAAAAAATGGCCTCCCCTTCAACATAATTTTTTTGCTCTTGCTTTTTTAGTAGCAATAATCATCATGGCAGTGGCCGGAGATGAGGTCGTTAGCGGGGCCGGGCCGCCGGTGCTCCCTCCTGAACCACGCAGGTACGGGACACGGCAGCGATTCGCTTAAAGTATTCAGGAAGAGCGACCTTCTCTCCTCAGAGCGAGTCAGGGCCGTTCTGTATCTGCCTTCGTCAGGAAGAACGGCACAAGATGGCCATCCTTGCACGCTCCTAATTATCAAAGTTTCTGTACGCAGCTTCAGGCTCCTCTGGGAGAGTTTCATTGGAACGTCTTCCTCCTGCACGTAAGACTTAATCAAAGAAAGGAGCTGACACTTGAAAGGGACGAGAAGACGGCGCTCGAACGAGAGAGAGAGAGAGAGAGAGAGAGAGAGAGAGAGAGAGAGAGAGAGAGAGAGAGAGAGAGAGAGAGAGAGAGAGAGAGAGAGAGAGAGGAGAAACATAAAGCATTATCCTCATCGGAAAGTATCGATCATTTATCCACATCCTGATACCTTCAAGACAAGAGGTACTAGTAAAAAAAAATTCCTTAAAAAATGAGAAAAAATGCAAACAAATCCTTTAACGAGGCATGAAAGCGTGGAATAATACCCAAGATATGGGGATGAAATACACCGCCTCCAGTTTGGTCCTTCCACTGAAAACTGAGGCGCGATGCAATCAGTTGAATCTCTTGGGCGAGACCTTGCTCACGCCTTCAACATTACGCGCCGAGCTTTTTGTCCATCCCCCTTTCCGCTGCGCCCTGGACGTGTTTATAGGTCGCTATGCGGGCAGGTGTGTTGAGTGTGTTGCTACAGCCCCGGGTGTTTGTTTGCTCTTAGCGTTCACGTGTGTTGGACTGCGATATCGATTAGGCATGTGTGTCTCTGTCCGGGGAGGCTGCGGCAGATCAGGTGAGTGTGTGTGTGGAGGAATGCCCGTGGGAAAGTGATTTTTGGCAGAAGCTGGTGAGGTACTGTGTGTGTGTGTGTGTTTTCCTAAAAGAGGAACAATACTCAAGGAAAAGCAAGGAATGAAAAGGAGATGCATAATATAAGGGAGCACAGTGGGCAATGCTAAATGATGGAAACACGGAGCAAGGTTATCAATATGGTCTATATGTAAGACGTATACAGTATTTTCCACCGTGTTGATACCAACGTCACCTCAACTCTTCCGCTTGTACGAGACACCCCTTACCACACGTACCACAGTACTGTATTCAACATAAACTGTGCTCTGCTATTGTTATCTTTTTGTCTTGAGATATCAATGTTTTACTAAATGAGAAGTCTCAATGTAGGCTGCGGCTCAAGCTGGAACAACGGGACTCCGAAACAAAGAGAAGTTGCTCGGTGATATTCAGGTAATAACGCTAATTAAGGCTACGAGGCCTTGTGGAGTAATTATTGAACAGGTAACATAGGTAGGAGTAGCGCAGGTGTTCTGGGTACCATAAAGGAGTGGTGGCTAAGATAGGTAGAACAGGTCGGCAGGGCAGGTAATCACCCAGATGGCGTTCTCAACCCTCGTCACCTTGATATCCAGAGTCATTAATCACCTTGAGCTTCTGCTGCTGCTGTTGCTGCTGCTGCTGCTGCTTCAAGAGGAAAAATAATTAATTTCCGTGTAAGATTGCTTAGATATGAAAGCTTTTCCTTCGCTTAGTGTGTTAATGTGCGTGTCATATTCAGGGCGTAGAAATTTAGTCCACACACACACACACACACACATACACACACACACACACACATGAGGCACGGGTGGGCGTGTATATACATACAAATACGTGGTTAGCGTACATAATTTTCCGTTTGACGAGATGTTCCTACAAGCTGGAGATTATGTGTACACAACAACTTTTCGTCGTTTACACACACACACACACACACACACACACACACACACACACACACACACACACACACAGTACCAAGCGTCTCATCACGATCCCCCCCTCCTCTCCGCTGCCTCCCACATCATCCCTACCAGCGCCTCCGACACAAGTAATTAGACTGGATTAGAGGCACGAGAGTCTGATGACCCGCGACACACGAGACACTGCTGACGAACACTGACGCCTGCGAGCTGATCCTCCTCCTGCATCTCCTTCTCTTATCTGCCCCTTGTATGTTCAAGGATGAGTGTGTGTGAGTTGGGGAGGGGAGGACCTTCCTTTCTGTGTCCTGTTCCTTACCTTCTTTTAAATCATCTTTTTTTTTCCTAGCGGTTATGTCGATCTTACTTTCTTTCTCCGGAACTAAGGGTATCATCAATTAAACCTCTTTTCTCTCTCACTCTAAGGAACAAGTTATCTTTACGGACTTAGGTTACTCAGTTTTCTACCCAAGGAGGCTCTCATGACTCTTTTTCACGTGGATTAAAGTAAGAGATTGCCTGACGCTACATATAGTAAAGGTGTTGGCTATACAAGTGTAAGAGTATGGTCTGAGGTGTAACAGTAGCGTGGATGGGGAACAGTTGGGTGAGGCGTGCGGGAAGGAACAATGAGGGAGACAAAGCAGTGGAAGGTAGAGTACACCTGAGGAATGAAGTGCTGCTGCAACGCTAGGCTAGGCGTGCACGGTGCCCTAATCACCATGGAGGCGAGGCATATTAGCGTGTGCTGTACTATGGTGAAAAGTTGAGTTTATGAGTTTACGTGAATGTAGTGCTAGTGGTTCACACACACACACACACACACACACACACACACACACACACACACACACACACACCATATATATATCGTATGGTGTGTATACTATGTCAACAAAAGGCATCCCACCATCACGCCAGGACAAGACGGGACGGCGAAGGCTGTTCGAGGCCAGGAAGCGGCAGATACAAGCAATTCGGGAACCGTCTAGCTTGAAAAGCGGAGACAAACACGGCCATAAAACTGCAGCTGAGAGACTAAAGTTTTCTCCGGAATGAAAGAAGGACGAGTCCCGGGCACGGCAGGGTACGGCGACACACACGGGAGGAGAGGCAACCTGCAGCGAAATAGACCTAACATACACAAAAACTCGTTGTTGTCCTATAAAAGTGAGGGAGGAGGAGCAGATGAGGCTGAGGGTGGCCGTAAAAATTCCCTTCCCCTTCCCTTTGCACGGCGAGAGGGAGGAGCGCACCCCAATGTTCCAGGAAATGATGATGAGTTAGTGTGCCTCTCCCTCAAGAGGTAAGGAGAACATTCAGTACAAGTGTTAATAATAATAATAATAATAATAATAATAATAATAATAATAATAATAATAATAATAATAATAATAATAATAATGAGTGTTATCAGTGACGTGCAAACCTATTAATTATAACAAGTATATTCATTCATTAATTATACCAACTTTAATTAACAACACCTTTTTTTTCAGACAAGGAGCACATTTAGTACAAGTGTTAAAATAATAAACCATGCTATCAGTGACATATGTACCTATTAATTATCACGAATACTCACTAATTACACCCACTTTAATTAACAATACTCCTATTTTAAAACTACAGAGTGACGAGGCCAAACGAACACAAAACGTGTAATTTTATGGTTCCAACTTAAAATGAATGAACAAAGGGGAGTGTTAAAGCAGCAGCCAGAGTAAGACGAGGGTGACCAGTTTGGGCGTTTGAATATTCACTAATTTGACACCGATTAACTTCAAGATGCATTACGAATCAAAATTTCCCGAGATATGTAGTCGATGTTTAAGCAGAGAGAACCTTCTATCATTCTTTTCATTCGTAATTCACTTATATTAATGTGTGTTCGAGTAAGGGGACTGGCGTATTGGTGTGAGCACAGAGAGAGAGAGAGAGAGAGAGAGAGAGAGAGAGAGAGAGAGAGAGAGAGAGAGAGAGAGAGAGAGAGAGAGAGAGAGAGAGAGAGAGAGAGAGAGACCCCGACACACACACGTCAAACATTTTCCTCTGACTGAATGTAATCAAATTAAATTCCATCAATATAGCCATGAAAGAAAGACGAGAACACATGAAAATGATTTTAGCGAAAAAAAGAGGAAAAGAAAGAAGGAAAAGAAATAAAGAGCGGACCTCACACAACACTAAGGCCACACCAACACGAGCCAGATAGTATGTGTGTGTGTGTGTGTGTGTGTGTGTGTGTGTGTGTGTGTGTGTACGCCATTAGGTCGAGGCGTATCTACTCGACCGGCATCACACACACACACACACACACACACACACACACACACACACACACACACACACTGGCAGAGCAGCAACAACAACAGACCAAGTTAATGTCAAGTAAACAAGGGACAACAAGACGGGAAGGGGAACACAGCACAAAAGAATTCAATATGTATAAGGAAAGCGAACCAGGACATCCATGTATATACCCACACCATTCGATGCTGCGTATAAACACGACAGAATTCCTTGGCTTTCCTGTAAAGGCCTCGAGTAAACAAAGCCGCCACGTACTAACTGGGGGAGCTTCCCTTCTTAACACACTTGGTTGCTTCTCCACTGCTGCCCGTCCTCCCAGTCCTCTTTATTAATTCAGGCGGCCTCTTCTTCCTTGCAGTAGCAGCACAACTCTTCTTCTTCTTCCTCCACCTCCACCTCCTCCTCCTTCTCCTCCTCAGTTACCTCAGTCGCTCCTGCTTTAGCCATGTATAATTCCCTGTGAGAGCTTCCCTACCGTCCTGCGTCCCGCCTCTAGCCTACAGAGTGCCTCCTCTTATTATATTCATTCTCTCTCTCTCTCTCTCTCTCTCTCTCTCTCTCTCTCTCTCTCTCTCTCTCTCTCTCTCTCTCTCTCTCTCTCTCTCTCTCTCTCTCGTTTATATTCGTCTTTAGCTATCATTTTTTCTCTTATTCTTACACGATTAATCCTCACAATTTTCCCTTCACTGTACTGTCTTTTTATCTCTTTCGTTCTCCCACTCAGCCTAATCTGGTCTTCATTAGTGACATTTTGTCACTTTAAGTATCTTATTTTATAATTCTCGATAAAATGCTTCACAAAATTCTTTCCGCTTAAAATCAACAGTGCCTTGAGCTCAGTCAGCGCTCAAGGCCAGCTCAAGAGGGGAAGAAATAGTCTCTTTCTTTAGGAGCGTCAGGCCAGCCGGCAGCGGTGGGAGGAAGTGTGTGGGAGCAAGGCCTGGGACGGGAAGATGGATGGCAAGGTAGACGATCTAGAAACAAGAATCATTGGAACAGGTCAGTTACACCTACGAGTCAAGCTAAATAGGTAAAGATACTCAATAACTCCGTAGCATCGTCCAAACCACATATGTACGTACTTCACTTTAAGGTCAAAGAGCCAGGTGTTACCTTTATTTGGTCGGCTAACTAACAGCTTGGTTCTGAGAGAGCCGAATTTGTTGTCATCAGCTCACAAGTTGGTGTGGGCGTTGAGTCAAGTCACCCCCAGCAGGACCTGAATATTCCAGCATTTCTGCCAGCTTTTTGCGATGGCCGCTATACATCACGTAAATAACTCAGCTTTACCCCCTTCCACACCATCCTTCTTCCCACTACTTACTCCTCCCAGACGCCCCCTTCCAGCGAGCCGCCCACTGTGACCTTTCCTCTTCCACGCTCCTTGTTTTCTCTCTCATCGTCTCATTTCCTGCTTCTGTGCCTCGGCGTTTTGTAGCCTTAAGTCAGTACTCAAGTTTTTCGTTGCATGTTTAGTCGTTACCTTTCACGAGTGCTCATTAGATATTCATGTCTCGCTTTCATGGCTTGTCTAATTTGTATTCAGACTCACAAACACATGACAGTGATTGGATATATTTTTCATATTTAATCCATTGCCAACATTTATTTCGCTTAGTAACTTAACCTTTTTCCCAGCAAGACTCATAATTTTTTTTTACATATAAGCGTTAAATACCTCTGTCTCTTATATTTTCACACACACACACACACACACACAGTTATAGACACATCAGAGTACAGATTCACATCCTCCATAACTATATCTATTCCACCATTAATTTCCTCTCCCTTTCCTGTCCTTTTCTCAGCCTTCTCTCATCCCGTCTCAGCTGGCGCGTCCCTTCCCTTCCCTGCCTGACCACCGACTGCCAATAACAGTTCAGCGGATAATCCCGAAGACACAGCTGTGCTAATGGTGACTCCAACACTCCAGGCCATGCAAATTTTGTCGCCGCCTAGAGAGAGATCTGTGCCACTACCTGCAGCTCAGCCAGGGCCAGGAATTATTGCGCGGCGGTGATGGAGGAGGTGAATGATGTGGCGTCGTCTGAGGTACACTAGTTGCTGTAATGCTTCAGGTGTCGAGGTGAGAGGTGAGGGAAGTCAGTGTTGAAGGAAATGGCGTTTCTTTCCCCGAATTACAAATGACGTCATTACAGTTCGCCTATGTCAAAGGAAATGAGTGTTTTTGTTTCTTTATAGAATTAAATAGCAGTGTGAAATTACGAGTAGGGAAGTCATGGTGCACAGAAAAGGCGAAGGATTCATATACTATACAGGAAAAATAAGTCCGAAAAAAGTAAAAAAAGATTCAGAGTGTGGCTATTCCCAGTTTTAAGTCGACGAAGCGCATGGAGGAAGACAAACACAAGCGGGAATTTCAATTTAGACTTTAAACCATTAAGCTTCAGGTAAAAAAAAATCTTAATTATCACACAAAAAGCGAATTAAAAACCTCCAGAGCATTATCATAAACTAAAATAAATGAAAAAAAGAAGCAAATGAAGAGAGGACGAGTGGCGTACGTAGAGAAGAGGAAGAAAAAAGAGCTGGGAAGAACAGAGACAGATGGGAAAAAATGCGTGGGAAAGACGAAGCTTGGCGGAAATGGAGTAAAGAGGATGAGGCGGAAAATGAGAGACATGAGGTAGAGTGGCAGCAGCGGCGGTGAGGACGACGGAGAGGACGACGAAAGAGGACGACCGAGAGGATAACAAACTTTGAAGAGAAGAGAAGAAAAAGGAGCAGGACCATGGAGAGGAGGAGGACGAAAAGCGATGGAAGAGACGAGGAGGAAAATAGAGGGCGAGGCGGAGGGAAGTGGGAAACGGAGACATAGGAGGCGGGTAGTTAAGGAAGGCGCTCGTCTTCATGCATTCGTGATGACTGAGTCTGGAGAAAAAGTTGGCCCATCACCTGTCCACCGAGGCAAAGTAGTGCCGAAAGAGCCGCCGGGATGCCCAGCACACTATGGTAATGAATATTAGACACACCACCAAGACCCACTCAGTAACGCCACACGAGCTGAACTACACACACGACCCATCAGCTCGATGCCACACCAACGAGCTGAAAGGCTTCGTACGCCCACTCCACAGTTATGGGCGGCGGTGACATCCAAGCCCGGGATAACATCAACCACACGCGGCGGTGAGGAGGCAAAGAAGGCGAGTGAAAGGGACCCTGCAGGCCTCGGAGTGCCGACACGCCAGGCCGGGGCAGGCTGAGGCCCAGGGACGAGGCACCATCATAGTGAAATGACACCTTTAAGCGTCGCCTCGCAGCACCCCAGGCAAGACTGTGGCTTGACGAGGCGTCCGCAAGTATGGGAGCAGTACGTGGGGGGAACAAGGCCACCCTGTGAGTACACGGTTAAGAAAGACCAACGATGAAAAGAGAAAGAAAAAAGAAAGGAAAAAAGAAAAATCTTATATACAGTGATTGCAAATTGGCATGCTTGCTTCTTTTTTTGTTTAAACAATCTGGGCTTTTTATGGGAATTTATGGGCTAAACAATAATAAACAAATAACAATAAAACAATTCATGTTCCGATTAAAACCAACACAAAGGTGATGCCTCGTGTCAGACCAGGCTCTTGGGTGGCGGGAGGCGCAGGATCACCGCTCTAGGGGAGACCACCCTCATTAACGCACGATCAAGTCATTACCGGCAAGACTAACGAGCACACCGCTCTAATTACCCTAATAAATATGGTTAGAGGCAAATAATCAATGAGTGTCTAATCCCCCGTTAATGTCACCCTTGGCTAGATAATTTGAGAGAGTAGCAACAACGATGGGGGTGCTGAGAGTACCTTTTTTAGCAGTGGCCGCTGTGGTACGTAGTAGCGGTGGTGGCAACACTGGGAACGGGATATTAGTAATGGTGGTGGTGGTGGTGGTGGGAGTAGTATAAGTATTAGTAATAACAACAGAAAAGTAATAATAGCGACAGTAGCAGTATTAACAGAAGCAATACTAATATTATTAGTTGTAGAAATTATAGAAATGTCACCAGTAATAAAATAAATAACTATAGCAATAGTATAGTAGTAGTAGTAGTAGTAGTAGTAGTAGTAGTAGTAGTAGTAGTAGTAGTAGTAGCAGTAGCAGTAGCAGTAGCAGTAGCAGTAGTAGTAGTAGAAGTAGAAGTATTATTAGTATTAGAAGTATTAGTATTAGCATTAGTATAAGGAATACTAGCAGTAACGGAAGTGGCAGCAATGGGTATGTGAACCACAATAAGCAAATCTGCATCCACGTGAAAGTAATTGTTCTCACGTTGAAGGGAGAGTTTAATCCAAGATTCCTTAACTGTATTTCAGGATAAAATCCAAAGTAACGATATTACACCTGTTTAATTAGAGTGCGTATTTTATTACTTCTCCGGTAAATGCTGATATGGAGGTAAAGAAAAATCACGATCCTTATTCGCTTATGAAAAAAAAAAAAAAACCCTGACCAGTATCATAGCGATGCTTTTAGATTTTTCTTTATGGTATGAAGCTTTCAGTAAAATAGTTAATCTTTTATATGGGTTTGCTTCAACTGAGTACGACATTTCACCTTTGCAACAAATAATATAGCATTTTTTTTCTCTCTTTTTGCACTCATTGCTATTTCAATCAACAGATTACCGGGACCAGTGATGAGGCACCAACGCTAATCAATCAATCATAAGACATTTCACACGATACTGAAGTCATTAATCATATTTCTGCATTATGTCTATCAGCTTGTTACCATTTACGTACGTACTAGTCACTCAGTACGCTTGTCAGATTTTACTATTCCTTCCTACTACTAAGACAATTCACACGAGTACTGATGTCATTAATCATGTTTCTGCATTGTCTTTCAGCTTGTTAATGTTCACTTACTAGTCTTTACGTGCGTTTGTTAGACTTCACTATTCCTTCCTCGCATAAAGAAAAATAAGAAAAGGCAAAAATAAGGAAATATCTAGAATGTTGCACTAATTGTTACTCTTTGTAATAAGGAGAATGACGGTGATGGCAGTGATGTGTGTGTGTGGGGGGGGAAGGGGGGATTAGGTTTGCACCAGTTGGGGACGATGAGTACAGCAACAAGATACAGAGTGGTGCGGAAGAAAAGAACAAGAGAGAGAGAGAGAGGGAGAAAAAAAATGAAGACGACCATCCTGTCAATTGGAATGCTCAAAATAATTAGTTTACTTTGGGGTGATGGAAGCAGGACCTCCTCTCCTGCACTGCTGCCCTTTATACACGCTGAAGCTCCTCCTTTGCAAAGCGTTTAATTAGTGAAATGGGTAGATAACTCTCTTCCCCTCTTCTCTATTCATTACCCTCTATGTTGATTTACACATCGGCACACAATAGACAGGCCCCGCTACGCCCCAGCTGGCCATCTGTGTCAATCTGATTATTGCCTACACTCCTCCTACTCAGTCAATGTTAAAAGATCCGTGATGAATATTTCGTCAGACTGAAACTCCTTCATACTCTTTATGATTGAGACACACCGTGCACGCTCCTCCCTCTCGCTCGCCTTTCTTGCCGTCATACTAAGTCTCAGGCACTCGGGATAATGAGTCATTGATCAGCATGGGCGGTTCCCCTCGCGGGCACTAGCCTAGCCTCACTCAGGGTGTGTTGTAGTAGTAGTAGTAGCGGAGGGAATTCACTAAAAATCAGGCAATTATAAGCTATAGTAGAAATGTGACATACAGAAAATTTGTAACCGATACATTTGTTTGCCTTACTAACACGGACATTTGTCAATCAGCATTTCGTTCCTAATGATAACTTGCTTTTTTTGGTATGTTTTTTTTGTTCTGTCTCTCATAGTTTGAGCATCGATTATTGGTAACAATATGTAACAAGTAATGGATTACTATAAAACAATTCATCAACACAACATAGTAACACTGAAAATTGTCACTTTTTACCTCTTGTTTTATTTTAACATCCTCCAAATACAGAAGACCCGCCATAGTGTCTCTACGATGCCTAATGATATCCATTTGCGGCATTTCCAGCAGGTATCATAATCCAGCAGGTTAGTGAAGACATGTCAGCATTTGCAAACTCCACACGACACTTTTCAGCCGCCTTAATCCTTCACTCCAGGCTATAATCAAGGGGGGCCATAAGCGTGTCACAGAGAGGAGGAGGAGGAGGAGGAGGAGGAGGAGGAGGAGGAGGAGGAGGAGGAGGAGGAGGAGGAGGAGGAGGAGGAGGAGGAGGAGGAGGAGGAGGAGGAGGAGGAGGAGGAGGAGGAGGAGGAGGAGGAGGAGGAGGAGGAGGGGGACGAGGAGGAAGAGAAGGAGGAGAGTGGCGCGCCTGTTAATTAATCTCACCTGAACCAAAAATATCCTAGAAATAATTTAACGGAGATTAAAAACTATTTAATCACGTGCTGAGTCAGATTGTAATCATCTTTGTGGTTCAATTTATCTTTTTTCTTCCCACAAAGCATGATAATTATACGGCCAAGATCTGCAAAACTAATGTTATTATGAAGGTTTATGTTTTTTTTTTCTCATATTTTTTTTTAGTATAATGATAATCTCTATTTTTTCTTAATTCTTTCTATTTTATTTATCTTATTTTTTCCTCTTTCTTACTATTATTAAAATCATAATTAACATAGAAGAATTTTTGATGTTGTTCTGTTGTTAAGGATCAGAATTCGATGCTAAACTATTATTAAAATCTCGACAAAAAATTTTCTGAACACTTCATAATCTTCGTTACATCGTGTTAGAATTGTCCGAGGTTAAGGCGGTGAAATGTTCGAGAATACTGCCCTCAGATAGATAGGCTGGTCCCAGATGGTGACGAGCAAGCAGAGTGTGAGGACGGGGCATGTGGTAGACAGACGGGTGGAGGAGCTCAGGGAAAGGCACATTGCAAGACTTGAAACTACAGTGATATCGAATTAATTCCCAAGATAAGTCAAGATTTTGCCGTTGTATTCTCTCTCTCTCTCTCTTGTTTGCTATCTTGTTTTCACTTCTTCACTGTTGTATATAATCTTATGGAACCTGATACATTAATGTGATAATATCTGTCATCTATCATTATAATTATGATCATCATCCTCGCTTTCATCCTCATAATTCCTGCTCATTGACGGGTCGGTAATGGTCCTAGACTCAGAGAGAGAGAGAGAGAGAGAGAGAGAGAGAGAGAGAGAGAGAGAGAGAGAGAGAGAGAGAGAGAGAGAGAGCAAACACTGGAAGGTCACTGATGGGCTTCCGTCCGTATGAACGCCACTGTTTTATTGAGTGTCTTGGATTGTAATACGTGGGGAAAGTGTGGTGCTGCTGTCGTGGTGTCTTTGAAATACTGTTAGTTGAATGGTGTCTGAATAGCGTAGAAGTATTGCTTGTGGTGAAGAGTGAAGGGTTATTAATAGGCCTAGGATGGCTTTACTGTATCTTAGTAGCTATTGGTCTACACTCGTTATTTGAAACTATTATCAAACTCATTGCATCTTTCTCACGGCAGTCCTGGATAGAGACAACTTTGGCAGAAGGTATAGTAACAAAAACGATGAGGTATCCTTTGCTATGGTTTACTCATTTCCGATCTTTAGCTTCGGGAACGATAAACGTCCTTTACTTGACACACTTGGCGGTATCATGCGAGTTATCGCTTGATCTTTCACAGGATCATCCACCTTCACTAATGGTCAATACAAGATTTACCTGCTGCACTCACTTACACTGGGCTTAGCACTTTGCCTCATGAAGACCTATCATCTGCTGAAAAATCATCAATTATTTGGTTCTAAGATGAAAATTTCAGCAGATGAAGACCCGAGACTGAAGGAACACAACAGCAGCTGGAAGTAAAGTCTGCAAAATTCATCCATTCATCGGCTAATCTAAGCAACACAACATTGATGCACCGAGTAGCCCTCCATGTTACTTTCAGTGCATGTTGTCTCCTTCAACCCTAACTCCGTCAGAACTGAAACATATTTTACCACGAATTTTGGAAATGATTAGATGATTTTATTGACAGCAAGAAGGGTCTATGGAGTTCAGGAGATTAATGGCCAGATCTGTAGTATTCTAATCTCCATTTGAGTTTCTGAGGCTGCAGAAAATCGTCAAACAATAAGCAAAATTAACATGAAAATGGATCTCAGTACTGAAGTACTCAGTACTGTCAAATTCTGCAGAGCAACAACCAAAAACAGGACTATAGATTGAAGGAAAAGAAAAAAATTGCAGGTGAATGTATGCATGTAGAAACTTATTCTACTGGTGACCAAGACGGTACTAGAAGAAATAAGAAAACTTGGTATAGCTCGTGTTGTTAGCGACAAGATAGGTAGGAACTCGTTGTATTTATAAATGCAAATATAATCTGATGCAATACTTCAGAAATGCTGACACAGCTTAACCCTCTACAAGGAGTTGCATGTGTTTATATATATATATATATATATATATATATATAATCTTTTTCTTTAACTTTTCCCATTTTTTGGCCTTCCTTCGTTTTCACTATTCTTCCTTTTATTTCTTTTCTCTTTTTTTTCTTTCAATATGATAATTCCGTCCGTCCTCCCTCACCACCTCTTCCCGCCCCTTTTCCTTCACTCATCATCTTCTCTCCTTGCAGACCAAACTTTCAGTGAGGTCGGAGCACGGGACGGTAAGGTGGAAAGGAAGAGGTACTCAGTTATCACCTATAGTCTTGCTGCATCCGAGCCTGGAAATCCATTATTATGATTATTATTGTTATTATTATGATTATTATGATTCCTGTTATTACTAGAAGTGCTTATTTGATTTACTGATTTGTTTTAATGTTTATTTTCTTTATTTTTTTGCCTGATCCACTACTGAGACCCTCTTTTTTTCGTGGATGTTTTTTTTCCATGAATGCTCACCACCCACCACCCATCCGTCCACTTCCCAACGTCCTCCTCCTCCCACTTATTCCTTCGCTTTGATGAATAATGGCCTTTATTTACACGATTATGCTTCTTTCTTTGACCAACCTGCTTATTCTCTCTTTCTCTCTCTCTCTCTCTCTCTCTCTCTCTCTCTCTCTCTCTCAGCCTCTCCCTCCCCGAGCCCCATTAGTTAAGTGCGAGGGAGAGGAAAATATCCAGTCGGGGACATTAGACAGAACAAACACTGATAAATTGAACAAACAAGCAGTTTCCTCAGCGACCTAAACTTGACAGGAAGAGATGGACGGGGGTGACTCGTAACGTATCTCTCGCCTCCCCCCTTTCCCCTCTCTCTCTCTCTTTCCCCTCTCTTCTCCCCTTCACCACTTGCTCTCCCGTCTTCTAGCCCCGTGACAGCTTCTGGGAGAGTAAGAGGGAGAGAGAGAAAGGGGAAGGGGGTGGTAGATAGGGTGGTGTAGGGAGCGTTGGGAGGGTAAATGTGAGGGGAGATGAGGGGAAACTAAAGAATTAAGAGGAAAGGGCTTCAAAGGGAAGTGTGAAAGTTGAGGGAGAGGAGGGTATGAAAACCGAGGGAGAGAGAGAGAGAGAGAGTGAGTGAGAGAGGGAGAAAGGGAGAGAGGGAGAGAGGGATGTAAAGAGGAAAGGTGAGAGTTATGAAGGCATTAAAGTAGCAAGAAGTGTGAAGTGAGGGAGAGGGTGAGAGGAAAGGGAAATGAATGAAAGGAAAGAAGGAAGGAAGGAAGGAAGGAGGGAAAGAAGAGGGGTAAAAAAAAAAAGGGGGGGGCTGCATTAGAAAGATTCCGAAGGCAGACGCGCGGTGCATTGAAAGCGAAAACCAAAAGGAAAGAGGAGAGAGGAGAGAGGAGAGAGGAGGATGAGGAAGAGGAAGAAGAAGAAGGGAAAAGGAAGGAGGAAAGGAGTGCATGAAATTCTCAACGATGTTCTCCCACACTCCCTCACCAACTCCTCCTCCTCCTCTTTTTTTTTCCCATTTTTTCCCTTCCCCGCCCTACTGCCCCAAAAATATGTAAGGATAAATAAATAGTGAAAGACGAGAAGGAAGAAAGGAATGAAAAAAAGTATATATGAAATTCTCAATAATGCCCTCCAACACTTTCTCACCGCTCTCTCTCTCTCTCTCTCTCTCTCTCTCTCTCTCTCTGATGCACCACTCCTCCCCATTACCCTCCTCCGCATCTCGCCCTCCTTCACCATTTCCACCACCCCCCCCCAAAGCTTCCCACACGCTCCCACCACGCCGACGCCCTTGCCACCCCACCCGACCACCCGCCCCGCCCCGCCCCGCCCCGCCCCGCACACC
>CM035195.1:707090-720198 GCA_020233015.1 Callinectes sapidus
TTTTTTCGGCGTCACCCCCTGTCTAGGTGTGGAGGTTCCTTTCGATAGCTGGCCTCCACTCTTTTTCTCTTCCTCTGCTTTGGTTTGTAACTGTTTTGTATTATATGTTTGGGGAGCTTACAAGTGTGCGTTCGTGGCCTTCTACACCATAAACCAGAGAAAAATTCAAGAAACTTACTCAACGAATATCCTTGCTCTCCCCTTTACTCATAATCTATACTAGATATTTCATATATCATCTTTTGCTAAAACATCTTTTTATGAAGGTAGGCGTTCTCTATCCACTCAGCTCGTTTTTCTCATCCCCTCAACTGCTTAGTCTGTAGAAAAGCACTAACGAAAAAATATTAATACCTTTATAATAAGCTTATATATTTTACCATGATACTAATGGTAATGAGGATGTGATATAGGAAAGTCTTTACACATTTTTCTAAATTAGATTTATATATCTTTTAAGTTCCCTTCTGAAATGATTTATATTACTATGATTACAAAGCATTTTAAGTTCAGTCGGTAAAGCGTTCCAGAATTCTGGTTCAAAGTTAAACATACAATTTAAATTATGTTGTACGATATTGTTAACATATCAAATTCATATTCCTGTTCCTTATGTTGCCATTGTTTTCTAAATTTTTAATGGCCTGTGTTCTGCATTTGTAAGTAATTTTTTTATAGATAAATAAGAGAACGAAATTCTTATGAACAGAGGAAAAATGCAATATCCCGTACTCTCAAAAAAAAAAAAAAAAAATGATTAACTGAATATAATTTTCTCTTGAAATATATATATATATATATATATATATATATATATATATATATATATATATATATATATATATATATATATATATATCATTATTTTTTGTTTGGATCTACTTTTCATTTATCAGGAACTGATGGCCACGCACATGCCCATACAGCCACACAATACACAAGTTGAGAATAACATAATATATGATGAATACTTAGCATTGCTTCTGTGGTGAAATGATAACGAATCTTGTACATTATACAACACATTCTTGAATGCTTAGAATGCACATGATTTATCTGATACTGCCAATTCAATTTTTTGTCTATTTCAACAACAAGGAATTTCACTTGTGTTACAAGTTTAAGAGATTTACCTTCTAATTACAATGGTGGCCCATAATTGTCCAAGGATTGATTCTGAATTAGAGTATGATTAGTTTCGAAAATTCATTTTGATTTATCCATTGGTTGATTAATTTTAATTCTACAGTTAAGACACTATGTTAATTAGATATATCCTTATCTCCTAATAGCAAATTGGTGTCATGGGCATATAAAGTACATTTTAATTTAGAGCTTGCATTGATAGTATTATTTATGTAAACAAGAAAAAGTAATGTCCCTACGATTGATCTCTGTGGTACACCTGTAGTTATGGTTTCCAAGGGAGAATATTTGCCATTACAATACACAGATTGCATTCTGTTACTTAAATAAGTTGACCAAAGTTGAAATGGCCAGCCTCTATTACCAATACAGCCTAATTTACATATCAATATATAAAGGCAGAGGGAGTGGAATGCCTTCGACAAATAAATAAACTATTTATAAACAATATGTGTAAACTGTAAAATTGCGGATATAGTGGATTGATTATTTTGCCCGAAAAAAAAAAAAAAATTAAAACTCTGATAACTAGTTATTATTTTTTTTATATAATCTACTCAACACGTTGCAATGATTTTCTCGAAAATTTTGCTAAAAGCAGGTAATAGGGACGATAATTATTAAAATCATAATTAACAACTTGGTTTTTGGATATGAATAACTTTGGCATCTTTTAATTTATGTGAAAATATTCCTTCTCTCTCTCTCTCTCTCTCTCTCTCTCTCTCTCTCTCTCTCTCTCTCTCTCTCTCTCTCTCTCTCTCTCTCTCTCTCTCTTTAAGAAAGGAAACATTGTGAGTTAATGGTTTGGACAAGGAGATAGATGTGTGCTTCAATATTTTAGGCAACCCTTCGTCATACAAGGATGTGTTAACTTTAAGGGCCTAGAGATGGCCTTCAATTTTGGTGGTATTTGCGAGAGGCAAATACATAGAAAACAGTGGAGAATTTGTCAGATATTTACGATGACTATTATCTTGTACATTATTGCAGACTAAACAAACGTTTTCACTGTAGCAGTCGCCTGCTGGTTATCCAGCCAGCCTTATTCCTTACAGAGCAAGCGCAGAGCTCATAGACCGATCTTTGGGAAAAGTTGAAACGACATCTCACACTACACACCGGGACAGAGGGGCCACTAACCCTCGAGTTACATCCCCTACCCATTTGCTGATTGGGGAACAGGGACTTCCTCATTTGTCCTTGAGGAGGCCTATAGACACTTTTTTTTTTTTTTTTTTTTTAGCTACCATGCACTCAGCGCCTACACATTTAAAGGAAAGGGTAACAGAAAATTCATGTAATCTAATTGAGCTAAGTCCGTTAGAAATCTATATGGCGACACCACTGTCATATCTATTTCTGCATATAGTATAGACAAGGTGTAACCCGGCAGCTGATAAAGGCTGACGAGGGCATAACTAAGTCTTGGCTTAGTTAGAGCTAAAACAACGAACTTTACGTTGGAAATTACTAATGAGGTATCCACCAACAATTGTAAGGTCGTGGGCACAGACCCTATATTCATATTTAAAAATTCATTAAACTCTCATTACCAATTAATGTTAGAGAGTCTAAGAAAACATATTCTGACATAGTGATGTTTTGATATGAAGAAAATACACTAGAATGATTTGCACCTAATACACTATCATATTTGTCACCTAATAAATCAAAAGGATTAAATGAAATGTTGCCATATATTGGAAACTGGTGGGGAAAATCATCAATTATTTCTTCATCATTTACAGAAGCAAGCGATAATTAAGAAGAATATGATTCAGAGGACATTGTATGTAGTGACCGATATTAATGAGGTCACTCGATGCTAACATGGACCAGGTGCAGAGTTATCTGACGCCACTTCTCTGCTGGGGCTACCATGTGGTCTGGATTTTATCTGGCATAACACGTGGGTCGCCAGGTGAGGTCAGCAGCGACGACCGTGGATGAAGTTGGGCAGTACACCTTCCACCTCCAACGTTGACGGTCAACACACTTCCCCCTCGAACCGAGTCCCCATGTGTACTCAGAATAAACAGGTCTTAAAAACATACTTGCCTTTATCCTTCTGTGTCAAGAGTACAGTGAACACTACATTTGGTGACCCAGTGTGCTGTCTTGACTGCTGTATGGCATTCAGGTACCATTCCTCCTGACTGGAAGAAGAGGTTGGTCGTCCCTATCTGGAAGGGGAAAGGGGACCGTCAAGACTGCAACAATTACCGTGGAATAACACTGGTCAGCGTACCAGGCAAGGTGCTTGCCCATTTGCTGCGGACACGGATCCGCACTCACCTGCTGAAGCATCAGAGACCTGAACAGTCAGGGTTCACGCCCGGTAAGTCAACAACTGACCGTATCCTAGCGCTTCGCGTACTGGTGGAGCGCCGTCGTGAGTTTCGACAAGGAATGCTTGCAGCCTATGTCGATCTCAAGAAGGCGTTTGACTCAGTGCATCGAGAGACACTCTGGGATCTTCTGCGTCTCCGTGGGATTCCTGCAATGATTATTGGTCTATTAACTGGCCTGTACTCCGGGACTGTAAGTGCTGTGAAGTGTGGAGGAGGCGAGTCCAGCTTCTTCCCTGTGAATACAGGTGTGAGGCAGGGCTGTGTGCTTGCTCCATCACTTTTCAACACATGCATGGCTTGGGTACTAGGCAGAGTTGTGGAACAAAGTCATTGTGGAGCATCTGTCGGCAACACCAAGATTACAGATCTTGTTTTTGCTGATGATGCAGCAATCTTCGCTGAGTCACTGGAGGTTCCGGTAATGGCTCTAGAGGCACTGCACGAGGAGGTGAAGCCCTTGGGACTTAAGGTTTCCTGGGCCAAGACCAAGGTCCAGGTGTTGGGAGGCGTGCTGGATGAAACAGTACAGTCTGTCCATGCGTGTGGCGAGGACATTGAGATCTTGAAAAGTTTCACATACCTTGGTAGTGTAGTACATAACGATGGTGGCTCGAGCCAAGAAGTCACACGGCGGATTGGCCTGGCCCACGGCGTTATGGATTCGCTCAACACGAGTATTTGGCGTTGTCGATACCTGTGCAGACGGACAAAGATTCGGATCTTCAAGTCGCTGGTGATCCTTGTCTTACTCTATGGATGTGAGACATGGACGCTGAACACCGACCTGAAGAGGCGAATTGATGTCTTTGGTACGAGATGCCTTCGCAGGATCATGGGATACCGCTGGTATGACTTTGTGTCAAATCAGCGATTGTTCCACGAGACCGATTCGAGGCCTATTACTAGCATAGTCCGTCAGCGCCAACTGCGGCTATATGGGCATGTGGCGCGATACCTGGAAGCCGACCCTGCTTGTCGGGTTGTTTCCGTAAGGGACAACCCAACTTGGAGGAGGCCTAGGGGACGCCCACAGAACTCTTGGCTGCGGCAAGTCGATGCCTCCTGCTGGGAGTTACTCGGTATGGGAAGGGAGCCTGCATGGAGACTGGCGAGGCGTGACCGCCTGGAGTGGCGCCGTAGGGTAGGCGAGGCAACGCGCCCCCCGGCGTATGCCCCCCATGATATATATATATATATATATATATATATATATATATATATATATATATATATATATATATATATATATATATATATATATATATATATATAATTTTGTTAATATCATGTATTCTTTTTCCTATACTCCCTTGATAACTAAACCTACACGCGTCAGTTGATTGTGCTACACTTATAGATAATATCCTGTCTACTGAAGTTGAACACTACGTTAGGAACTGCATTCTGTACACCGACATTACTCACTATTTTCCTGTAACCTCTTATTTCTCTTGTAGTAAGAAGACGACGAGAAAGAACGTAATTTCCAAAAGAATCTTTTGCAACAGTAATATCAATAAGTTTTTGCAAATGGTTACTAATGTTAACTAGAATGATGAATATACTCATAGCTCATAGTTCATAGCGCTAATATAGGTTTCAATGTTTTCACAGACAAAATTAATGAACAAACAAAGAAAAATGTGCCCGTATATTACTTCAGGTCTAAAAGCAAGTATTGAGGAAAAAAAAAAAAAAAAAGGCTGGAAAGACTTGCGGTCAAGTGGCCACTGTCATTCAGGGAAAAATATAAGATTTATATAAATAAATTAACTAGTCTACTAAGATTGGCAAAAAGTAATTACCGTAGAGAATCCCATTACAATAATCAAGGTAATGCAAAGGAAACGTGGAAAATCTTAAATACCATTCTTGGAAAGCAAAATCATAACCACCCTAATTACTTAGACATAGATTGTGATACAGCAGTCATTCCAGAAGCATTCAACAGTCACTTCCTGGCTGTGGGCGAGTCCAGAGAGGCGGCCAGAGTGCCACCGAGTGGCGCTCACCACTGCCCCGAACGCCTCTCTCAACCTCGCACATACAACTCAACAGTAAATTGAGAAAATTTTAAATAATCTTAAATCTCAGCAACATGCTGCTCTGCCTTGGCCTTGCTAGCATCTACTTTTATGCTGGGGAACCTTTAATTCCAGCACCTGTTTCTTTTGCAGGAGCTGCTAATCTGTGATGATGAAGCAGGGAAGAATGTTGGAGCCCTCATCCGCGGATGAGGTGTGTCATGATTGTTGTTGGCTCTCTCGTCTTCAGTACTGGGGAAAGGGCTGATTCTGTAATGAGAATTAATGTAAAAAATGTCAAGTGAAGGAATATTAATATACAAAGATTATTTCTTAAGGTGTTATACCTATTATGAGTTTAATAATTCCCCCAAACATATAACATGACATTTAATAAATATAAATAGGTAGTTTTCTTCCTTTGAAAAAGGATAAATACTTATGAAAACACTGACTCATCATCAACATCTTCATTTCTATGATGTATAATGAATTCGTTGTTTATCATGATGCAAATGTGTGTACAATAATAATTTTCGTATTATATAATATTTTAAGTTAGTTTTGTTATGTGTATAATACCTTGTGAGTACTGCAAAAGACATCCTTAGAACATCAATCAATCATGGGGGGCATATGACGGGAGGTGCGTTGCCTCGCCTACCCTTCGGCGCCTTCCCTGGCGGTCATGCCTCACGAGTTTCAATGCAGGCTCCCTTCCCATACTGAGTGACTCCCAGCAGGAGGCATCGACTTGCTGTAACCAAGAGTTTTGTGGGCGTCCCCTTGGCCTCCTCCAAGCCGGTGTTATTCCTTTCGGAAACAACCCGATAAGCAGGATCGGCTTCCGGGTATCGCGCCACATGCCCATAAAACCGCAGTTGTCGTTGACGAACTATGCTAGTAATAGGCCCCGAATCGGTCCAACGGAACAGTCGCTGATCTGACACATATTCATACCAGCGGTATCCCATGATCCTGCGAAGGCATTTAGTACCAAAGGCATCAATTCGCCTCTTCAGGTCGGTGTTCAGTGTTCATGTCATACAACCATAGAGTAAGACAGTGATCACCAACAACTTGAAGATCTGAATCTTTGTCCGTCTGCACAGGTATCGACAACACCAAATACTTGTGTTGAGCGAGTCCATAACGCCGTGGGCCAGGCCAATCTGCCGTGTGACTTCTTGGCTCGATCCACCATCGTTATGCACTACACTACCAAGGTATGTGAAGTTTTTCAAGATCTCAATGTCCTCACCACACGCATGGACAGACTGTACTGTTTCATCCAGTACACCTCCAAACACCTGGACCTTAGTCTTGGCCCAAGAAACCTTAAGTCCCAAGAGCTTCACCTCCTCGTGCAGTGCCTCTAGACCCATTACCAGAACCTCCAGTGACTAAGTGAAGATTGTTGCATCATCAGCAAAAACAACATCTGTAATCTTGGTATTGCCGACAGATGCTCCACAATGACTTTGTTCTACAACTCTGCCTAGTAGCCAATCCATGCATGTGTTGAAAAGTGATGGAGCAAGCACACAACCCTGCCTCACACCTGCATTCACAGGGAAGAAGCTGGACACGCCTCCTCCACACTTACAACACTCACAGTCTCGGAGTACAAGCCAATTAATAAACCAATAATCCTTGCAGGAATTCCACGGAGACGCAGAAGATCCCAGAGTGTCTCTCGATCCACTGAATCAAACGCCTTCTTGTGATCAACATAGGCTGCAAGCATTCCCTTTCGAAACTAACGTCGGCGCTCCATCAGTAAGCGAAGCGCTAGGATACGGTCAGTTGTTGACTTCCCGGGCTTGAACCCTGTCTGCTCAGTTATCTGGTCCTTCAGCAGGTGAGTGCGGATCTGCATCAGCACCAAATGGTCATGGTTCCCAGCAAGTCTGGCAGCGCAACTCTACCGAGGTGAAGCCGCTCCGTGACCTCGGGCGCTCCCCAATGCATTCCTTGGTAGCCTCAAGAGTCTTACGTTTGAAGGTATCCCATAGTTCTTCAGGTTCCTTAAGGGTGTTGAGCGCTTCAAACCAAGTGGAGACTGTCACTGCATACTCTTGGGCACATGTGAAGTCCTTCAGTTTCTCAAGATGAAACACAGTGTGGTTACATATCTGAGGCTTTCTGGATTTGACATGAAGCTTGAGTGTAGCAACAACAAACCTGTGATCTGTCGCAAAAAACTCGGCACTCCGAAAAACCCTGCAGTTCTGGAGGATCCTCCAACGAGTACTGACAAGGACATGGTCGATCTCCTTCGCTACCTCTCCGGCATTGCTGTACCAAGTCCAGCGGTGCAGCGCTGCTCTCTGATACCAGGAACCTGCAATTCTCAGCCTTTTGGATCTTGCAAAATTCAGAAGGAAGGAGCTGTTGTCATTCCTGGTACCAGAACCATGAGAGCCAACACATATTTCGTAGCCAGCCCTTTCAGAACCAGTGACAACATTAAAGTCGCCAAGGACAATGAGTGCATCACGACATGGACACTGGTCCAGTACAGAGTCGAGTTTGGCGTAGAATATCTCCTTTTCTTCAGTTTCACACTCCTCAGTAGGATCATACACTGCAATAACAGACATGAAGCCTAAACTGTGCTTCAGCCTTAATCGCATTATAGGCTGATCAACCGGAACAACCTCCACAACAGATGGCTGCAGTCTGCTCGAGATTACCTATGGCCACCCCCTTGACATGGTGGCCATTGCTCATGTCGGACCAGTAGTAAGTAAAGCCCTTACTACTGGTCCCGCCATTACCAGGCCTCCTTGTCTCAGAGAGCCCCACTATATCCACCCTCACCCTACTGAGCTCATCCGATAAATGAGGCAGTCGTCGGTGATGCTCTGAGAGATTCAGGACATTCCAGTAGGACATTCCAATAGCCCACACGTAGAACCCTTCGAAGGTTGATTCCAGGAGTTCCCCAACATGTAGGCGCCACATCTGCAGCCCCACCGGCACCCCCAAAATTAGAAATTGGGCTAGAGGGTCCTCCAGCCCCTCTCAGGACACAGAGGTCCCGCAAACTTTCCCCCGCATCCGTCCTACCGGTAGGTAGACCACTCTGGTGCCTCGGCACCCGAAAGGTCTGCACGGTCGGATCCCCCATCATACCTGGATCGAGGCGGTGGTCAGAGGCTTGCCCACGCCTATAGCCCCTCCCCCGACCTCTGCCCGCAACATTGGTGACGGCTGTGGATGTTTTTTACAGGGAGGGGTTGTAAGCCCCATCCCAACCAGCTAGGTCAGCCATGGGCAGGGACACTGGTATCCCTGGGGGAAAGAACCCTGGCTGCCCAAAAAAGGAGGAAGGGGAGGCACAGATAAGGAGAGGCCGAGGGGGGAGGTAGAGGCACTCACTCCTCACTTGGAAAGGATCCACCCACCAACATAGAACATAGCTGATAATACTAGATTTGAAACAAGGTAGATAGAAAATAATGTATGATGCACTTACTTATAGGTAACCGATAATAACCATAAAAATTAAGTACTATGACAATTGTAAGTAGATGAATCACGGATATGAATATTTAAATAGAGTAGGTATTTAGCCCAAAGAACAAGCTATGACTGTAAGTCAGGACATCGTACCTTTTCCTAGCTAGAATCGGCTCTGCGCCACGGTAGCCTTTCCGGCTCAGTCAACGGTGGTGGACCAACTGAAATCAAGAAAATATAAGTGGCAGCATCTCAATATGACAGTTGTATCATCATTTACTCACCAATTATACTATTGTATATAATTAACTAATCTACCCTTACCAAATAAATCTAACATGACATGATGTTACTAAACTTAACCTAAATGAACTAACCAAATGATATCCCAAACTCCTAACTTAATTAAAGTAGCAATTTAACCTTCCTTACATTAACTAAATTAACTCAACTTTAATCTATTATTAGCTGACTTTAACAAAAGTAACAATTTAACATGTTTTACCCTAAGTAAATTACCTTACCATGTTAATAACCAAATCAAAGCAATCCAAAAGATATAAAGCCAACCAAAATTATATAATTATACAATCCTAATGTTAAATAAGGTAACTAAATAGATTCAAACTTCAAGGAACAGGAGTATTCTTGCCTGGCTGCACAGTGGTGGGAAACTTGTGATCATTAACACTCCTGATAATTTACAAAAAGTCGGGGTCACCACCCTGTCTTGGAAAACCCTAGTTTGCGTGAGCTAGTTGGGTTCTAGGATTGCGGTCGGGCACAGCACATGCCTAAGCATAATCCTGTTACAACTGTTACCCTGTAGCGCACACTCACCAAATACCTCTCTATGTATTGTCTCTCAATGTTTGTGGCATTAAATCAAAGCTTCTCTCTGCAGATTTTGTTGCTTTCATCAATGATTATCATATTATTTGTTTTACAGAAACTAAATGTGATGAAGTTGACTTGATCAACATGGAAGATAAAATGGAAAATCGTGGGTTTGATGTTGTTTACAGGAATAGGAGTAAATTATGCAGATTTAAGTCTGGTGGTATTCTTATTTCTATTAAAAAGAATGTTAGCTTTGAGTGGAAACTAATGAGATCTGAGTTTGATTCACTGCTTTCAGTAAAGATAGATCAAAGGTTTATAGGTTTAGATAAAGAGCTAGTTTTTAGTTGTGTTTATATTCCTCCTTCACACTCAAGATAGAGTAATGAAGAACATTTTGATCACTTGGATAACTTCTATTGACTTATACAAATCATGCTTAAGTGGATATTTTGTGAGGTGACTTCAATGTTCACACGCTTACTCTTCCTGATTTTTCTTCTAATGTTGATAATGGTGATCAGGTGACTGTTGAGATACCTTACACAAACTTGTCAGACTATGATATACCGGCTAATAGGGCTAATCAAAATTTAACACCTAACAGGAACTCCTTTGGTAGGAAAATGGTACCAAATTGCAAAAAAATAATGATGTGTTTATATTCAATGGTAGACTAGGGGAGGATTGTGGTGTTAGCAAACCCACTTCTACATATCACACAACATTAGACTACTTTTTAGGTTCACCATCTGTAATGCAGCTAGTAGAAAAATTTAAGGTACTTGACATTGACTCTATGTTATCAGATAGACATTGTGTGTTACACGCAAAATTCACATTTAGATGTCTAAGGTTCTTCAAAATCTGTCTTTCTTCTTAAAGTCAGTTTTGAATATGTTTTGATAGGCATTGAGTTGATAAGATAATTCTTTCTCTGTTTTTATGGTGACATTGTGAGAATAAGGGGGATGCATTTGTCAGAGTATTTTATGCAAAGGCCAACTTACTGTAAATATTTTTGTTGATGCAAAGCACAAATGTGAAGGTTCTTCAAACTCTGCCTTTCTTCTTAAAGTCAGGTTTTGAATATGTTTAAGTAGGCATTGAGTTGAATATACAATTATTTCTTTGTTTTGATTTTGAGACTAAGGGGGATTTATTTGTCGGAGTATTTTATGCAAAGACCAACTTAATTTAAATATATTTCGTTGATGCAAAGCACAAATGTGAAGATTCTTCAAAATCTGACTCTTTTCTTAAGGTCAGTTTTGAATATAATGAATTGATTAGATCATTCTTTCTTTGTTCTTCATTATTTATAATTTTGCAACAAAACTTTTACTTGTAAACATTTGCTTATATGTTCTTGTTAGTTTCTGTAGTAATATTCTTTGTTTACTTGTCAAAATGCTGTATTTGCTTGCCAGTCTGCAAAAGCTGTGTTTCATACTTTTGTTAGTCTGAGCTACTAATTTAAATTCATTCATTCATTCATCCATCCATTCATTTATTGATTCACCTCCACAGACTTGTTCACTCTCCACACCTTCCTGTCCATCTCACATTTCTTTCTCAAGAGAAACCTAATGTCTTTTCAACGACATCTAATCCTGTGTGAAATTTCTGCTGGTTCCTTTGTAATGGTCCGGTCTCGATGAGAAACAGAAACAATGTGGTAATTATTTATTTTGGTAATGAGTAGTCAGAGGTGGCTGGCTAGAGTCGTAGGTAGGATTTTCTTAGTGGTAACCTTTTAGTGGGATATAAGAGACACTGTAGAGCTTGATTTATGGACTTGCATTGAATATCTCTTTGTACAGCTTGAGTTGACGTGACGAATATATGAGTACCGAGAGAATGATGAGTTTTGGTGATTGAGCTGAATGATCGAAAGATGTAAAGTGATTGATGAGTCTTGAATGATCTAAAATGAGTAGAGATATGCCGGGGGCGTGGCTAAAGACAGGAGGCGTGACCAGAGGAAAATTTGGAAATATCCAGTTTGGGTTAGAGTCAAGTAAGGTTAAGGAAGATTAAGGTTTCCGGGAAAACTGGAAATCATTCCATTAGGAGCCGCAACAGCTTAGGTCATATGGCACCAATAGGGTTAACGGGAGGGCGCTACATCTCCCACTAGGCAACTAGGTTCGACAAGGATTCGAACCCAGGCCGCCAGCACCGGAAGCCCAAGACCAGCCGCCTTAACCAGCTATGCCACCCAGCTCCCAGGTTTAGCGTGAGACTAAAAGCCCACAGAAATTCTACACAGGATTAGATGTCGTTAAAAAAAACATTAGTTTTCCCTTAAGAAAAAAGTGTGATATGGACAGGAAGGTGTGGAGAGTGAACACGTGCGTGTGTGTAATTCACTGTCGTGGTCACCTGCTGCTCACCCAGCCAGCCTTTACCCTATGGAGCGAGCTCAGAGCTCATAGACCGATCTTCGGGTATGGCTGAAACCACATAACACACTACACACCGGGACGGCGAGGCCACAACCCCTCGATTTACATCCCGTACCTAGCTGCTGCTAGGTGAACAGGGTCTAGATACACATTAAGATGCTTGCCCATCCCGCCCCCGGGATTCGAACGCGGGCCCTCTCGGTTGTTAGCCGAGCGTGCTACCACTACACTACGCGGTGTGTGTGTGTGTGAGTGTGTGTGTGTGAGAGAGAGAGAGAGAGAGAGAGAGAGAGAGAGAGAGAGAGAGAGAGAGAGAGAGAGAGAGAGAGAGAGAGTGAGAGAAACTGATACACGTGTATGTTGAGTATAATCTTTGAATATGCATTTTTTCAATCTTTGGCATAGTATGAACATTTTCATTACTCTCCTGATTTACACATTCTCTGCCTTGATCTGTAATGATATTCAAAGGAGAACCATATGTGAAAATCATTTCCATAACAGCCATTGCCACACTACGAGCACTAATGTCCTTCAGAGGATAAGCCACAGCCCATTTGGTAAAAGCTGTGATGGTATTATGTACTCATTCCCAGTAGGTTTTGCTGTTAATGCGCCAAAAAAGTCTATTCCCAGCATATCCCATCTTCCTTCGGGCTTGATGGGATGTAACTCAGAAGCTTGAGTTTTTTCTTTATTGGAAAAATAGGACACTTTGGCACTTATTTATCTGAAACATTATGAGAACAAATAAATCATGATCCTTATCACAAACTTTTTTTCTTTTAAAAATAAAGACACATGAAGTCTCTCTCTCTCTCTCTCTCTCTCTCTCTCTCTCTCTCTCTCTCTCTCTCTCTCTCTCTCATAT
>CM035195.1:726804-749425 GCA_020233015.1 Callinectes sapidus
GAAGAGGAGGAAGAGGAGGAGGAAGAGGAGGAGGAGGAGGAAGAGCAGCAGCAGTAATAGCAGCAGTTGACTGACACACACACACACACACACACACAGACACACACACACACACGGACACACACACACACACACCTGGGCGAGTCGTAATCCAGAGGGTGGGTGTCACGGAACCAGGTGACAGTGCCCACGTTCTCTGAGTGGGTGTTGACGCGGCAGGTGAGGCGGATGGTGGAGCCCTTCTGGATGAACACCTCGGCGGGCCCCTCGATCCGCGCCTGCTGCACTGTGGGGGGCGAGACAAGCGATCACTTTAGCCAGTACACACCACCACCATCACCACCACCACCAGCACCACCACCACCACCACCACCACTGCAACAACTACTACATTCATTTCTGTTACATTTCTTTTACTAGGGACTGGCACATCAGTAGTTTATTTTTCTTTTTTAAACTTTTAATCACTTTTTTCTTCTTGCCTTTGGTTGTCTTCATCTCTTGTATTGAAGAATTATCTCTTTTTTTATTTTCAAGTCTAGGGAAGGGTAACAAGAATGATTAAACTAAAAGGGCCACTTAGATACCAGTTCTCAAATTCTAGTTCATGCTTTTTTTGTAAAGATGTATGGTTTTAGTGACATATTAGTGTGATTTTTATATTATTAACCCCCTTCACTCCTGAGACACATTTTGACCATAAGTTTTGGGGTTTTATTAGACGATTTTATTCACATTAGGAAGGGTCCATGGAAGTCAGAATATTAATGGCCACAGTCTGTACTATTTAAATCCCCACATGAGTTTTTGTAGCTGAATAAAACCATAATGAGGAGAATGAATATGAAAATGCCTCCCAGTACTGACGGGGTTAAACAGAAAAGCCCACTTACATGTCAGTCTCCCAAAAGGCTTAAGTTGAAGTGTTTGTTGAAGGGTGTATGTATGGTATTAGTGGGATAAAAGCGTGATATTTTTTTTTATATTATTAGTATGAGTAATGTCCATATAAGTGTGTACGAGTGTTTTTGTGTTTTATATGGTGAATTGAATGTAGTTTTTACGTTATTGGGGGAAGAAATAAAAAGTAAATGAGGGAAGCTGTTAGACCTATTTGTGGCAGTCCCTATGTGAACACCTCTGCCTATTTCCACTTGTCATCTTCACCCATAAAATACTCGTGTTAATTAACCTGGCTAGCGGAAAACTTAATTGTAGATAATCCATGTGACGTTGCCATATCTCTCATCACATCAAAGAAAACGGAATAATAGTTCATTTTTATTCAATTTAATGCATGACTTCGCTAAAAAATTGACGTGAAGATCTCTACAAATGATTATGCCATAAGTAGATCTCTCTCTCTCTCTCTCTCTCTCTCTCTCTCTCTCTCTCTCTCTCTCTCTCTCTCTCTCTCTCTCTCTCTCTCTCTCTCTCTCTCTGTGTGTGTATTCTATTTCTCATCCTTCATTAAACTAAATTAAATACACTATCTTGTTACATGTTTTGGTTTTGGATGTTACTCTACCGCTGTGTGTTAAATATAATGATGTTTGATAAATTACACGAGAGTTTGTTAAGTAATTAAATATAAAGTTATGATGCTAATAGAAGTGTAATTGGCCACTCAGAACAATTACATTCCTGCCTTGTGAAATGTCCCATTGTGTTTTGTGACTAAAATTTGAGTTTGTAATTTGAGCAACACCAGAAAGACTTAATTTCACTCTCTCTCTCTCTCTCTCTCTCTCTCTCTCTCTCTCTCTCTCTGGCGGAATGAGATTAAGTGGCAAATTGTTATTAGTTATTCCTTTTGTGTGTGTGTGTGTGTGTGTGTGTGTGCCCTATCTCCCTTTGTATATTCTCTCTCTCTCTCTCTCTCTCTCTCTCTCTCTCTCTCTCTCTCTCTCTCTCTCTCTCTCTCTCTCTCTCTCTCTCTCTCTCTCTTTACGCCTCGTTAGTTTTGAGTTGTTCATGTTTTCTTTTCTTCAGTTTTCTTTTTCTCTTTGTGTCAATGTTATCTCCTTGTTTATACCTTTATTTATCTATTTCAGTATTTCTCTCTCTCTCTCTCTCTCTCTCTCTCTCTCTCTCTCTCTCTCTCTCTCTCTCTCTCTCTCTCTCTCTCTCTCTCTCTCTCTCTCCATCTATCTATCTATCTATCTATCTATTTCTCCGCACAATATCATATTACAAATACAAATAAAAACAATGATCAAACAAGTTTCAATTAGTTGCCAGTCCATTTACAAGTCCAAAAAAGTTTGCCAAAGAATGGAATAAATCTCTTGAAACCTCTCCCTGGAGTAAAGTTAAGCCATAGGAAGTTAAAAATATAGAAGCTGCAATGGAGTTCCGCAGTTTACAAATAAGGTTGTTAATGAATACAAATACTGGTTAAAATATGCCATAGAGAGGTAAACAGAATAGTGGTTAGAGGACGAAGAAAGCCATGTGAAGTGAAACCGCGAAACGAGTTGATGCATGTAGTTAGCAAGATCAGAAGAGATGTCATGGAGAGAGCGATGGAAGACAACAAGAAATGGAACACTGCAGTGCTCCAGTCAAAAATAAATGTCTTGAACCGTCCCTCTTATATGGAGTGAAGTCATAGGAAGTTGGAAATACAGAGGCTGTAGGGAGTTCCAAATTTTATCAGAGAAAGGAATGAATGATTGGGAGTACTGGTTAACTCTTGTGTTATAGAGTTGGACAGAATAGGGGTGATAAGAAGAAGAAAGCCTTGTTTGGCGAGGCCACAGGAAGAGAGAAAGCATGCAATTAGTAAGATGAATAGAACAGTTAGCATGAAAATAGCGATAGAAAATAGGAAGAGATGCACCAATCCGGCGAAGAAGAGGTTGAGGACAGTTCGTGGATAACAGATGGATTGAAATACTGCATAGGATTGGACAGAAGCATATGTATACATATATATATATATATATATATATATATATATATATATATATATATATATATATATATATATATATATATTTATTGTTACGGCCTCTTAGTTAACCTTGACAAGGTCCCAACACAGACTGGATAACCTGTCAAACAGTAGATTAAGTAACTCCTTTATAATAAAAAAGAGGTGAAAAAGTGTAATAGATATGTGTGTGTGTGTGTGTGTGTGTGTGTGTGTGTGTGTGTGTGTGTGTGTTGACCGAGAAGTGTATCGTTTGTTGTGTAGTTCATCGTATCATTGGGAATATGTAAGTGTGTGTGTGTGTGTGTGTGTGTGCGAGAGAGAGAGGTGTGTCGTTTGTTGTGTTGTTCAGTGTATCGTTTGTGGTCGGAACCGTAATGGGCCATTGTAGGCTTCTGTCGCATCAAATCGGCCACGGACGCCACAGACTAAGCATTAAGCAAGCGGTTCCTGACACCTGATGTTTGTCCGCCCTTCCTCGCCACTTCATTTTGGCAACGAGGATCAGTGGCCATTATTCTCTTCGTACCTGCGCCATGCCAGTCTTCGGTCATCTCGAGCAGTTCCGGGAGGGTCAGGACTGGGCCCGATATGTGACTGTTCTCAAAAAACTATTTTGGTGCCAATGGCATCGTCGCTCCCGAAAAGCTACTGCAAGTTCTCCTGTCCTTTGTTCGCTTGGACACGTATGAACTCATCCGCACGTTGGTGGCGCCCCCTCTTCCCGAATCCAAAATTTTAGCTGAGCTGATTAAGGTGGTGCAGCGCCACATCAAACCGCCTCAGAACAAGATTGTGTCCCGCTTCAGTTTTATACCCTTTCACGGACGGAGGGGGAATCAATTTCAAGTTTTGTGGTGAAGCTACGCCAGGCAGCTCGAGACTGCAAGTTCGAGAGCCTGAATGAACATTTGCGAGATAGGTTCATTGTTTCTGTCGACGACAAGGAAATCCAGTCTAAGTTACTTGCCATTTCGGACGACGTGACCCTCGGGGAAGTCATGAAGGTGGCTCTGGCCATGGAGTCTGCTGCCCAGAATGCGAAGGACATCCAGGCTGCTGCGACGTCTTTTCCATCCCGGTCAAGTGATGTGACCCTGGTTTCTGAACGTCCTAGTGCTTCTCGTGACCCTTATTTTACCTGCGGTGGTGACCATTACCGCCGCCATTGCAAACTCAAGGATGATGTGTGCCATGCCTGCGGCTAGAGAGGACACATTGTCAAAGTGTGTTGCTTTACTGCCCGGAGTGGATGGGGCTCTGAAATGAGAGGCCGAAGGAAAAGTGCTCCCAGGAAGAAGGGTTTTAGTTCTGCTAATAGTACACAACCAGGATGATGCCGAAGTAACAAGTGAAGTGACTGTAGTGTAAAGGAGTGTTACACTATTGTTACTGTAGGGAAATTCCATAAGTATTTCTATGCAGTTGGACACCAGAGCAGCTGTATTGCTTGTTTTGAAGTGTACTTACCAGAAGCACTTCCAAGACGTGTACCTGAGCCCGTTTAAAGGTAGACTTACTACATACACACGAGAGGTCATAAAGGTTTTGGAGTCTGTTGACGTGGACGTAAAGTATAGTGGTCAGCAGACTAAACTGCCATTAGCGGTAGTTGATGGCGACGGACCGTCTCTGTTTGGACATAATTGGCTCAAACACATACGTCTGGATTGGTATAGTATTGGTACTGTTGGTGCTGCTACCCTCAAGGATGTTTTGGCAAAATTTCTCGGAAGTATTCCAGCGTGGTTTGGGCGTGTACAGCGGGCCTCCGGCGAGGCTACACATCGACTCCTCAGCTTGTCTCGTTTCTTCAAGGCCAGACCTGTACCATATGCTATTACACGTAAATTGCAAGATAAATTTACACTCTGCGTACTTTCAGGTTCCTGTACACGAAGAAAGTCTCCTGTATCTGACAGTTGACACACACCTGGGCTTCAAGGTAAAATGTCAGCGTTCACGCCGGCGTGAACGCTGCAGTGGGTATTTTTCAGCGCATTGTGAGTAGTGTGTTGAAGGGTCTAGACGGCGTATGCGTATATCTGGATGATATTTTAATAACTGGAAGGGATGTAGCAGAACGTCTACACAATGTCCAGCTGGTACCGGAGCGTCTCAAGTGAGCTGGACTAACCATCAACGAAAAGCAGTGTTCCTTCCTCAAGCCATCGGTTGAATATTTAGTTAATCGGATTAGCGCCGACGGGTTGCATCTTACCCCTGAGAAGGTGCGCGCTGTGAGAGAAGCCCCTGCACCTACCTGCAAGTCTGAGCTTAGGTCGTTCCTTGGCCTTATTAATTACTATGCTAAGTTCCTATCCAATCTGTCAACCACTTTCTCTCCACTTTATCACCTGATCAAGAAAGCCGTAACCTGGCCATGGGACAAGGAAACGATAACTGCCTTTGGGAAGGCGAAGGATATGTTAAGTACTTCCCATGTATTAGTTTATTATGACCTTGAAAAATCACTCTTCCTGGAGTGTGACACAAGTTGTCGCGGTATAGGCGCTGTACTCTCGCAGCAGCTACCGAATGATTCACGTTGGCGAGTGGCGTTTGCTTCTCGCACAAATTGTAAAGCTGAGGCGAACTATTCGCAGATAGTCAGGGAAGGGTTGGCACTGTTTTTTGACGTAACTAGACCTAGACAATACGTGTACAGCAGGAAGTTTACCCTGATTACCGATCACAAACCTCTTATACATTTGTTTTGCCAGACTGCTTCGCTTCCCACTATGGGATCTCCTCGTATACGATGATGGCCCCTGAGTCTCTCCGCCTACAATTACGACATCCAGTACAGAAAAGGCGCTGATATTCCTTGCGCCGACGCCTTAAGCTGTCTTCCCTTGTCTGACCTACCTTCCCGCACCTATACTCCCAAAGAGCTGGTGCTGGTTTTCAACTTGATGAACTCCGAATGTTTGGTAAATGTTGATAATATCAGAAGTGGTACCAGGCACAAAGTAACCTTGTCAATATTCCTGAGGTGGGTAGGTACGTTGGGGTTGGCCAAAGAGGGAACCAGGAGGTGTTATAAGTCCTTATTTCAGCAGGCGGCATGAACTCTCGGTGATTGATGGGTGCCTTACGTGGGGCTCCAGAGTAGTTATACTTGAACGCTCTCGCAATGCCGCGCTCTGTCTCCTACATGACACTCACATCGGTGGTGCCCGGATGAAGGCTGCGGACCGTAGTTACGTGTGGTGGCCGCTCACTGACAAGAACATTGAAACCACTGTGGAGACTTGCCTGGAATGTGACAGGCACCAGCCAGAGTCCCAAGTTGGTGAGCTCCATCCTTGGACATGGTCTTCAAGTTCGCTGGTCTAGGGTATACATAGATCAAGATGGCCCTTTTATGGTGAAACTTTTTTCTTGTAGTTATTGACACTCATTCCATATGGCTCGAGGTGAAGCTCGTGACGAATACCTCTACTATAGTCACTATCGACACCCTAAATTCGATATTTGCCACCTATGCACTACCAGTGACGTTGGTAAGTGACAATGGGACGACATTCACAAGTGACTCGTTTAAGGCAAATCGTCGAGAGAACGGAATCAAGTACATCACATCTGCTCCCAGACACCAAGCAACTAACGGTCTGCCTGAGAAGGCCGTCCAGACATTTAAAACAAGTATGACAAAAATGAGCGACTCCCTTCAGTGGAATGCCCACATCAATAAGTTTCTATTCCAGTACAGAAATACTCCTCGGAGTACTCCGCAATAAACTCTTGCTCGTTTGCTGCTAAAGCGAGATGTTTGCACACGAATACACATGATCCAGAGTGATCTAGATCAAAGCATCCAGAGGAAGCAAAGTAACCAGCGGAACTTCCACAACAAAAGGGCGGCGTCCAGATATTTTGAGGTGGGTGAGAAAGTATATACACATGGTAGACGACCACTGATAGCATGAATTCCTGGTATTGTCCAGTCCCTCACACAATGGGCGTGTTGTGCGGAGACATATCAACCATGTTCGCGCCAGCCACGCCGGTGTAGCTGGAGTGAGACCTGAAGAGGTCGAATTGGACTTAAGAAACCTAGGATTGGAGCGGAGGCAAACACCGACCGGTCCTGAGAATCAGCCACCTGCCTCCACGGTACCTGTGACAGCCTCGCCTAAGCCAGTGACTGCCGTCCCTAAAATCTTAGATCTTTCTCCAAATAGCCAGCTCTCTGGACCTCCTGACATGGATGCTATCGCTGGACCTGACGTCGTGGTCCCTAGACGGTCTGGTCGGATTCGGCGCGTTCCCGACCGTCTAGGGTATTGACGCAATGTTTAAACTCTACTTGGTGTATCTGGTGTTTTGATCTTATGAAGGAAGGAATATGTAATAGATGTGTGTGTGTGTGTGTGTGTGTGTGTGTGTGTGTGTGTGTGTGTGTGTGTGTGTGTGTGTGTGTGTGTGTTCGTGTGTGTGTGTTGAGCGAGAGGTGTATCGTTTGTTGTGTTGATCATTGTATCATTGGGAATATGTAAGAGTGTATCATTTGTAGTCGGAACTGCAATGGGCCATTGTAGGTTTCTGTCGCATCAGACCAGCCACGGACGCCACAAACTAAGCATTAAACAAGCGGCTCCTGACACCTGGTGTTTGTCCTGTCAAATAGTAGATTAAGTAACTTTTATGGTACAAAATATTGAGGTGAAAAGTAATAAGGCCACGTTACAACGGGTTAGGGTTAACTCAAGGGTGTAAGAGAAAAATAAATAAATAAATAAACAGAATTATAGGAGAAAGAGACTTAAGAAAAGTCTCAAATACTTACAGAATTTATTTACAATAATTAGGGTAAAGGTTAATAAGCACAAATAATAAGCACATAATAAGCACAATCATTAAATATTTCACAACATAAAAATAATCAATGGCTAAGAGGTACAACCAGTTAAATTATAAGCACATAATAAGCACAATCATTAAGTATTTCACATCAACATAAAAATAATCAATGGCAAAGAGGTACAAACATAACTTAAATGTTAGGCAAATAAGACCTGGTGGAGTCACACAGCTACGCAGGCTAGTAAACATAAAAACAGCTCCTACTAGTTACCAAGAAATTACACCACACACATGTACACTCCTGTAGCTGAATCAAACAATATGAAATGAACCCAACGCAAGGCAATAATAATGCTTGGATACATACAAGAACTGCACAACAACAACAAAAATATGGCGTACACTGATTATGCCACAATAGGCAACATCAGTCCGCTACTCCAAAAATACAGAATAATATAGGGAAGAACCCTTACACCACATTACCCATAAATCACTCAACAAAGTGGCAATAAAAGTGCCCAGGAGACAGAATCCTAACATCAAGAACAAAGAACAAAAAATACCAGCTACAAGGAGAGAGACAATGCGTAGGTAGCCCCAACCTGGTGGTCCGCTCCAGTCTGCTCTGCCCGGCTTGTAAACAACCCCATACTCCTCCCTACGCGAAGAAATACAATACGTCGTACAATGCTTATTTCATCTCGAGGCACAAATTACAACTCCCCTTATGCAAACGGGAATTACAGTTTCACTCTATCAATACATCTACACAGTTACTATAAATATAGTCACTACAACAATTAACGTGAGACTATATTGAACGACGCGTCACAGACGCGTAGTTATGACAACGTGACGCAACGTTACATCCCTCGAACTTTTTAGAAATCCTACGCATTTGTAAGAATATTACACTACACCCACGAATAACGACATGTATATAATAAATACATACAGTAAGTAATAGTAGGATAATACAATATACGATAAAGCACGGGTCGTCCTGGAAGCATTACAGACAAGAATCAAACAAATAAATATTGTTCGCAGGACGCCAGCAACAATTATTTGACATTACTATATGATGGTCGTATATATATGTATCCGAAATAACTAACTGGATTTCATATGGTAACTATCACGTGCATGATGCGGAAATGCTGAAACGTTTTAGCAAACAACAATAAATCATGGTTTTGTTATTAAAACATCACATTTCAGTCCTCGTTCGTCACTACCTGATACAACACATAACAGTAAGTATAGCTATAAAGCGTGTTCCAAATTTGCAACATCTTGTAAAAAAAAATAATAATAATGAAAAAAAATAATAAAAAATAATGATAAGCCGTTAAGTTTTGAGCACGGCAATCACTCAAATCTCACGTGACAAATATAAACAGACACACACACACACACACACACACACACACACACACACACACACACACACCGCGTAGTGTAGTGATTAGCACGCTCAGCTCACAACTAAGAGGGGCCGGATTCGAGTCCCGGGCTCGGCGAGGCAAATGGCCAAGCCTCTTAATGTGTATTTAGCCCTTGATAATCTAGCAGCAAGTAGGTGCGGGATATAAGTCGAGGTGCTGTGGCATCCCTGTCCCGGTGTGTAGTGTGTGATGTGGTTTCAGCCCTACCCGAAAATCGGTCTACGAGCTCTGAGCTCGCTCCGTAGAGTAAAGGCTGGCTGGCTGTCCAGCAGGCCGCGAGACAGTGAATTAATTTCACACACACACACACACACACACACACACACACACACACACACACTCAGATTCATATTCAGGTAGTTTATTAATCAAAGAAAAATACGTAATATAGAAATTAATGAAAGAAAATTTGGTTCAAATTACACAATTTTTTTTAATGCATATTTATTTAATAACCTTATTTAAACAAATAAACATAAAGATACATTTTGAGTAAACACAATAAGACTTGATCATGCTATTCAAAACACTTAACCTTGCTGAAATGTGTGTTAATTAAACTCGATTAAACTCCCATTAACTATAACACGTAGCAGTAAACATCTATCTATATTAAATTGAAATATCGAAACCGAATCACACACACACACACACACACACACACACACACACACACACACACACACACACACGCGCGCACACACACGCACGCACGTGCGCGCACACACACACACACACACACACACACACACTGGATAAACAACACATTTAAAAATATGCATGATATATTTAAAGAATAAACTTTCATAAAACAATATAATTGTAAAACTCTTACATTCGATATATGTGGTAAATATTATATTACAAAGATTCACATAAACCTAAAAGACATTCAAGTAAAGATTTAAATCAATATACTGAAATCAATCCTTATAAACGTCTCACGAGTACTTTATAAGGATTGCCCAGGCAGGGGTGGCGCCGTAGAGTAGGCGAGGCAACGCACCTCCCGGTGTATGCCCCCATGATTGATTGAATCCTTATAAAACTATATAAACAATATACAAGGATTGTAAATTCATACATAACCCAGAAGTTTCTCTGCTTAAACTTTAAAATATTTCACGTTCATCAAATGATAAGGTATTTTAGTACAAAGCCAACATCTTATGAATAACAGCACATATATTACCGTCTGTCATACCAAGCAATAACTCTTCGACAGTTTTTTTTTTTTTTTTTGTGGGTGCGTGTGTGTGAGAGAGAGAGAGAGAGAGAGAGAGAGAGAGAGAGAGAGAGAGAGAGAGAGAGAGAGAGAGAGAGAGAGAGGTTTATTTGCCATTATATCATACATCACATGTAATCATCAAAATATTTATATTATGCCTGGATCCAATGAGTATTAGGTCTTGCAGGATCCTTTAAAAATACAATAATAATGGCTGTCAAATATACATAAAATGGCTTAATTTTCTAAATATTCATGAGAGTGATAAACATAAGAACAAAATTTTATGAACTAATACCTAGTAATGTATAAAAATTTATACCAATAACACTAATGTACCCCAAAAAATAAGAATATAGAGCAAAAACTACAATATATCGTTATTAAGTAATAATTTCTTTAATTTTGACTTGCATCAAGATTGATGTAAGTTCTTCTGAGCACTGGTTCCATAATTGTGAGCCTCGATACAGAATACATTGCTGAGCATGGATGGTTCAGAAATGATGAATATAAAGTGTATTAGAATTTTTGGTGTTTACAGTATGCGTTATAAATTGAAAACCAATATTGTTCAGGTAAGTGAAAAGTGAGTTAAATACAAACAAGCAAGACTATAACTTTATGATTTCATTAACTTTCAATAAACTGTGGTCACTAAAGACGTTTTTTTGTGATCATAGCGTCCAAGGAAAAAAATTGTTCAGATGATTTTCTTCTGCATAGTGAAAAGACTGTCTAATTATGTTTTATTTGCATTACCCCATAGAGAAGCACAATATAGAAGATGTGGATAAACTAATGACAAATATATTTGCTTTAAAATATCAATATTACACCGACCACGTATTTTATAAAATATACCAATAAATCTTGAAATTTTAATTTTCATTGAATCTGTATGACATGACCGCTTAAGATTATTATCAGTGTATATTCCAAGAAATTTTGCTTCTTTAACTGAATCATGGGGGGCATACGCCGGGGGGCGTGTTGCCTCGCCTACCCTACGTCGCCACCCCTGGTGGTCACGCCTCGCGTGTCTCCATGCAGGCTCCCTTCCCATACCGAGTGACTCCCAGTAGGAAGCATCGACTTGACGCAGCCAGGAGCTCTAAGGGCGCCCCCTACGCCTCCTCCAAGCTGGCAGACTATGCTAGTAACAGACCTCGAATCTGTTTCACGGAACAATTGCTCATTTGACACAAAGCGGTATCCCATGATCCTGCGAAGGCATCTAGTACCAAAGACATCAATTCGCCTCTTCAGGTCGGTGTTCAGTGTCCATGTCTTACCACCATGGAGTAAGATATAGATCACCAGCGACTTGAAGATCTGAATCTTTGTTCGTCTGTACAGGTATCGACAACACCAAATACTCGTGTTGAGCGACTCCATAACGCCGTGGGCCATGCCAATCCGCTGTGTGACTTCTTGGCTCGACCCACCATCGCTGTGCACTACTACGCCAAACTGTACAGTACTATTTCATCCAGTACGCCTCCAAACACCTGGACGTTGGTCTTCGCCCAGGAAACCTTAAGTACCAGGGGATTTACCTCCTCATGCAGTGCCTCTAGAGCTATTATCTGAACCTCCAGTGACTCGGCGAAGATTGCTGCATCATCAGCAAAAACAAGATCTGTAATCTCAATGTTGCCGGCAGATGCTCCACAATAAATTTGTTCTACAACTCTGCCTATTACCCAGTGATGAAACAAGCATGCAGCCCTGCATCACACCCGTATTCACAAGGAAGAAGCTGGACACGCCTCCTCCACACTTCACAGTATTTACAGTCCCGGAGTGCAGGCCAGTTGATAGACCAATAATCATGCCGGAATCCCACAGAGACGCAGAAGATCCCGGAGTTATTATTGATGCATTGAGTCAACCGCCTTCTTGAGATAGACATTGGTTGCAAGCATTCCCTGTCGAAACTCACGTTACCGGGGGTGAACCCTGACTGTTCAGGTCCCTGGTGCTTCAGCAGGTGAGTGCAGATCCGCATCACCAGCAGATGCGCTGGTACCTTGCCTGGTATGCTGAGCAGTGTTATTCCACGGTAGTTGTTGCAGTCTTGACAGTCCCCCTTCCCCTTCCAGATATGGACGACCAACTCCTTCTTCCAGTCAGGAGGATTGGTACCTGAATGCCATAAAGCATTCAAGACAGCATGCAACCCATGGATCATGGCTTCACCAACAGCCTTGAGCACTTCTGCACTGATGTTGCAGATGGCAGCTGCCTTTCCACCCTTCAACTTTACCACAGCCTCTTTGATAACGTCAATTGAGGGTGCAGCTTCGTCAATGGGTGGATCAATACCCAGCGTCTACAACCCTGCAGTCTGGAACTGTTTGCTTGGAGGATCCACTGTGAACAGCTGCTCAAAATACCCAGCCCAACGAGCCATCTGCCCATCTGCGTTCGATACGAGGCAACCATCTGCTGTTTGGATAGCACTCACCTGAGAAGTAGACTTGGAGCAGAGTTTTTTTAAGGCTCGATAGGCAGGTCTGAGGTCATTAGTATTTAAATGACACTCGATATCGTCAGTGAGACCCCTGTCATACCTCTCCTTGTCTCTTCTCGGGAGAGTTCTGGTCCTATGTGACAGAGCCCTTTACTGGTCATGGTTCCCAGCAAGTCTGGCAGCGCGGCTCTCCTCAATACTTTCCAGTGTCTCCACTGAGGTGAAGCCACTGCGTCACCTCCGGCGCTTCCCAATGCATTCCTTGGCAGCCTCAAGTGTCTCACTTTTGAAGGTATCTCACAGCTCTTCAGGGTCATCAAGGGTGTCGAGCGCTTCAAACCGATTGGAGACTGTGACTACATAGTCTTGGGCACATGTCAAGTTCTTTATTTTCTCAAGATGTGGTCATATCTTGGAGACTTTCTGGACTTGACATGAAGCTTGAGTGTAGCAACAAGCTTGTATAAGTCGCAAAAAACTCGGCACTGCGAAAAACCCTCCTGTTCTGAAGGATCCTCCAACGAGTACTGACAAGGATATGGTCGATTTCCTTCGCTACTTTTCCAGCATTGTTGTACCAAGTCCAGTGGTGCAGAGCTGGTCTCTCATACCAGGAACCCGCAATTCTCAGCCTTTTGGATCTTTCAAAATTCAGAAGGAAAAAGCTGTTGTCATTTTTGGTACCAGAACCAATGGGACCAACACATAGTTCATAGCCAGCCTTTTCAGTGCCAGTGACAACATTAAAATCACCCAGGACAATGAGTGCATCACAACAGGGACACTGGTCCAGTACAGAGGCGAGTTTAGCGTGAAATATCTCCTTCTCTTCAGTTTCAAACACCTTGGTAGGAGCATACACTGCAACAACAGACATGAAGCCTAAACTGTGCTTCAGCCTTAATTGCATTATACGCTCATCAATCGAAGCAACCTCCACAACAAATGTTTGCAGTCTACTGGAGATGCCCATGGCTACTCCCTTGACATGGTGACCATTGCTCTTGCCGGACCACTAGTAAAACCTTTGCTACTGGTTTCGCCACTCCCAGGCCTCTTTGTCTTAGAGAGCCCCACTATATCCACCCTATATCCACGCCTACTGAGCTCATTCGATAAATGAGGCAGTCGGTGGTCCTCTGAGAGACTCAAGACATTACAGGAGCCCAAAAGCAGAATCCTTCAAAGATTCACCACAGGAGTGGTCCAACGTGCAGGCGCCACATCTGCAGCCCCACCAGCACCCCTGAAATTAGAAATAGGGCTAGGGGGTCCTCCCGCCCCTCCCAGGACATAGGGCTTGCGCAGGCTTTCCCCTGCATCCGTCATACCGGTAGGTAGGTCCCTCTGGTGCCTTGGCATCCGAGGGGTCTGCACGGTCGGACCCCCAGCAAACCTGGATCGGGGCGGTGGCCAGAGGCTTGCTTGCTCCTATAGGCACTACCCCGAACTCTACCTCTAACTCCGGCGGTGGCTATAGATGTTTTTTATAGGGAGGGGTTGCAATCCCTACCCCAGGCAGCTAGGTCACCCATGGGCAAGGACACTGGTATCCCTGGGGGAAAGAACCCTGGCTGCCCAAAAAGAAGGAAGGGGAGGCAAAGATAGGGAGAGACAATGAGGTAATCTAAGTGCACTACACAGTCGTCAATGTCATTCACTAACTGGTTCATAAGACGCTGGAAAGTAGCTGAAGCGTTCTTATGCCCATTAGGAATGACCTCAAACCTATAAGTATCTTGTGGCGTCACAAAAGTGGAAATTTCTTTGGCACTCTCTGTCAGGGGTATTTGCCAGTATCCCCGCACAAGATCAAGTTTTGTTATAAACTTAGTACACCCTAAAGTGTTAATGCATGTATCCACCATGGCAAGGGATAAGTGTCTGACTTTGTGAGAGAGTTAACTTTCCGATAATCTACATACTATCGGAATGAGCCGTTATGCTTGGGAACTAGGGTCACGGGTCATGACCACTCACTAGTACATGGTGTAACAAGGCCACGATCATGCTCACGATCATGATCATATACTTTATCTCATCCTGCATATCCTGGTATCGACTAGGATGAACTCTATAAGGGGGTAGTTTGACAGGTGTAGAACAAACCACATCTATATCACGGAAAGTCAGGTTAGTTTGTCCAGGGGAATCACCAAAAACAGATGGATACTTTTGTAAAAGGAACACCAGTTCAGTAAACTAGGGAGAAGCTATGTGTCACAGCTTCTCGTTCGACTAACCCAAAGCGTTATTGTTTTCCTTCGACCACTGCGTCACACTTTAAAAGCACGGGGAAAAACTAAGTTCATTACTCTCAAAATCACCTTCATCCTGGATCAAACTACTTGCAACACTGGGCAGGGGTTGGGGACGGTGATGTGGCTTCAACATGTTTATATGACCGAGTTGATGCCTTTTCCGCCTATCATGTGTTTCTACAAAATAATCTGTCTCACCCACTCGCTTGTAAACTCTATAGGGCCCCGAAAACTTTGCAGATAACGGCTAACCCTGGAATGGTAACAACACTAGTACCTCATCATTCTCCTGGAAAGTTTTCTCCCTTGTTTTTCTATCATACCATTCCTTCATGTTACTTTGAGCCTGAGTTAAGTTAGTATGGGCCACCTGTAAGCTCTGAGCGAGGCGTTCCTTAAAGTCAGTCACATATTGCAACACACTAGGAGGAGGACCTACAGTACCAATCCACCTTTCTTTCACTTACATCAACGGTCCTCGAACGTGATGTCCATAAATTAATTCATGTGGGGAGAAACCGACAGATTCCAAACTCCTCACAGAATTTATGCAGCATAGACTTTAATGTCTGGTGGTAGCGTTCAAATGCGCCCTGTAACTGAGGACGGTATGCACTAGAGACAACATGTGCTATGCCCAATTATGTTCAACTTTCCTCAAACATCTTTAACATAAAGTTTGTGCCCTGATCTGAGTGTACCTCCAAAGGCAAGCCAAACCTTATAAAAAAGTGCAAAAGTTCCCTTACCACTACTTTGGCATGCATAGTGCGTAGATGGATAAAACATCAAGAATTGTAAGGAGGTAACTATACCCTGAAGAAGTTTTAGGTAAGTGCCCCACAATATCGACGATGATCTTCTCAAAGGGGTTTTGCATGACAGGTATTGGTTTGAGAGAACTAACGGGCACTGGCTGGTTTGGCTTATCAGCGACTTGACAGGGGTAACACTCCTTGACGAAGTGGAAGACATCCATCTTCATATGCTTCCAGAAGAAATGTTTCCACAGGCATTGTAGGGTTTTGCGGTCTCCCAGGTGGCCAGCATGAGCCATCTCCAGCAACTGACGGCGACAATGCTGTGGGGCCACGAACTGGTGTGAATCTCACACTCCATCATCAACATTAACATGAAGAGGTTTATACCTCCTCCATGATAATCCATTCTTCACATAAAATAAACACCACTTTCATTTTGACATACATCCTCATCTACTGCAGTATTCCTAAGAGATGTAATCTGAGGATCACTTAACTGTAACTCCCTAAATTTAGACAAACCAATATCATTGAAAAGAGTAGGTAATGGGGGTTCAAACATTTGAGCCAGAGCACCTTCCTCAACTGCATTAGGCACGTCAGGCTGGCTAGTCACTGCACCATCAACCTCCACACTACCCTTATCACTGTTCTAACCCATACCACTCTCAGCAACAATCTCAGGGGCAGTGTTCATCACCTTTGCCATAGAACGGGTAACAATACACACATTAAACACCTCAGGATGCTGCTCCTCTAGAGAAATAGTTTCTGGAACACTCACAGGCTCCCTAGAAACAATGGGATGAGGAAAAACTTTGGCACTTGTAGTGTCATTCACTAGAAGAAGGTCTATACCTAAAATTGGTAGGCTCTCAACTACGCCCACATCTGCTGTTGCCTTCACCAGTTCACAATCTAAATAAACATTTACTTAAGGGAATGTATCAAACCCAGCAACCCCTCTAATCGGAATACTCTCACAACTCTAAAGTGGTTTACTCGTAGGGTTAATGAGCAAAGATCCAGTAGCTCCCGTATCCCTAAGGATAGTAACATGGTATTTCTGACCATTAAGAGTAACATAACCCCCCCTCTCCCCCCAAAAAGGGGGAGACTGCATAAATCAATAAAGGTCGAAGTATAAGACAAAACAACATCACTTCCCGGTTTAGTCTGGTCTACAGCTGGTGTGCTTTTCACCTCCTGAACAATTGGACGAGTAACTTGAGGGTTAGCCACACATGTCACCTGTATACCTGGAAGACGCATCCTTGAGCCTGCGAACGAGAATGCATGAGACTTTGTCACACCACCACTGCCGTACTTAGCAAAGCATCGGTTCTCAGTGTGCCCAGGTCTATGGCAATAGTTACAATAATAGAGGGAATTAAATCTTGCCGGGGACGGTTGAGGTTTTCTATGAGATTGGGAAACACCCATGACAGAAACCTTGTTAGAATGATGACAGGGTTTTTACGAAAATTGAATCTAGTAGAATATTGAGAATTGTTGTGAGGTTAAAAAGGATGGTTCGTGTTGGTAAGACAGTTAGTCAGACCACGAGCAGGATCAAGGTCAAGCACCATACGCAGCTCTCCTATTAACCCAGTAATGGTCAGCCTGAGTGGCAGCAAATTTAACTTGGCTGAGATCAAAGTTCTTATCTCTGAGGTAGAATTCTGTCTCCTTTGGCACTTTTGACAAAAATTGTTCCACTAACACCAACTGATACAATTTGGCAGCATCCACCTCCTCATCACCATTCATTACATCACAGGATCTGAGCCATATCAAAAATTAATGTTCAAGCCTGGTAGCAAAATCCAAGTATGACTCCTCAGGCTTTTTATTAACTTTCCTAAAAGTTTGCCGGTAGGCTTCAGGAGTAAGAGTGTATATTTAAAGAATCTCTGATTTCATATAATCATAATCAGCGCACTGAGAAAATGTCATAAACTTTTCTGGCTTTCCCCGTAAAAGAAGTCTGGGCAGTTACTGACCATTCCTTCCTCGGCCACTCCAGACCCATAGCTGTTTTCTCAAATGCATTGAAAAATCCTAACACATCATTTTCATTAAAAGAGGGAATAACCCTGATGCGATCAGAGAAGTTTTTACAGAAGCTAGACTGTTGGTGAGGAGAGCCAGTTAATCCTCCTGCTTGAAGTTTCTCACGTTCAAGCCTAATTTTATCCTGTTTCAGCTCTAATTCCTTAAGTCTGAGATACTCACTAGAACTCAAAGCAGGGGGAATTACCTCAGGGTGAACACTAGAGGTAGGGGAAGGTGAGCGATTTCGTTCATCTCTACCTCGATCGCCACAGCGTCAGGGTTTAAAATACCGTAAATTTCTTCCCTCGGAGCATTAAGCAAAGACCTTTTGTTGCTCCCCAATGGGAGGTTAAGTTGATAATAAGAAGCCAGTAATCCCAACTCATGTTTATCAAGCTCCTCTAACTCCTCTGGAGAAGGATTAGAGGCAAAACATTTCTCCGCATCAGCATGGTTAATAATGTTAACCGGACGCTCGGACTCCTGTTCATTCTCCATGATGTAATGTTCACAAAACACTTCCACAGAAATTATACATTCAGGAAAGTATTAATGTAGTCATAAACCTTTACAACACTACTGGAACACAAATAGGTTAGTGACATACTTGGAAGTAATTATAATTATTAACTATCCTGGCGAGGGGTCGCCACTTTCTATGTTACGACCCCAGGTTAAACCGTGACAAGTTTCCCAACTCAACTGGAAAGACTGTCAATAAGTGAAGTCAATGAATAATAAGGCCACGTTACAACAGGTTTAACGCTTTGGGTTAACTCAGGGGTGTAACTAGAAAAGAAAATAAATAATAAAATTAATGAAATGAACATAAGTTCTAGGGGATGGAGACTTAAGGAAAGAGTCTCATATATTCACAAGATTTATTCACAAATACTTAAGATTAGAAGTTAAGTTTAACCAGGATAAAAATAAGTCAGGTCCGTTATAGTTAAGGGAATTATAATCACTTCCAGTAAAATTAAAATAACACAAAGATTAAATATTTCACCTCAAAAATAGGAATAATTCAAGAACCAAGAGACACCAAAATAACTGAGAAAGATCCACACACGCTGGTGATCACATACACACCAGTTCAAAAACCGAATAAATCCCAGATTACACAGAGAAAATAATCACCAGAACACACCATAATAACGTTCACAAGAAAATAGCTCCACAACTTGTTAACACCGTAGCTGAATCACCATAATAAGAAATGAACGCAACACAATGCAATAATGATGCTAAGATAAAGGAAACCGAGCGGGCACCTCCAAAATGGCGTACCTTAGGGGATTACACGACTCACGAAAAAACACCCGTCACCACTCTTGTCAAAATACCACAATAAATCAAGGACAAACCCTGCCTACCGGTATGACGGATGCAGGGGAAAGCCTGCGGGAGCCCTGTGTCCTGAAAGGGGCGGGAGGACCCCCTAGCCCTACTTCTGATTTTGGGGGTGCCGGTGGGGTTGCAGATGTGGCGCCTGCACGTTGGACCGCTCCTGGGGTGAACCTTCGAAGGGTTCTGTGTGTGGGCTCCTGGAATGTCCTGAGTCTCTCAGAGGATCACCGACTACCTCACTTATCAGATGAGCTCAGTAGGCTGAGGGTGGATATGGTGGGGCTCTCTGAGAAAACAGTTTCGTTGCTCTAAATTAGACACAAGAACAATTGCTTCGCTAAAGGAAATGGGTATATATAGAAATAGAGGCAGAAGGGGAGGTAAGCATATCAGACGAAACATTTTGACAAGAGTTACGAACCGTAGTGAAAGAAAGGAAACGGAAGTGAAACCCAATGAATCACGAGTGTTGATAACGCCACCTATTGTGAAAATAGACAAACACAAAGCACGTGCACCACCTACACTCTTTATCACCAACCCACAAAGCCTCACAAACGTATACGAGGAATTTTATGCGCAAGTTCGATTGCTTCAACCGGACATTGTTGGCGTCAGTGAGACCTGGTTTTCGGAAATAAAGCCATCTCATCAGTATTCATTACCAGGTTATGAACTTTTTCATAAGGACCGTGTCTCAAGAGGTGGGGGCGTAGCACTTTACGTGAAAGATACTTTCGTGACCAAAAACATTGAAATTGCAGTGCCGGAAAACGTCGAATGTGTATGGGTTGTTATTGAACAAAAATTTGCCCAACAAATAAAACGGTTGTGTGTGTGCTGTGTATACCATCCCCCTGCGGCATCCTCACACGACGACCTTGTGGAGCATCTTATTACAACCACGGACACGTTACGCTCTAACTATACTGACATGCGTACGGTTATTATGGGGGATTGTAACAATCTGAACGTCGCTAACATTATGGCCAACTTAGAACTCAGATGCATAGTAAATCAGCCAACACACGGTAATTCAATGATAGACCTTATTCTAACGGATGCAGAATTTTACATAACCAGTAGTGTTCATCCACCCATAGGACTTAGTAGACATTTGTGTGTGCTGTGTCAACCCGAGGCGACACCCGCCCCACCACCCTATACTGTGAGGGTGTACCGGCCATTCCTCGACTCATCCGTCCGAAGCTTCGGTCAGTGGATCACGGCTCAGGACTGGAGTACCGTACTAAGTGTGCAGGACGCGGACGAGGCGGCTGACTTGTTGGAGGGCATGGTGAGGCAGCAGTATGAGGTACACTTCCCGGAGCAGCAGCAGCGTATGAGGCGAGATAACAAGCCGTGGATAGCCGCCAGGATACTCCGGCTTATGGACCAGAGACGGCGAGCTTACAGCAGGGGCAGAATGGACAAGTGGAGACAGTTGTATTTTAGAGTAAAAGCCGAAATAAAAGCAGCAAAGAAGGCAACAGCTCTCGGTATTGAGGAAAATAACATTAATTCTGTACATTTCTCTAAGAATTTAAGATGTATACTAGGAACTCAGAAAAAGAAACACAAAATACCCTTTTTAGATCATTTAGATACTCAGATTATTGGTGAAAAAATCAAGCAGCATTTTACCAACATATGCACAACCCTCCCATCACTTGACCATTCACAACTGCCTAGCTTTTTACCAATCAGTGATACCACTTCAATAGATCGTATCAGTGTGTACAAATCATTAAAACAACTTAAGATTATAAAAGCTTCTCCACCTGGATCTTTACCAAAGAGGCTCATTAAGGAATTTGCCTATGAAATTAGCTTACCCCTCACTTATGTATACAACCTTTGTCTGAGCAATGGCATCTTCCCCAGTAGATGGAAGGAAGCAACAATAGTAGCTTTACCCAAGAAAAAGGTAATTTCCCAGCTACGAGATTTACGACCATTGTCACTCACACCCGACTTGGGCAAAATATTGGAAGGTTATGTAGCTATGCTGGTATTAGAAGATATTCGTCCCAACTTAGACCCATTTCAGTATGGAAACCTTAAAGGTAAATCTACCAGTCACTATCTAGTCATGCTTTTAAACTCAGTTTTAAAGGGGCTTGATGTACCTAAGAGAATAGCACTTATTGTTTTAATTGATTTTAAAAAAGCATTTGATTATATTGACCATACTGTAGCCTTAACAGAACTATTTTTGTTAGGATGTAGACCTTCATTACTCATGTTTGTGGCAAACTTTCTATCAAATAGAAAACATAGGGTTAGGTATGAAGATATTATTTCTGATTATGATATGATAACATGTGGAGTACCACAGGGGACACGTCTTGGTCCCATTATTTTTTTGGCTGTTATTAACAGATTATGCAGAAATTCCCCAATTCATGTCAAATATGGTGATGATTTAACTATAATGGAAATAGTAGATGTAGATAATACAGTAACAGTCACAATGCAAAATACCTTGGATGATTTAGATCGGGATTGTGAAGTTATAAAGATGTGCCCAAACCCCCTTAAATGTGAAGTAATGATTGTGTGCCCACCCAAAAGACCTATCATCTTCCCACAACTTAAATTAAGTGGACAGGAACTTCCGATAGTACACTCTTGCAAGCTACTTGGGCTCCACATTAATTCAGATCTTACTTGGAACCATCATATCACTCACATCATCAGTAGAGCTAGCAGTCTCCTTTTTATTCTATATCGAGCAAGACAATTTTCTTTTAGTCCAAATGTAATTTTCACACTATACTCATGGCATATAAGAACAGTCCTCGAATATGCTGCACCTGTGTGGCACCCAGGCCTCACGCAGGCGCAGCATAATTCACTTGAAAAACTTCAAAAGCGTTGCTTTAGAATTATACTGGGTGAGGGCTATCTGAACTACAACCATGCATTGCAAATACTTGATACAGAATCATTATACAAGCGACGAGAAGCAGCAACAATAAAGTTTGGACAGGGTCTGCTCAGCACACCCGAGCTTAGAAATATGTTGCCACAAACCCTATATGATGTCCATGGTAGGGAAACAAGGAGAGGTAGTCAACTCTTGCAGTCAGTAAGGTGTAGGACCACAAGATACCAGAAGTCTCCAATACCATATATTGTCTCTAAACTCAATGCCTTGTAAATACCTATGTACGTTTTTATTTTAGTAACTTCTTGAACTTATTTTATCTTTTATGTAACTACCTAAATGGATAAGCACTTTTTTGTAAATCAAGACATGACGTTTTTATAAATGACTTTGTAAAACTTTCTT
>CM035195.1:749445-761873 GCA_020233015.1 Callinectes sapidus
TTTCAAAACAAGAAACATTATAAAAAACAAGTAACAGAACACAAAAACACATTAACTAGTTATTCCCTATATTGATAATTTATCTAAACTTTCTCATTATCAACTTTGAAAACTTTGATAAATTTGTGAGAACATTTATATTTGTATTTTGTAACAATTCAGTAAACTTGAAAATTGTTGGTCTATTTGTATCGTAACTTGGTACATACATATCTCTCCACCTGACAAGATCTTCATTTAAACATTTGAGTAATACATGAAATTCATCCGCTATTGTATTATCATTACACAGATTACACCCCCTCTCTTCTCTGCTTACCCCCGTGTATCTGCCGACATTTACTGGTAATCTATTATTGCATATTCTAAATCTAGTTAACAGGATACGACTAGTTTTTGGTAATTTAGTTAGGTAAGTTTCTAGTTCATATACACCCTTGAATATATTGTAATTTCTACATATTGCATTTGTTGACAAGTTGTTATACCAAACAGTTATCCATTGATCCATTAATTTTCTTTCCACTGCCTTCTTGAGCCACTCTATGTTGGGTACATTTTGTGTTAACCAAAATCCTGACATACCACACTCATTCAACAGTTGTTTGACAGAAGCTATCCAAGGTGATGTAAATAATCATAGCCTATCCAGATGCAACATACACTGATACATTACATAAGATAATTTTGATTGTTTACCTGTAGTCAACCGAGACCAAAAGCATAGCATCTTACATTTGATATGAATATCTAATGGATATACTCCCAGTTCCCCATATACCATTACGTTATTTGTGTTTTTATGCACAAATAACATATGCTTTAAAAATTTTAAATGCAACAATGCAATCTCCCTTATGATATAATGTCCCCAAACTTCAGATCCATAAGTTAATACAGGTTGTACCATGGTATTAAACAGCTCTATCTGCATGTCAACTGGCAAGTCAAACTTTCGACATTTTCCAACTAAGGAGTACATTGCTCTTGTAGCTTGTTCTTTCAGTTCAAGCTCTCCTTTGCGAAATCTGCCATTATAATTGAATGTTAAGCCAAGATATTTATAATCTTCCACTACCTAAATTTTTTCACATTCAAATTTAAATTCATATTTGCTCAAGTCAACTTTACCTCTACTAAATATTACAATTTTGCTTTTATTACCATTAAGTTTTAATTTCCATTCATTGCAATAGGTGTTTAATGCCATCAGAGCCTGTCTCATTCCTCCCTCACTGTCACATAACACAATAGTATCATCAGCATACATAAGAACTAAAAGTGTAAGGTAAGAATTAATCAAATCGTGACCGAAATCCAGAAAATTACAGTTATGTTCAAGTAATTTACTTTCAATGTCGTTAACATAAAATGCAAACAATAGTGGTGAAAGATTTTCTCCTTGTCTTACCCCCATATTACATACAAAATTTTTGGATATTTCTTGGTGTAACATTACACAAGATCTGATGTTATCATACATGTTTCTAATTACATTCAGTATTTTTCCATTTACTTTCTCCTTTACCAGTTTGAACCATAGACCATCACGACATACCAAGTCAAAAGCTTTCTTATAATCTATGAATAACAAAATAATTTCTTTTTCCTCCATTTAAACAAGTCAATTACACATTTGAGAAGAAAAATATGGTCTAAGGTTGAATAATCATGTCTAAAACCAGTTTGAGTTTCATTTATAATGTTCATGGTGTTAGAATACTTAGTGAGTCTTTCATTAAGAATTGAAGTGAAGAGTTTACCCAGGCAGCTAAGTAGTGTGATGCCTCTGTAGTTATTGACATCACTGGTGTCACCTTTGCCCTTGTATATAGGAACAATCATGCCAACCAACCATTCAGATGGGATCACACCATTATCAAGGATCTTATTGAAAAACATCACATAGAAAGGTAGCAAAATGTTTTTAGTTGTTTTTATGTATTCATTTATTATCATGTCAGTTCCTGGTGCTTTGTTGTTTTTAAGTTTTTTAATGCTTTTCAATACTTCCTGCTCTGTTATGGGATCATTGAGTATATATGAGTGATCAGTCTCAGTATTTTCAAGATCAGTGTTGCTATTTACTAAATTGTTAACAGTGGCAAGTTGCTTGAAATGTTCATAAAATTGATTTAGTGAAATGGGGATTTCAGGGTTTTTCTTTTGACCATTCAAGATTTTCCAGTAGGTTTTAGGATCATTACATTTAATTTTTCTAAGTTCTTCAACTATGTTACTTATCTCTTTAGTTTTCACTCTTTTTTAGTTCAATTTTATATTTTTTACTTTCTATTATCATTTTATCAAAGTTAACTTTATTTTTATGTTGATTGTATTTCTGTCTGGCTTTATATTGCTTTCTCTCTTTTAAACACTGATAGTCATAGCCCTCTAAGGTGACATTATTACTCTTCTTTGTGTAGATTTTTTTCTTAAATTGTGGGAAAGTCCCAAGTGCTGGCTTAATTAGAATTTGTTGTAGTTCCTTATGTATTTCATCAACAGTCATATTATGAATCCCTGAGACCAAATTATTTACTTTATCTGTATCAATATTTCCCTCATATTCAATACTTTTGTCACTATTCCATTTACCTGGTTTTATACATGATTGTTTTACCTTGTGTGTGTTTGTGGGCACAGTTATTATATTTCTTGTAATACAAAATTTTAGTTGAGCATGTAGTCCACATTGCACATCAGATAGCAATGCATCATAATCAAGTACTCTGAAATTTTTTACTAAGTGCATAACAAATGGTGTACCTAAAAAATAATCTAATGTTGTGTTAAATGTTGTTGTGAATTGTCCTTTGTTACAGTCCTCCCCTAATCTGCTGTTAAATATGTAAACCTGGTGGTTTCTACAAATTTCCACCATCTTTTTGCCATAAGAGTTTCTGTCTGGGGTTAAATCCTGGTTAGCTCTATTTTCAGTAATATTATAATCACATGGTCTTGATAAAGGTACATCATCATCAGTCACATGATCATTTCCATCAAGGTTAACATTGGTGACATCAGACAGAGTGAGAGTATGTGCATTAAAATCACCACACAGAATATGTTCATAATCTTGACTGTTATATGTAAGTAAAAAATTGTCTAATTCATCAAAATGATGGCCTCTACCATACATTGAGTGTGAGGGAGGGATATATACACTGCTGATAACCAAGTGCTTTTCCTGACAAACACTCCTTCCATCAATTATTATAGACAATAAACATTCACAATCATTAACAATAGAATCACACTTGAAGTTAATGCCTTTCTTTATACCAATAAGGATACCACCTGATTTGTATCGACTTAACACACACCTGTTCTTAAAAATAACATCATAACCAATATCTTCCATAAACGCTTTCAAGTTAATCGAATCAACATCATCACATTTAGTTTCACTTAAACCAAATACATCATATCTTTTAATAGTGTTCCTACACGTGCATTCAGATCCCCCAACACACACACACACACACACACACACACACACACACACACACATATATATATATATATATATATATATATATATATATATATATATATATATATATATATATATATATATCTATATATATATATATCTATATATATATATATATATATATATATATATATATATATATATATATATATATATATATATAGTAATGATATTGTTAATAGAGATAAGGAAAACGAAACTTTTTTTTCGATAACGATATGGCAACGCATAAATCGATGCGTCGACAAGCGATCCGTGAACCTACTCTAGAGGAAATAACAATGCAGCGTTGATACAATAGGTGATAACGATGCTGCAACCGTAGAATTAGAGAATTTTATTCTTCTTCGCGACGTGGCTCTTCTCCACTAAAGCTTCAGTTCAAGTGTAAGGGACGCGGCAGAATAATAACCTTACACCACTATCGCTCGTACACTGACTCACCCTTAGCACAGACCCGCCATACGCCATTCTTCAAACACCGGCAGGAAGTGTTCCCTCATCACCTCTTAGAGGACACTTATTACTGCCAGTCTCTGGTACTCGTACATGGCGCACAGCGTGTCCTGACACACAGACTCGCTCTTAGCACTGACCCGCCACACGCCATTCTCCAAACACCGGCGTGAAGTGTTTCCTCCTCCCCCCTGAGAGGACACCTATTACTGCCGGTGTCTGGTACATGGCGCACAGCGTACCCTGGCATGCAGACTCGCCCGTAGCACAGACCCACCACACGCCATTCTTCAAACACCGGCATGAAGTGTGCCCTCCTTACCCCTGAGAGGACACCTATTACTTTCAGTGTCTGGTGCATGGCGCACAGCGTGACCTGACACCTATGAAGACTCGCCCGTAGCACAGACCCACCACACGCCATTCTACCAACACCGGCATGAAGTGTGTGTGCCCTCCTCACCCCTGAGAGGACACCTTCTATTGCCAGTGTGTGGTGCTTGGCGCACAGCGTGCCCTGACACACAGACTCGCCCGCAGCAAAGACCCACCACACGCCTTTCTTCAAACACCGTCTTGAGGTGGTGTGCCCTCCTCACCCCTGAGAGGACACCTCCTCCTACTGCCAGTGTCTGCTGTATGGCGCACAGCGTGCCCTCACACATAGCAAGATGTTCAGGTCGATAGACTACAGCGATGTGGCTGTGAGCGTTAGTGTCGCAGCGGTAAGTAGTGCGGCGATAGCGGTGTAAGGATCTTATCCCGGTTCGCGACGTATCTCTTCTCTCCTAAGGCGTTCAGTTCAGGCATGCGGAACGCGGCGGACAAGCTTACTCGCTCTCTCACTCCTACACGGACTCGCCATGAGCACAAGCCATTCTTCAAACAACGTACTGAGGTGTGCCTTCAGCCCTAATCAGCACGGTAGACGATATCGATGTGTGATAGCGTTGTTGCAATATGCAATAGAAGTACAGCGACACACGATAGCGTTCGGCGATAGGCGTATAGTGAAGCGGTGGTAGCGTTTCTGAATCCTATCCTATTTCGGGACGTGTCATTTATCTGAGAATTGTCCGAATCCAGGTGTGCGGGTCGCGGCGAGGCAACGTTACACACTCTCACACGGACTCGCCTTGAGCACAGACCCGCCACACGCCATTCTTCAAACACCGGCATGAGGTGTGCCCTCCTCACCCCTGAGAGAACACCTCCTACTGCCAGTGTCTAGTGAATGGCGCACAGCGTGCCCTCACACATGGCGAGCTGTTCAGCCCGGTGCCACCATAATCAAGGAAACCGTACGCACCATTCACCAGACAATAGAAGGAGCCCTTATCTCCCCTTAAGGACCCCCTCTTGTGGCCCAACCTGATGAATGGTACTCCGTATTTCCTGACTTCTGACAACATCTTTCCTAGTGCAAAGTATGGAAGTTGACGACAATGAGCTGAGCTGGAGACCGTAAAGGGAAGAAGAACCTGCTGCGAGGCATCTCTGTCGGCCTGGAGCAGGAAGCCGTCTTCTTCTCCAGTACGTCTCCCAAGGCCGCCACTACCCGAAACAAATTATCTTGGAACTTAATTTGGATTCGAATACAAAATCGTGAATCATAAACCGAAAAATTATTCAGGTTGACGTGAAAGGAAATAATAGCTGATCACTGATAAGAGGAGAAAGAAGGGGATTTTTGAGCCTCAGGCACGTTTCTTGGCTTAAAATGGATGCTTGCACATATACCAACAATATTAATTTTTTGTTATTTCTTTTACCATTAGCTACACGTAATTGAAAGTAGGAAAGAAAGAAGCTGAGGTGTTTGGGAGTGTATTCTTAAAGGATGTGTTACGGGAAGGATTGAAACAAGGATCAAGAACTGAACAAATATGTGCATTGCAAAAACTGCTGTGTGAAGATAAAGTTAACTGGTTATCAATGTTATTCAGTGAGAAAAAAATGGAGAGAGAGAGAGAGAGAGAGAGAGAGAGAGAGAGAGAGAGAGAGAGAGAGAGAGAGAGAGAGAGAGAGAGAGAGAGAGAGAGAGAGAGAGAGAGAGAGAGAGAGAGAGAGAGAGAGAGAGAGAGAGAGAGATTTCATTAGTATTTTCTTCATAATGTATTGGTTTTAGGTAATTACTCTACTCTTCACAAAAGTTACTACAAAAAGTGTAGTAGGTTTATAGTGGTCGTCTTATACCCTACTTTTAATCAACTTGGAAAACCTCACACTGTTGTGGAACACATACTAGTTATCAAAAAGGGCTGAATTTAGGGTATGATGGGCGGATGAGTGATACAATAAATGTATTAATGTTTCAAATATCTATCTTAAATGTGACAGGGAACAGAGTGAGCAAAATGAATCAAATTTTGCCAAGACATGTGTAACACACACACACACACACACACACACACACACACACACACACACTGTTACGACCCCAGGTTAAACCCTGACAAAGTTCCCAACCTAACTGAGGAACCTGTCAATAAGTGAAGTCAATGAATAATAAGGCCACGTTACAACGGGTTTAACGCTTTGGGTTAACTCAGGGGTGTAACTAGAAAAGTAATTAAATAATAAAATTAATGAAATGAACATAAGTTCTACGGGATGGAGACTTAAGGAAAGAGTCTCATATATTCACAAGATTTATTCACAAATAGTTAAGATTAGGAGTTAAGTTTAACCAGGATAAAAATAAGTCAGGTCTGTTACAGTTAAGGGAATTATAATCACTTCCTGTAAAATTAAATTAACACAAAGATTAAATATTTCACCTCAGAAATAGGAATAATTCAAGAACCAAGAGACACCAAATTAACTGAGAAAGATCCACACACGCTGGTGATCACATACACACAAGTTCAAAAACCGAATAAATCCCGGATTACACAGAGAAAATAATCACCAGAACACACCATAATAACGTTCACAAGAAAATAGCACCACAACTTGTTAACAACCGTAGCTGTATCACCATAATAAGAAATGAACCCAGCACAATGCAATAATGATGCTAAGATAAAGGAAACTGGGCGGGCACCTCCAAAATGGCGTACCTGAGGGAATTACACGACTCACGAAAAAACACCCATCACCACTCTCGTCAAAATACTACAATAAATCAAGGACAAACCCTTACACCAAATAACCCGTAAAACATCTCAACACATTGGCAATAATTGTGCCTAAAAGACAGAATCCTAGCACCAAGAATAAGACCAATAGAAAAATACTCAGCCCGGAACAAAGAGAGACACCACTGCGTCCGGTCCCCTCGTCCCTCGCCCGCCCCCTCAGGTCTGTCCCTGTTTTGACCGGTTTTCCTCCGTCGCGCTTCTCTCTCCCTCCTCGGCTGAGGAACACCATTACGTCACACATCGCTTCTTCCATCTTGAGGCCTTAATTACAACTCCCTAACGCCAAAGAAAATTACACTATTATTCTAACAATACATTTACACAATTATAATATAGATACATGCATCACAAATAAATTCATATATGGCACTACATACTTAGCTTCCCTCGGGGAAGCGACGCGGCGCGTACTCGGCCTTCATAGAGCAGCGTTGTTTGTCACATAAATTCCGCTGACCTGACAAAACGTGACCCGGCTAGTCACCAACGAACCTTCTAGACGCTATGCAGTTATGTGAACATTACAATATATTTACGAATAACGAGATTACATACAATAGATACATACATATTTATAATAAATAATAGTATTAGGTATAATATATATTTATATATATATATATATATATATATATATATATATATATATATATATATATATATATATATATATATATATATATAAAGAGTGGGCTGTCCTGGGAACAGTACATATAGTTACATAAAAACAAACATTGCTCGCAGGACACCAATAATAATATTCAACGTCAATACCTGACGGTCGTAACACGCCCACATCAAAAGACAGGTCTGGCTCAGCATGAAACTACTACAAAGAACTCAAGAATTAAGAAACTGAGCAAGACCTGGCTAAACCCTTGACAGACCTTCAGCTAGGACATTATGAACACCCTTCACATGCTGTACATCCAGATTATAATCTTGCAGCAATAACCTCCATCTAATGAGGCGCTGATTTTTATTTTCAAATTTATCCAAAAATTTCAGGGGGTGGTGGTCTGTATAAATAGTAATAACAGGAGCAGGAGGTAGATAAGCTGAGAAGAACTGCAAAGCCAGAATGATGGCTAGAAGCTCCTTCTCCACCACAGAGTAATTCTGTTGAATAGAATTAAATTTCCTGCTAATGTAACTGATAGCATGATCAACATCAGTTACGAGTTACGGCACAAATATTAAACACCTCAGGATGCTGCTGTTCCAAACATACAGTGTCTGGAACACTCCCAGGCTTACTGGAAACAATGGGATGAGGAAAAACTTTGGCACCTGCAATGTCATTCCCTAGGAGAAGGTCTATACCTGGTATTGGTAGGCTTTCAACTACGCCCACATCTGTTGTTGCCTTCACCAGTTCACAGTCTAAATGAACATTTACTATGGGGAATGTATCAAATCCAGCAACCCCTCTAATAAGAATACTCTCACAACTTTCAAGTGGTTTACCCGTAGGGTTAATGAGCAAAGATCCAGTTGCTCCAGTATCCCTAAGAATAGTAACAGGGTATTTCTGACCACTAAGAGTAACATAACCAGGAAAAACAAAGGGACTGCATGACTCAATAGGGGTGGAATAGAATAGGGGTGGAAGTATAAGACAAAGCAACATCACTTCCCGGTTTAGTCTGGTCCGTAGCTGGTGTGCTCTTCACCACCTGGGCAATCGGACGAGTATCTTGTGGGTCAGCCACACATGTCATCTGTGGAACTGGAAGACGCATCCTCGAGCCTGCGAAGGAGAATGCATGAGACTTTGTCACACCACCACTACCGTGCTTAGCAAAGCATCGGTTCTCAGTATGCCCCGATTTACGGCAATAGTTACAATAATAGGGGGAATTAAATCTTCCCGGGGGCGGTTGTGGTTTCCTAGGAGGCTGGGAAGCACCCATGCCAGGAACTTTGTTAGAGTGACGGACAGGTTTTTTTAGGAAAATTGGATGTAGCAGAATATTGAGAATTGTTGTGAGGTTGAAAAAGATGGTTAGTGTTAGTAGGACGATTAGTCAGACCCCGAGCAGGATCAAGGTCACTAGCACCATACGCAGCTCTCCTATTGACCCAGTAATGGTCAGCCTGAGTGGCTGCAGATTTAACTTTGCTGCGATCAAAATCCTTATCTCTCATGTAGAAGAATTCTGTCTCATTTGGCACTTTTGGCAAATATTGTTCCTCTAACATTAATTGATACAGTTTGGCACCATCCACCTACTCATCACAGGATCTGAGCCACATCAAATATGAATGTTCAAGCCTGGTAGCAAAATCCAAATATGACTCATCAGGCTTTTTATTAACTCTCCTAAAAGCTTGCCGGTAGGTTTCATTAGTAAGAGTGTATTTTTTAAGAATTTCTGATTTCATGTAATCATAATCAGAGCACTGAGAAAATGTAAGTTTATCGTGAACTTTTCTGGCTTTCCCCGTAAAAGAAGGCTGGGAAATTGCAGTATCATCATTGCTTGATGATAGTTGGGGTGTCTATTATTTACTTCCTTTTTATTCATAAATTAATTTGTGTATGAATGTTTTCCTGTTTATGATAATTAGGCTTGTGTTTTGTGTATCAATGTAGTTCTGTATATGAGAATTAGGTTTTGTAATTTGTGTATCATTGCGTTTATGTATACGTGAATTAGGTTCTGTGAAGGGTGCACTAGCCGCACGTTTCTGTGACGTGGCAGCAGGGAGGTGAGGTGGCACTCGGGGGTGAGTGGTGGCCACGGGCGGTCGGCCAGGGGATAGTTGCTACCCGACGTGCCTGGAGTGTTGTGTTGTTGGAACGTTGGATACTATTAGGACTTGGGACTACTCTATTATGCTGTTTGTGAATACGCATTATGGCTCTGAAGACTATGACGGCAATCCATGTGCGGCTGGAGCTATCGTTGTGAGTTTTTTATATTTTGTTATGCTTATTTTAAATGAATATCAGTGCTATCAAATTATATAATTCTAAGTTACACTCAGCACATGGTAAACTCCACATATTTTAAATTTCATAATTATGTATTTATTATATTTGAGGAATATTGATGTTAGGTTGCTATTTATATATAGTTACTTAATTGATGTGATAAAATTTTTGTTTGGGATATGTATTCATTAAAATTATTTGACAGGTCCAAACGCCTGTAATAAAGGGGGTTATGGCAGTTCTCAAGCTGTGTTAAGGATGTCCTATACAATTACTGACCATTCCTTTCTAGGCAACTCAAGGCTGTTTCCTCGAGTGCATTGAAAAATTCTAATACATAATTTTCATTAAAAGGGGGAATAACCTTGATGCGGTCAGAGAAGTTTTTACAGAGGCTAGACTGTTGGTTAGAAGTACCAGTTAATACTCCAGCTTAAAGTTTCTCACGTTCAAGCCTTATTTTATCCTGTTCTACTTCGTCCTGGGTCTCTGCCATTTTCAGCTCTGATTCCTTATGGTTAAGATACTCACTAGAACTCAAAGCAGGGGAAATTACCTGGGTGGGGGGAGTTATTGGGTTCATATTCCCCTTTGATCACCACCAGAGTCAGGGTTTAAAGTACCGCAGAGTTTTTCACCCAGGGCATTAATTATTAAGCAAAGACTTTCTGTTGCTCCCCAATGGGAGGTTAAGTTCATAATGAGAAGCCAGTTATCCAAACCATGTTTATCAGGCTCCTCTAAATCCTCTGGCGAAGGATTACAGGCTAAAAACTTCTCTACATCAGCACGGTTAATAATGTTAACCGGACGCTCTGTCTCCTTTTCAATCTCCATGATGTAATGTTCACAAAACGCTTCAATAGAAATTCCACATTCAGGAAAATATTAAGGTAGTCACAGACCTTTACAACACTGCCGGAACATAAATAGATTAGTGACTTACTTAAAAGAAACTATAATTATTAACTATCCTGGCAAGATATCGCCACTTTTCTCTGTCACAACCCTCAGGTTAAACCCTGACAAAATTCCCAACACAGACTAGGGAACCTGTCAGTAAGTGAGGTGCGTGAATTATGAGTGGTTGAACTCTTTCGGTTAAGTCAGGGGTGTGAGAGAAAGAAAGAAAAAAATAATATTATTAAACTCTAAAGGGTAAAACTCAAGAATAGAGTTTCAAGTATTTACAAGATTTATTCACAAACAACTAGGTTAGAAGTTAAGTTTAACCAGGAGTTAAATGAAAAGAAATACAAACGTTAAATACTACACCACAAAATTACAAATAATCAAGGATCAAGAGGCACCAACATAACTGAAATGTTAGGTAACAAAAGACCCACACTCGCTGGTGGTCATACACTCATCCTCATAAGGAAAAATCACCCTTTCAAAACCGATAAATCCTGGATCAAACAGACAAGTAATCACCAAAACACACTGTAATAGAATCCACAAAAAAAGAGCACCACATACTTGTAAACACCTGTAGCTGAATCACAATAATAAGAAATTAACCCAATACAATGTAGTAATGATGGTAGGAAAATACATAAGAACTGGGCAACCACAAAATGGCGAACCAGGGGGGATTAAACACTCACCAACTCTTACCTCAACTACTCTTACCAAAATACCACAATAAATCAGGGACAAACCCTCACACAAAAATGCCCGTATTTTACTCAACACATCGGCAATAATTGGGCTTAAAAGACAGAGCACTAGCATCAAGGATAAAAAAAAAAAATATTCAGCCCTCAGCGGGAGTAGGTGTTAGGTCTTTCCCTCGCCTCCGTTGGTGTGATTCTTGTCCGGTTTTCGTCCGCCTCTCTTTTTGTCCTGCGCGTAGGAACACCATTACGTCACACATCGCCTCTTTCACCTCAAGGCATTAATGACAACCCCCTAATGCGAACGGGAATTACAGTATTATTCTAACAATACATTTAAACAGTTATAAGATATATACAGACACTACAAGAAATATATAGTATGTGTCACAACATAGAAAAGATTATATTTATTGCTTTATTTTCTTTTTTTACATCAAAGCATGGAAGTAAGAAAAAAATCATTGTAAAATTCACTTTATTTCAGAAATATATATATATATATATATATATATATTTTTTTTTTTTTATTGAAATGCCATGTTACTTTTTTTCCTGAAAATAGGATTTTCTTTCATATGTTGTTAACACTCCTAAAAACGTTAAAAAACGGGTAATTTATGCAGTTTTAGAGTAAAAAACTATAGTCATAAAAAAGGAATTATTCATCGTGTTTTTGTTTTTTTTGTTTTTTTTCGTCAAAACATGGATATAAGTAGAAAATCATAAAAGAACTTTTCGGGCAGTATATATATATATATATATATATATATATATAT
>CM035195.1:857249-878483 GCA_020233015.1 Callinectes sapidus
GAGAGAGAGAGAGAGAGAGAGAGAGAGAGAGAGAGAGAGAGAATATGAACTGTACGTTATTGCTAAATGTTTTCTCCGCCATTCAAGGGAACTGACTTAATATCAAACTTGGGTTCCGAGAGAGAGGGAATCAACTCTGTCTTCAATGTTTTGTGTAAATTCTTTTTTTTTCACATCAGGTCACTAAAGATGGAAGAGGAATGTTTTGCTGAGTGACTGAGTTTGTGTGTGTGCGTTGTGTCCATCCCAGGAACACACGCACAGAAACACACCTTACCCTCGCCCTGTGTGTCACAATACTATCCTGAATAAATACTGACCCTTGAAAACAAATTAGCCTCAGAATGTTGGAAAGTATCAATTAAAAGTGCTCGAAATATAAAGGTACATTACTCCAATGTTTGCCTCCACCAACTTTCCGGGCTCGGCGGCGAATGCAGAAAGATGTGTGACGAGAGTATTGACTGCGAGAGTTCATGAGTTTTCTATCTGGTAAATAAAAAAAAAAAAAAAAAAAAAAAAAGTAAAAAAAATAAAAAGTAAAAAAAAATATACGAAGATTCTTTTGGTTTTTTTTTTTTTTTTTTTGTTTTTTTACTGATAAAGTGTGATACATTTCAAACCACAAAGTTCAGCCCAGAGAAAATCACAAAGGTAGTGTTTATAATACACAAAGTAACAAGGAAGGTTTATTGGTGATGCCTGTCTATTAGCAGCACTACTATGTGTGTGTGAGGAGTCACTGGTTCCTGGTCACCACCACATGGCATGGAGTAATGTTTATCTGACAAAAAATTTTGGGGTGCAACAAAATGATACAGCAAATATACATACAAGAGGTGTGATACAAAACTTACAGCCATTATTTGTTTCATGTAATTCCATTCTATTCCAGAGTACTTTTTTACCTGCAGTTTTTGTGGTGTGAATAAGTTTTGTTGAATAAGTTTTGTTTAACTAGCACAGAAGCTGTAGTTGTGATATGTTGCACATTATTAGCTAGTGCTGAAGCAGCCATCTCGCTCCACACTACCTCCTAGAATGCTCTAATCACATCCTGCATACATAATAGGGTTGCCGGACACTAATGGCTGAACAATGCTGGTGCACATGGCATAAGCACTAAGACAGTGATAAAAGGTTTTCTCGGCATCAAAATCACTTGGTCATGTTTCCTTCCTGTACATAATTTATTAGTTCTAGCAAATATTTCATTCTTAATTGAATTTTCAGTTAGTGAACACTCTTAGAAAGACTTCAGCTATTTCATACTCATCTTTCACAAGTATAAAGTAGCATTCATTATATTCATGATTTGAAAATATGAAAGTCTGTACATCATAACCTTCATGTCACTAGAACAGTTACAGAGACAAAATAAATATATACAGAGGCAAAAATATATTCATTTTTAGGCAATTCTAGGAACACTCTAGGCAAACTGGAAAACAAAGTTTGAATGTTACTCAAGACTTCTTTGGCACATCTAAATTCATGGGGAGTGAGTGGGTTGGCTGCAGGGGATGTGGCACCAGACAGCTCAACTGTTGTACCAAAAGTAGATCATCTGGATGACACAATTTGTTATTTGAATGCCTTCATGAATGTAACTGAAGTTATTCCTGAATATTTTGGCACTCCCAGTTCACAGTTAATAAATGAGGCATAAATGTGGCAGTGATCTCATGCTGGTCCTCAATTTTTCACCAGCTTGCTTTGGCATTGTTCAAGTGGGAGCTGCACACCTCTGTATCTGTACCACACCACCAAGAAGCATCACAGTAATCTTTTCCATCAATTAATAACAATTGCCATTCATTTAGCTTCTATGAAATGCATAAATTTATACTCTAGTTCCTTGTAACTTCATTTGAAACTTCTTCACTGGCACACTAGTAAACTATAAAATATTTTTAACATGATTAGAAGAAATCATTTTCATTTTCTCTTTGACAAGCAGAAACCATCTGCCAGTACTTTGTGACAGAAAGGGAAGAGTATGTATACCACCACCATCTAAGATGGCTGAAGCATCTTTATTCTAGCAGTGAGATGAGAGATGACATTTTTGTCTCTGCTACCCTTCTCTTTGGAAGGTCTAAGGTTGATGATGTATAGATAGGTAAATGCACCTTATCTTGTTTGAATTTGCAAAATGGATACATTAATTACCAGCATATATACTTTGCTCAGTGGTATACCACTGCAAGTTTAAACACAGCACATTAACTGCAGGTATAAACCATAAAACAGCTTTGCCCTTTGTTTACATATGACACTGTTCTGTACATCATTTTGTGTATTCAATGTATCATTGCTGTTAAGTAACCTTTTGGTCACACCTCTTGTATTGTATTTTGACTTTTAAGTGAGTGAAAATTTTTGCATTTGCAGTAAGTAAAAACTTATTTAACAAGAAAACAATGGAGCACAACAATTACTCTTATGGATCCAAATGCATTTCAAAAATTTCCCTGAAGCAAATACGTACTAGTAATGCTTTTACGGAATGACTAACTTTGATGCACTCACACTAATCTTAATTGATGTAAAACAGCAAGCCTAAAGGAATGATGAGTACATGTCTTCTACTGCAGCTATGCAGAAGCAGAGTGAGAAATGCTTGTTAGTTTTTAGATTCTTGTAAAAGCTGACCAATGGGAAACAAAACTGTGCAGTCCTTTTTTTAACATTATGCTTGCTTCGTATATTTGAATCATCAACCTCAGCTCCAAATCTTAGTTTACAGGAAAATCTTAAAACATTTTCTTAAATCAAATATACTGTAAATGCCATTCCTCCATGTAATGGCTGACTGTATGAGTACAGTCACAACCCTAGGCAGAAAAATATACCTTTCTCGTGTTTTGCTTTTTAAACAAAGCTATGATTCACAGCACAGTTTGATATTTTTTGTGAGACATTTTTATAATATAGAAGTTCTACATGTCTTTTAGAGGTAAATGTGCATTTAGTTTTGTTTCTAAGAAAATGGCTGCAGCACACAAATAGCAAAAACCTATATATCTGAAAGCCACTCACATGAAAACAAATGGTAAAACAATGCTTGTCTAATGCCTATATATATATATATTTCTTAATGATAGTGATACTATAATAAATCAATTGACATTCTGATCTATTCAGTGAGATATTAAAATTATTTTTCAAATGTTTGGAGAATTGAAAGGCTAAAAGCAAACTATTAGAGCAATAAGTCTTGCTTTGTCATATTAAACATTATCTATATTGTGAACTTCCAATTTTTTTTCTTTTTTGTTTCTGAACGTTTTGCCTATTACATACAGTAATGACTAGAATGTACAAGATTGAAAGAATATTATCATAAGAAAACCAATTAAATATCACAATGCCTTAGAAGTTGGGAATTTAATAATGTCTAAACTTTCCTTTTAAGAGATGCTCAAAATAAAAGTACCCATATGTGTGAGGCATTAATATCAACAGAGTAACAATAAACTGAACTTACAGAAGTATTTAGAGAATTTTACATAGTAAGTACACCTGTAATACTTCACACATGGTTTGAAGGTTATAGCTTAATGGTGTAAAAAATTAGCTGGGGTCTATTTTTTCACATTACTTAAGATTCAAGTAAATAAATAGCATGCACTATTTTTCTCTTAAATAGATAACAAAATTAAAGTTTCCATCATACTTGTATGTACATAAAGTGCATTTTCCATATATTCCTATATGTACTAGACTTGTGAAACTTTGGATTGCCAAACTTGAGCATAATCTCATGTAGTAACAACTCACAACACACACACAAACATACATTTATGTAAGCATGCATGTATATCACCCCCTTCCCCCCCACACACACACACACACACTCACACACTTACATACATACATTGCCCAGTGGGAGGTGTAGCGCTCTCCCGTTAACCCTAGTGGTGCCATATGACCTAAGCTGTTGCGGCACCTAATGGAATCATTTCCATTTTTACACACACACACACACACACACACACACACACATTAATATCATGCATAGTGAGTCCTAAAAAGTATAAATAATAATAATAATAATAATAATAATAATAATAATAATAATAATAATAATAATAATGGTAATAATAATAATAATAGTAATAATAATAGTAATAATAATAGTAATAATAATAGTAATAATAATAATAATAATAATAATAATAATAATAATAATAATAATAATAATATTATCATTATTAGTAATAATGATAATAATAATAAAGACAACTTTCTGCTTGATAAAATACTGACTAATGAAATGCAACAAACACAATACTGAACTACCTAAACTAATACATCTTGCATTGTTCTGTAGTATTACTTTCCCTGACAAAATTATTTGTGTAACTATACAAGACTAGATACCAAAGAAAAGAGAAAATGAAGAGCTATAGTGTGCCAGGCTGCATGAATAAATAGACCAGCAACTGCACTTAATTATATCATAGTATTAATTGGAGAATCAAAGAACAAACTAAAACTGGAGAGTAAAATACATCCAGAAGGCTGTGAGGTTCAGAGTATCACCTCACATTTGGCAGACCTTCACTATCAATATCATATTTACATTCAGCTGCTCAACACAATACATGATCCATAACATACAAAGGTAGCAACAATAGCTGTTATCAAAAAACTGACACATCCAAAAGTCTCATGAATCTTGGCAACTTGGTAATCCTTATCTACTAAAACGGAAGTATTCACTTTGTATGTCATACGTCTGTCTGAGAAAGTCAGGACTGTTTGGAATGTAGTTTCATATTCTTAAATGCTTTGGACTCTCATTAACATATTCTTAAAAACCCTAAAGATGATAAGCTGAGTTTTCATGATGTTTTGTTTTCAATTACAGTGTAAATCTTTCTCATACTATTATTACTGTAATCATGAGAGCACACAAACATGTAAAAATACAAACCTTTGTTTTTTCAAACAGTCTGGTAAATTTTTGAGCATTTTTTACCCAATGGATGTCATGAATAGCTTGTTTCCATGCAAAACTTTGTATGATCTGGTGTTTGGCATAAAACTTAATAGTCATCAATTGAACTCCGGAGAGCAACCAGAATAAAAGAGAATGATAAGCATTTTATGAAATCTTATACACTTTTCACTTAAAGCTGCTATAAAGGTAAATATAATATATGAAGCTTTTATATTAGATTTCTCTTAAATGTAAATTATCCGCCCTTTTTTGCATATCAAAAGGATAGCCACTTTAGACGGCAACTGAGACCAAAAGTACAAAGGAAAAGCTTCCAAGACTTGATAACAACTCTTCAATAAAGATGTGCATATTTCTAAGTTAAGAGTCCTTTGTGGGCGGATATCTTGTAAGCAAGCAATCAATATCAATAGCACTTTGCTTCCTTTATTTAGGGAGTGTTTCCCTGCCTTCTATTAGCATGAGGTAGATAGACAAGTTTTGAAAGGATTTAAAATAGATACACCTTTTGATCCTCTGGGGAATTAGGAAGGAAGGAAGGAAAGAAAGAAGGGAGCTGCATAGTGAAAGACAGTTCTTGAACTGCTTGAGTAACTGTCAAAGAAATCCCATTTGAATCATTCAAAAGATAAGTACTTTATCACCAACTCTCTTTCTCTTTTTCTTTCTTTTTCATGGAATACAAGAATATACTTGTATCCCTTTAGGCTGCCTCAGAGATAGTTCATAAGAGAAAAGATGATTGCAAAGTGGAAGGTACAGTAACAGCCTGCATTGCTGTACATCCCATCATCTGTCAGAGCCAACCAGAAAAGTTGGGTACAGCTGTCTAGGTGTCCCATATCATATGATTTGGGAATGAGCTTTTAATTGTACAGGGAGTGAAGATGAAGGCAAAATAATGAAGACCCTTCAGATTCATACAAAATAAAGACATAATCGAATGCAAAGTAATCCCACAGTCAATTTCTACCAAGCACTACGTTATGGCCAAATTGAATATAAAAATATTATTTAATTCAAGCCTAAATCATATACCTAACCGTTAAAGCTCAACACGGTTAATTCTGTGTCATGTGATTTTCAAAGTTATCAGGCTACAATAGAAATTTGGCAACAGAAAACTGCAACACAGATGTAAGAGCTCAGGCCGTGTTACTGCTGGCACCATCAAGAGGGCTATCAGATGAGGAAGTCTTTTCTGAGCCTTCACAGGCCTCCTCTGGGGAAGAACATGGTGCCTCACTGCTGGACACATAGTCTGGAGAGATGAGAGGTTCTGGAGTAGGAGGATGACTTGGTGAGGCTTCTTCTTCTAGCAGCACATGTTCACTGCTTTCTACATTACAGTCTAGAAGTGTAGAATGGAAGCTAACCTCCTCTTCAGGAGAGTTACCTTCTGATAGCAGTTTGTGGGGAGTATCTGGAGCATCTGCAGATGATGAATGTGGAGTGTGGGAACTCCTTCTCCTGACTCGTAAAGGGGTAGGATGATGGAAAGTGTCAGATTCAACTAAAAGAGATTTCAGTTGAGCAAGGACTTTGGCCTGGGACTTCATGTATGCCCTGGTCTCCCACATCATCTTCATGAGGCACTCATCATCATGCTCATCCAAGGCAATGTCTTGAGAGAGCTGAGGATTAAAGCGGAAAAATGGCACATGTAGGGTAGAGCACCAGGCACGTGCACGGTCAGTGACACGACCCTCTGAGCTGCAGGCTTGTTCCACCAATACATTGAAAAGGTTGTACATGGCCTGTAGTCCTCTACGCACATCCAACAAACTAGGAATGGTCACATCCACTGTGTCAACCTGTGAGGAAGACAGATTCTGGGTGAACATAAATATAGTAGCCATGCTTTTTCTTGGAGCAAGAGAATTTCATAAGCATGAATAATATAATTAAAAAAATACATAACACTTACAGCAATGATATTTTAGACAACAAACAACCAATAGAAAATCCACTTGGCTTACCAACATTACAGGGGGCTTTCCACACCCAAGGGAAACAACCACTGTAGGAGTGAACACTTCAGATTCCCTTCCCTTTGATCTGACTGCCATGTTCCACTCCTCTATCTCTGTCAGGGTGTCCAGTATGGGGTTGTTGCCTACCAGTCCACCATCTAGGAACTTTTCACTGGCACTGCAAGAAAGACATAGTTAGCTGCCACTGGAACTCACTATTCACCTTGAGGCCAATTTTTGTAGATGTCAGGTAAATAAGATATCTGTAATTATCTTATGGTTTCTTGCTCCCCTACAGTTCCCTCAATCCTTGGAGTTAATGAATGTAGTGCTAGATGATACTTGTTATAATTCATTGATGTCGCTGAATGAATAATGAAATAGTAAACAAAGATCTCTGGAATATATGACAAAAACATACTTTCTACTTTTAATTGGTACTTATTAAAAAAAAACAGTGTTGGTAATCAAGTTGTATCTACTGCAATTCCTTTAAACATTCTCATTCATGTCTCAATAATGAAGTCTTTTCTTCTTCCCTATGCTCTTAAAACCTTACCTCCTCCTCCAATCTTATTATATCTTAGTTTTCTTACTATAGATCCTCATATACATAATGCAAAGAAATTAGTACAGGAAAACTAGAAGTTGATCTTATTTCAGATCACACTCTTTAATAGTATTTTACCCATCACCAAGCAGAGTCAAGCATTATAAGAACTGTTTTCCTCTCTAGAACAACTGCAGAGTGTGAGTGGCCCACCCATGGCTGTTACGAAGGTAGCACAACAGACCAACCACTTCCAGTGGTCAACAACAATCCAAATTCAAGTGGATTCTTATGCCAGGTAAAGTATTTACATCAACATTGTTAATACTTTAATAAAATATGTTAATATTATCACCATACTGCATTAGGTGTATTAGATGCAAGATAAATCTTCCCCAAAACATACAGTCATGCCAGGCCAAAGAATTTCAAGGAAACAATCAGTCACATGCAACATCTTTTTTTTTTATCCACAGCAAAAAATCCCAGAGTTATAGTTGTGGTAATTTCTGCAAAAACAGATTCAGATGTGAGACAGGTTCAATAATTACCAAGTGTCAGCAGAGGACTGACGTACTCTCTTACTGCTGTCCTCTTTCTTAACTGTCCTGCCACAGCCAAGAGAGTAGTTCCATTAATTCTCAGGTTACGTTCTATACTAAGTAATAGTATTCCTGATATGCATGTTAACATATTAGAAGTGTACTTTGACCTGTTACTTGTGAGGTGATGCAACTCCAGAGGGAAGACACTGCATGAAGGAGGGAAAGTTGTAGTGTTTGGAGGCTGAGTGAGAATATACAATAAACCATGACCAGTGAGTGTTATGTGGAGTGTAAACAAAACATAAGAATCAGTGTTTGCATCACCATTGTTATCACATGAAGAGGAATCAAAAGATGATAATGTAGATTTCTTCTTGTATGAGAATGGCAGATATGAGGAAGAAGATAAAGAATGTTGTGAAAGCATGACATGTATATGATTTATTATCCACAATGAAGGCTTTAGGATGATCCATGAATGGACACAAGAGAATATACCATGCTATGGTAAGATTGTCTGTCTAGTTACTAGCCTAAGATCTTCTCTGAAGGAAGGCAATCCACATGAGATAATGTCTTACATTATTGTGGATTAGAAAGGTAAAGGAAGAGGTTCCCACTCCCTTCACTTTAGCCACTGAATTATTTATCAAACAGCATGTCAAAAAGACTTGAACCATGGAAAAATTGATCAGACTTTGAGACAAAACCACACACAAACACATGGATACAATTTGAGATGTGTATTCTTTGAGTACCTTTTCTAGAGGAGGTATTTTTTTTCTGAACATTGTGAAAAACTAAAAAAAATTATTGTACTAAAATCTTTATAATGACAAAATTAAAGCAATAGTATCATTATCTTATGTTCAAGTGTGCATCTTTACAATTTCACACAAAATGTAGAAATATTAAAATTATAAAATACGTATATGATACCAGCTTTCCTTCAAATACTTAAATATTTGAGTATACTATACATATACCAGATTCATAACAAAGAGTGTTAGTCCATGAGGTCCCTATAACAGATTTCTTTTAAATAAATAAATAGATTGGTGATATGAAGAGGATGGCTTACCTGAAGTAAGTGGGAGCTGCACCAGAGCACCGAGCTGCCAGCCATATCTTTTGTTTGTCAGGTGGATAAGTGTGCATGAAGACATTGTCCTCTTGCATACCTAAAAAATTAGAACATTTGATTTTATTCAAAATACTTATTTCCTATAACAATTCCTATAACAAGGGGAAAGAAGTATCAAATAAATGGGTGAGCTGCAGTGTTCATGTTTTGAAAACCAGGAGTAAGATTAACTTTATATTCCAGCTTTGGAATCAAGATTAACTTGACTTGCTCCACAACAGATAACACCACCTGTCAACCAGACGGCCATACACAACCATCTCACTACTGAATAACCAAAACAAATGTTCTTCTCACCCAAAACACTCATTGGTGACTCATAGTTGCGAAAGAGGTGCAAATCAGGAGGCAGACGGTCAGCAAGAGTGGAAGTAACCATAACTCGAGGAGACTTGATGGTACTCATGACTGTGTCTTCCCCAAACTCCTTAATAAGGATCTCCTCAAGTGGCCCTGCCTCATAAGGACGTCCTCCCACAAAAACTTTCTCCTTCAGATTGTAGTAAAGTGATTGTACGTCTTGTACAGACTTTCCTACAAGAAATATAAATATTAATTGATGGAAAAATATATAAGATATCCTGTATTTATGTAAACATACAATATATAAACACAATGTTGCTCAGTCTTTCAGGAAATTACTTGATGTTTTGTCAGTTTCTTTTTGTGTACATTTTTCCATTCAAGTTGCTACACTGTCAAATAAGTATGTAACTCAAAAGTTTTGCTCAACTGTGTCAAATATAGTTTTAAGTACTGGCAATGTCAGCTCCCATAGTCAGGGAGAGTAACCAGGCACAGTGCACTCAGCTGTCTATACTGTCCTTGCTTATGACCTAATTGGATTCACATTGCTACCCACCCAAGACCTATCCTTAAAAACCAGAAGGAACAAATTCCTTACCCATACAGAGCATAAGGGCCAAAAACCCCCCTGTACTAGTTCCTGAGATCCAGTCAAAACACTCCTGGATGGGGCGGCCCAGCACCTCCTCCAGCACAAAGAGCATCTGGGTCATCACGAGGCCCTTGATGCCGCCCCCGTCCAGGCACAACACACGGCCCGTCCGTTGCAGATGGTTTCGGTTTGCCAATTGCCATCTAAAAAAAGAAAATTTAATATCCAGAAGATGAACTGAGCTCTCATATCAGTATGTATTTCTAAAGGGCAACATATTAAAAACCTATTTGACAAAAGAAGGAAGTGTTTCTGCTGTATATTACAATTTCTGCATTTGAATACCTCATGAAGAAAGAAATAACAGTAATTTAGCCCATTCCCTCTTTTTATATCACCAATCACAGTGTAAAATAAGATTGCAGGGTAGAATGTCACAGTTTAAAGATGAAAGTTAACTAGTTATACTAGTATGAGAGGACAGGAATATTTTATGACTATATGGAATAAAATGAACATGGTTTGATTGACTCTTCACTTGCAACTAACAAAGCAATAATGCACTTGTATATCAATGCAGATATTTTGCCAATCTCTTTAAGACATAAATAGATAAAAAATAATCAATTTATTATTAGTGAGTTGTACTATCAGTATCAGGACCAGGAGTTGGCCAGCCAGTGCAGTCAGTCACTCCCTCACCTCACCATGGCTGCTGCAGCTCACCTTATCGATTCAGAAGTTTGTCGGCGGTACAGCTGCTCATCCATGACCCAGCGGGAGCGAAGGAGAGGCTTTTCATACAAAGGTACACCATTAAAGTTTCCTTCTTCCACACAGCCATCAGAACACGCTGCAAGCTTCACGGCACACCTAAACCATCGCCCAAAAAAGAGATCTCACTCAACTTCTACATTCTGAAGGCAATTTAATTAAGTTAAGTAAAAAAAATTTCTATATGTTGGATCCCTCTTTTTGATTCACTTCAAGATGTAAATCAGGAAAATAGTACAAACTAATATACAAATTATGAAAAAAGGTGCAAGAAAGTAATACATTAACCTATCTGACTATTGCTATATCTTCCTTACTTAAAGAAAACCATTGAACTTATAAAGATTATTTCTTTGACTTTTCAAAAAGTGTCTAAGTAACCATAATTTCACTTTTCAAAAAATAACACTAAAAATACTTTTATACATAAGGACTTGTTAAATTAATATTTTAATCTTATTTTTCCTGATTTATGGACATATAGTCTTAGAGGAAAATTTCCAATTACATTTTTTTCCTTTCTTTATACATGTCTAGAAAAATCCAGCCTCACTCACCTTTTAGCACCAACTGTGTGCAGGAGGTAGATGACTCTGTCCCGCTCAGAGGCCTTCACCTTGTCCTCCACCTTGCATGCTGCCGCTAGATGTCTCGGTGTTTCTCCTCTCTTGTTTTCAGCATTTATTTCTCCTCCAAAGACAATAAATGCCTGCAGCAAAACAATTTCCTGATTTGTAAAGCTATTGTAGTTATGTATGACATGAAGATGGTAGGAAGGTGCAAGTAGGATGCCATGTCAAGCCTAAAGCTCTTTGCATTGGAATGATTAGTAGATGGAAAAGGAAATCTTACACCACTTGTCATCATTATAGAGAAATTTTGGAGGACATGCATTTCAGAAGCCTCTGTTATCATTATTATATTTACTTTACTTTACTTTCAAAAGTATCCTGTGAAAGATGTGCTTTTTTATGAGAAAAATGTGATTAGTGATACACTGTTTAACCATTATGATTTACTATGTCATCCATCACAACCTGAACAAGAGTGGTGGAGCAGAGTCCTGCAGCCATGTGTAAGGGAGTGATGCCTTCCTGGTCAGCACAATTTGCCTTTGCCCCTCGACACAGTAAGGTCACAATGCACTGCATTCTATTCCGCAGTACCTGAAAGTGTAACAGTTTTAAAAATCCCCTTCAGTAAGACTACTATGGTGACTATTAAAACAATCAATCTATCTTCACCACCTAAGGTACTTTGCAGTAAATAATCAATGACAAAAGACACTTAGAATACTCAGTGTTTGGACAAACTGGACACAGTTTGGACAAACTCACCAGCACATGTAAGGGTGTCTGATGCAAAGAATTTAAGAGGTTGGGATCACAGCCAATATCAAGACAGAGGTCACACAGCTCCCTTGTTTTTACCCAGTGAAGCAAGCTCCCTCCTTTGTGCAAATCCTGTAAATAAAATATAGTTGATAGAATACACTAAGCAATCACAAATACTGATTTGATGAAAAGATCATGTATATCATGCAAACAATGCAAAATAATGTGACTCACTCACAGAAAAAGAGGATGAGAAAGTATTTATTACTTTATTACCTTTGAGCTGACATCCTTAGACTGACACAGCTTTTCTACTTTTTCCCAATAAGAGGGGTTGGTGGAAGGATCCACCATTTCCTCACGGTGATTCACATTGGCTCCAATCTGTATGAGGTGCTTGATGTTCTCCAGTTTGCTGCACTGAGCCGCCAAGAGAAGTGGTGTTTCCTGATCATGATTCCTTCTGTTCAACACTGCATGGAACTTCACCTTCAGAGCCTGTGGAAACGACTGGTTGTAACCTCTTCAATGAGAAAAAAATGTTTTATAGGAAGTTTGTGGAACGTACAAGAACATACATACATAAATCAATTTTCTCTCTCTCTCTCTCTCTCTCTCTCTCTCTCTCTCTCTCTCTCTCTCTCTCTCTCTCTCTCTCTCTCTCTCACCTGAATCACTGCAACAGACTTAGTGGCTGCCACATGCAAGGGAGTGTTGCCTTTTGCATCAGTGACATCCAGTGTTGCCCCAGCTGCCATAAGTGCTGCAATGGTCTTCTCACTCTCATTCTCCACAGCCACATGTAGAGGATACAGGCCCTCCTCTGCCTCAGCCACATTGAGATAGCTGGAAAGGCACGTCATCATTACACATTGACAAATTTCTGATCCTTCACAGATATCTTTTTTGCATTTTTTTTAACTTGCACTTGTAAATATAACACAGCTTCTACTTACTGCTGTTATTATTCTGATATTATTTTTATAAAATCAATATTTTGTCAATACCAAAACCAAATCAATAATGTACCTGGATCAGCAAACTCTGTTACCTTCAATTTATTGACTCCTTTGACTTTTGCTAGTTAACAGGATACCATCCCCACACTAACAGTTTACACTGTTATCTTCCAGCAAGACATCGTTGTCATACAATGGAGTATTTGCTAATAATCTAACGACTCTCAAATCTTCAAATTTTGTTATTTTACAAACAATTTCTTGACCATATTGTGATGAGTTTTTTCTTTACCAAAATTCTATTTATTTCAATTAAGGACAAGCAGACATAAAAGAGAATCATTAATGCGAAGCAAAAAAAATTATTGACAAAAATTATTCATGCAGGACATATAATCTCTTTCACGCATTGCTACCACACCCATTGCAATGATGTGCCTCTCCCACCTCACCTAAGCACCTCCTCATTCTTGAGAGCTTCCAGAAAGCCAAAGTGTGTGGCGATGTGTGCCACATGCCATGATGTGTGTTCTCGGTGGAAGTCTAATATCTTTTGCAAGACATTGTGACACAGCACTTCCTTCCCACAGGAATCCACAAGAGGCACCAGGATCAAGCGATATGCCTCATAGGCTTTCTTGGCCTCAGCCTCCGTACATGTCCTCAGAAGGCTGCAGAAAATATCTTCTCAATAATAGGACATGAAACTTATAGCTGACAGCACTCACATTATCAATCAAATTTGATTAACTACCACTACATTAATTTGTTTCTGACATAAGGTCATAAATTACAGAATCCCAGTCTGAGATAGAGAATAATTTTGTTCATAATTTTACACTTATCACCATTTAAGTGATAATTTCTCAACATGTAATTTTTTACTAAGAAAATAAAGCCAATACCACAATTTGACCACTGTGCTACAAACACTGCCATCAGCACCACCTGAGCCAAGCCCTCTCTGTGTCACAACACCACAACACACCTGTAAGCATTGCGAGAACTGTTAATCTCCTTGTGTATGATAAGCTCAAAGGCCAAATTTGGATCCTCCTTTATGTCATCTTCAGCAAGTGGAGCAATAATAAAGGGACCTTCAACAAAGGTAAAAGCCCGATTGGCATAGTCATTCCAGTTGACACTGTTCACCTGTAAAAAAAAAAAAAAAAAAAAAAAAAAAATGATGAAATAAGAAACCTAAGACAGATTACAATAACCATATATCAAGCATTACATATACAAATATACTTACTATTCACAGAAAAATGCATTTCTCAAGCTGAATATTTAGCTGTCTCATTACAGATAATATCAAATAAGAATAATCCTCATAAAAAAATTCATTGAGTTGAGAAGCACACAGCCACAAAAGGCAAATAAAGTAGGTAGCTGTAATGATCTTTCAAGACAGCCAAACAATTTCATCATGACAATATAGAGAATGTAGTATGTATGTGTTATCAGTATGAAGAGGTGAATGCAGGGGGTTACTCCCACCAAGACTGAAAGCACAGTAAATCCAAACTGAGAAAAGACATTCAACTAACCTTGGTGGGCTGTGGGCCCCAGCCAAGGCCCCTTGCTAGCTTCCCAAAGAACTGTGACATCTTGACATGCAGGCTGTCCTCGCATATCACCGCATCATCAGATAGAAGCTGTAAAGGCAAATTAGTGTGGTGGTCAATTGTAGATCACACATCAATTTATGAAGACTTCATTAAAATTGTCACTTATGGAGCAAAAAAAATTAAGCAAACTGAATAATAATCCTCCAGATCTAACATCCCAGAAAAGAAAACCTTGACTGACTGACTGACTAACTGGCTGACTGGTTACCTCACAGACAATGTGGCTTAAGTTTCCATGTCCTGCCAAGACATGGAGGAGTGTCACTGAAGATGCACATCTGTACAGTTAATTTCTAGTGAGTAAACTCTATCTCATTTCAAAGACTCAAATTATAAATCTATCTATTCTTATCACCCATATTGGTAGAAAATTACACAAGGTTTTGTAGAAGCTTTTTTTTTCATATAGTTTCATTCCATATAAAGTTATTCCTTTTATTATCTCTTAATAACTAAAATCCTTGAAATATTACATCTTATCAAAATTATTCAAGCCTTTTAGTTATAATAATATTAATCATTTATATGCCATCCCAACTCTTGAGAAATTCAAAGGTAATTTTTCTGTGTTTTATCATGAATGCTGAATATAATCCAAACCATATAGACATGTATACAATATCTTTTCCATGAGAAATCTTATGTGAATGGGTAATGCTAAGTTTCATACTTGTAATAAAGACTATACAAGAGAGGTAATAGAGGAGCCTCTTTCAAGCAAGGAAAATTCAGTCCAAGCAGACAGGCAGCCTAAACACTGCTTCAACACTACAGGTGGTAATTGTGCATCTGTACACTGCTACAACTAGCAAAATAATCAAAATATATCTTAAAATAAGGAAATAAAAAATATTCATAATAACATTTACAACAAAGACCTAAAGATACTCATATGATTAACAATAAGGACCTACAACACAAAATACCTCTGGCTATTTCCTTTGATCTGATATATCTCTTTCTCTTCCCTCCAGGACATCCCACAAATGGGTAGCCAAAGCTGCAGATGAGCCTCCACCACCTCCTCCTCCTTCATTGTGCAAGTAGTGCTCCAACTGTACTATAGTTGTGGTCACAGGGACAGAAGGTTGCACTATACCACAGGCATCCTACCCATAAATGCTGCATTCTATACTTTGGGAATACCTACTTACCACTATTAATATTTCATATACAGCATACAGTTTACATTGCTGAATACTGCTAAATATAGTCAAGTTATAAATAATAAAATAATTACTGGTGTTTGTACATATTACTAATAGTGGTATGTATTCTTAAAGTTTTGGACAGTGTTGAGGAGTATGTTACTGGAGTGAGCTACTTCAACCTTCAAACATTGTGTCCACCACTGTAGTACTTCTATCACACGTGTGTTCCTTAAGCTTATCCTTCCACTTCCAAGTGGCCTTTCTCATCTATTAGCACCCTCAGTTTATCATTGTTTCTTTTCACCCATTTCACCACTCCACACTTTAATGCAGTCACACAGGGATTTATTTATATCACAACTACTGCTATATGTATCTTGCCTTGTACCTCTCCACACCATCACTCTAATAACTGACCTCAGTCCGAGCATCCACGATGTCTTCAAGCGTATCCATAATGTAGTTCAGTTCTGCCTATAGTGAGGCACTGTTAGCTACAATTCCTCTTGTAATGATAGTAAATTGAAATTAATGTAAAATTGTATTGAAGTATTGCAACAAGCCACACTCTCCCTACCATCATACCTCTCTATGATATATTGTACAGCACTTTTAAATGTATCAAGTGCTTACATATACAGTCTTGAGCATGCATTACAGAAATGGTGATAAGTAAGTGAGAGATTACAGCAAAAACTTCATTCTATAGTTATCATTAACAAATAGTTATGTATATATACTGTAAGAAAATGTTTCAGTGCATGCTGTCACTATATAGTTATACCCAGCTAGAGTGGTCATGAGCTAAACTAAAAAATACGACCCAGGCCTCCCACATTAAGGTCGGCAGATCATTCTCACAACACAATTCCAACCAGCAGACAGCATAATTATCCATCTGTAAATTATCAAGGACCACTACGTAACAACACCCTTAACAAGCTTGTCACATTTGAAAGAACAGGAAATAATTACTTGCCTGGAAATAAGCACGAAATAGCATACACAATTTTACAACCTCCCTGTTATTTTTAACTAATTAATCATTGCCAAAGTTAAAGTAGAGGTAGAGATTAACATTATTCATGTTTTAAACACCCTTCAATTATCTGTGGGGAATTGAAGGTTGTGTATCGCCTGGCTTGGCAACAGAAATCACTTCTTATCTTATTCCTTAATAATAAATAATAAACAATTTTCCGAGATTTTCAATTATGTAACATTCTGACTAATGAGTCACAACCGGTACATATTTCTTTCACATTTCTTAGCCATACGTAAAGTTCTCACAGCGTCATATTAAGTTTGATTAGTGGTACCTTTACTCTCCTTGGTGGTAGTTAGGTAAATAGCAGCCAGCAGGCAGGTGAATCAGGACAGGCAAGACCCGTGAAAGTTGCTATTTCCTTCTTCATCATTCTCTATTAGTTTTCATTTTCTTTTCGGATTAGTTTTCTTTGCACATACAATAATGACTGCTGTCTTATATACGTCATGAAATATCAGAGTATAAAAATATGGTGCAATATTTCTCGCACTCTACTTTGTTTACGTCTAGCAGCCGATCACGCCTCGGGACTTTCTAAATGGCTGTAAGAAGTGCCGCACTGCATTGGGTTACTGCCATACCTTATTTTGTTTGATGATATTGTTATGGTGGTATCTGTATTTTTTTTCTTTGGTTATTTTTATATAGGGTACATATTAAGATTGACCTCGCTGCTCTGTATCCTATTGTTTTCTGAAATCTTATAAAGTGTAAAGAATGACTAATGCAGCGTGTGTGTGTGTGTGTGTCATCAGCGTGAGTACTATATGGTACTTTAACTGCGAGGTGATGAAGACTGAAGGACGGAGTTTATGTTTCTATGTACATCATATGACTCCCCGATATCTGCAGAGTGTGAGAGGCCTTGAAGCAAAGGTTTAATTAATGCTAATCTCAGGTTTGCACGTGTCGGCCAGTCGACTACCTTAATCATCACAGGAGTGTCTGAACCTGTATAAAATCGACAGTAACAACCGCAATGAATATGACAATGCGTCCCAATACTGGCAGGATCGGTGCAGCAATAGTGAGAGTTTGAAACAGTGGCTATTTAAGTAAGGGCCGTTGCAAAGATCTCCGTCACTTCGAATGTTCGTTTTGTTTATATACAAATGGAAAGGCAGCAAAGAACAACAAGGAGTGAGTTATAAGCCATACAAATCATAACAGTCATCCAGGAGGAGGAGAATCTCTGAAGGAACAACGAGCCTTGGAACTCTATCTATTGATGAGGGGAATGTAATAGTTATCAAGCAATTATCGTAACCATTATAACAAGAATAAGGTGTTGTTATTGTTCCCTGCTGACACGTGGCTATTTTCGGTATAATTTCAAGTCTATTATGGCCAGTGACAGTGACAGCTCCGATTGTGGGCTTCTCAACCAGGCCCTGCCCACGCCAGCCTTGCCGAAAAATTTCAGACCTGTCGCTGCCCCAGCATCCGCAGAGGAATATATTCAGCATGTTGTGTAAGTGTGCCTTCATGTTCCTCTCCGTGTCCTTGATATCAACAGGAACTGGTATATAACATTAGGTAAAACTGCCGGGTTGGACCTCTCCCTTTTCCTACATTCTCCCCCCACCCCCACCATCCCCAGCAAGCTTAAGGGACTGTGGTGAACAAGGATATTATAATTATCCTTTGTGGTGAATTAGAGGTTTTAGGTATTATTTTACTTTAACACCAGTCTCACGTTGGGTTTTCCTACCTTCCCATCTGTTAGAGCTTTCCATACTGAGTAATTTGATCCCCCATATGTTGCCGGGTGGCTAGTCGGGTCCCGCGTCCCGCAAATTCGGTAAATCTTCAAAAATAGCTAGCGCCATTATGATTTATTTGTGCCAGTTACATATGGGGATCAAATTACTCAATATGGAGAGCTCTAACAGATGGAAAGGGTATGAAAAGCCAACTTGTGACTGGTGTTAAAGTAAAAATTTACTGGACTAAATAGGCAATCTATGGCAAAAGGATGGGAAACTCTAAGGATAGTATATACCATATTGGGAGAGGCTTTCTTAAAAATCTTAACTGGGAAGAATCTAAAGGCAAGCTAAACTACATCTAATCAAAACTGTTCTCTTGAAACCTAATCATGATGTTAGTGCCCTTCCTATATAAATGTGATCAAAGTTTGCATTTTTTCAGGTGGGAGGCTCGGCAGTGTAAGGCCGTAGTGACAGTGGACTTGGAAGAACACAAACTCAATAAACCCATTGCTGTTGTGCAGGTGAGATAAAAATGTATACTACACTAGGCTCTGTTTTTTGGAACAGGTGTGATTGATTCTTTTTTGCCCAAAATATGATGCTTTTTCAAAAGATCATTTTTTTCTATAGAAACCTATGAAAACTGTTTTCTTAGAATAAGCTATCACCTAAGAGCCAGTAACATGCATTGAGGTAATTGAAAATTGAATTAACAGTTTGTATGATATTTAGATTGTCTTTGCTACTTCTGTTGTAATTTGACCTAAGGAAACAGTGGAGAAATTAGATAAAATTTCAGACCATGATATAATCTACATATTAGTTCAACCATTTTAATTGACTGAAAAAATTACCACCGTGTATAATTGTATGTAGAATGTGCAGTATTCATTCCCACAGGGACATCATGTAGGTACTAGGAATATATAAGAGGAATGTTACCAATAGGAAATCATTTTCTACATTAGAAGCAAGTGAAGGCTACAGCACCCAAGGGATTCACTCCTTCCCTGGAGAGTCAGCAAAACCTCATGGCATCATTTTCCAAGGTGCGAGCACACATTGCAAATCTACGAGCCTCAGGAAAAATACCTAAACCTCCTATTGTTTTGGTAAGTGTGAACAGAACTTGAAATAAGATGTGTATACACATTTGTTGTTATTATCACTTTGTTGATGTTTTATTTTGGCCATCCATTCTGCTTATAACTTAAAACATTCTGTTGCTGCAGCCAGGCATCAAGAAACGAGAGGAGTGGTGCAAATTGTGCTTTGGCAATAGCTTTCAGTTGGCCCTTTTAAAGCAGTCCAGCCAGGATTTTACACAGCCACAGCTAATTGAGGGTCAACAACCCTTGCTCAGCATACTTCTTAATATCAAACAGGTTAGTTGAAAAAGTTAAGGTTAGTAATTAACATATGTTGATTCACTACTGGAATAGTTGCTGAATGTTTCAGTTTCTATTCTTTCACTTTTTATTTGTTGTTAGTAATTCTTTTTACCTTTTATTGCATTATGTTTTTCAACAGAAAGGGATTGAGAATCTACTTGAGTGGCATTCTCAGTGGCTAGAGGTTCTTGGGTTCTCAGAAGCTCAAGGACGTTGGTTTTATGCCTTGCTGGCTTGTCTGGAGAAGCCCCTCACACCGGAGAGTTGCTCACAAATCAGACACATTGCTATGATGTGTGCCAAGATCAGAGCTTCCTTAGTAAGAGCTTCCCCTTCCTATTAAGATAATAGAGATTAGTTAATAAGTTATGCATTTCTCCATATTATTACCAAATTTCATCCTGTGTCTGAATCCAAATTAATCTCTGATACTTTATATTTGTCTTGCAGGAAAGAGCAGACCATCCTCACCTCTCCCAGCTTAATGTGATCATTTGCATTGTGGCTCGTTACTTCTGTCAAGAGGACCTTGTTGACCACTAGCTGATTCCTTTCAGACACCAGTGTTTTATTGCAGAAGTAATCAATCAGAAGAGTGGTGTGGGTAAATAAGACATTCATGTCTGGGAAGCCTCTCATAGCCATTTTTATATAGTGAAGGAAGTGTGATGATAAAACAATCTTCTAGTATTCTTGGGACATTGTTCTAAGAGTAAGGAAGTTAGCATATTGACTGGTGATTTCAGTGCAATCAGACATGTTTTGGGGAGTATGTACTAGATGTGGTGTTCCCATGAGAGAACCACTTCAGATACAAATATCCCTCACACTGAATCAATTCATTCACTCCAAGCTTTGAATGACCATTTGAATGATCACCTCAAGGTCTACAGACACTGCAAGGGATGCATAAGACTTTATATAGTATTGAAATATGTACATCAATAAAATTACATTTTTAAGAACAGGATGTCTCAATATGTAATGCAAATCCTCATCCTAAGATTAGGTGTGTCTTACTTTATGAAATAGCTCCACCACTCACCTTCATTCTTCAGTAAAGAAGTAAGAAGTAAGTAATGGAAATATGTACTGTTAAGAACCAAACACACACATACACAAACAATATATATATATATATATATATATATATAT
>CM035195.1:878583-928583 GCA_020233015.1 Callinectes sapidus
CTCTCTCTCTCTCTCTCTCTCTCTCTCTCTCTCTCTCATAGAAATCTAAAACTTATTGCGCGGTAATTTTACAAGAAAGACAAAGCAGTTGTGGGTGGATGAAAAGAAATGGGGAAAGAAAAAGAATATGAATCGGGATTGGCGGTTTGGCACTTGTTCCCAGCTTTTGATGTTCATGTTTTAGGAAGTAAAGGTGTGAGAATCTCCATTTAGCTTTTGATGTTCATGTTTTAGGAAGTAAAGGTGTGAGAATCTCCATTTACTTCCCATAAGCAAGCTGTAACACCGCCAAGAGAAAGAGAGGGAGTCCAGCAGAGTTAATTAAGCTACGTAATCCATACAGATACTTTTACCTCAAGTTGAAAAGCACCAGAAATGTCAACATTATTGAATATTGCTGTTGGCAAGACTATAAAACATTGATGCTGGTCTTTACATTTAAATACATTTAAATCCCAACCCCCTCTGCTGTACGGCCCTTTAATAAATGGTCACGGCAGTCGTACCATCGGAAAGGGGGGTGGGGGGAGGAGGCGCAGGAAATTGAGTAAATGTGAGATTAGGCTTGTCAATTTTAAAGAATTTTCTGAAGAATCGACTGAAGAAAGATCCGTAAATGTCAAGCAGTAAGTCAGTGAGGGTAAATAAGGCTGTATCACGTAATTCCTTTCCCCAATGTTGGCAGCACTGGCTCCCCACCACCACCACCACTCCCCGCCCCGCTCACTTTTCCCGCCAGATTCATCCCCAGCAGCTGTCTTGTTGTGTCCCGTGCCGCCAACCTCTCCCTCTGTTGCTGCCTGTTCCTGGTGACCCCTCCTGCCGCAATACACAGGGTAAGACACTGTACTTACGTGGACTTGTAGTGGTCATGTGCTGGTGCTTTTCAGTTCAGGAGGAGCAGCAGGAGAGGAAGACTTGAGAGAACACATAATGGACAGGGCCATGCAGGACGCCCAGGTAGCCGCTTCTTGGATGGTGTGTTGCCTTCTGTGCATTGTTCTGCTGGGCTCTTGTTGGTACATGCTGTAGTATACTAACCCGTGGCCCATTGTGTAGTAAGAAGCACTGAGTTTATTGCGTGTGTCATCTGTATAGGGCCGAGGAGCCGTGGGGGGTCTTGTGGGTGCCATGACACCTCAACTGTTTAGGTACCTCGAGACTAAGCCGACAGACCTCTCTCTCTCCCTCTCAATTTTTGTCAGAGGTTGTGTGATGTATACTGTGGCTCGTCTTGAAGTTGCCAGCTACTTGTAGTGCTACTGTGGTATAGGTGTATTGTTTACGATTGAATTTTGGGTAATTTTTATTTTAACTTTTAACCTTATAGGAGACCAGCTTGATTATGTATATTGTTATTGTTTTCTTACGTAATTATTTAATTCATTCATTTTTTCAGCTACTTATTGTGATAAATGTTTACAATAGGTCTTCGTTTGCCAAATATGGCCGTTGGTCTCCTTAGGTTTTTTTTTTTTTTAGCAAATGCAAAATTTGGTTCTTACGTGGTTGGGCTCCCAGAAGGGAACCCCACATGACTAGCACGCCAGCCCATGGATGATAGGGAGAGTAGTTGATGACAAGTAATGAATGGCCAGAAAGTGTGCTATTAGCCAAAAATAAATGTCAAGGGTTTCACTCCAATTTATTGTAAACTCAAACAGTCGATCACCCAAAGCATTGGACAGACTCTTCTTAAAGGTGCTTAGAGAATCTGATTCTACTAAGTTTGATGGAAGGAATTCCAAGATCTCACCACTCTGACTGAAAAGAATCTATGTCTGGCATCACAGCAACTGTAGGGGACAAGAATTTTGAGGCAATGACCCCTTGTACCAGTGGGAGGAGCTAGAGTGAACAAATCGGTAGGGGTGATTGGTGAAAGACCATAAAAAATCTTTCAAATCTTAATTAGCTCAGCACGTAATAATCTTCCCTTAACCAAATACAGATCTAAATTCACAAGATGCTGGGCATATGACATATTCTCAAGACCTTGGATTCTCCTTGTTCATCGGCACTATACTGATTCAAGTAGCTTTAGGTCATTGATATAACCTGTGTTCCAGACAGTAGATCCAAACTCCAGAAGTGGGCAGATGTGAGTGATGAGAAGGGTGACCATGAAATCAGGGGAACGGCATAGTGTTTACTTCAGCAGGTTGTTGGCTAAACCAGCTGCTTTGGATACAACAGAGTGAATGTGGTCATGGAACCTCAGGGTAGAGTCGATGGTAATACCAAGATCAACAACTTTAGGACTGATGTGAAGTGGATTGCCTTTAATTTGATACGTAGAGTGTGGGCCTAAATCAAGAGTGTTACGAAGATGAGCACCAAAACTAATGACTTGAGTCTTACTTGCATTGAATTGACTCTTAGATCCCAAGATTCAGCAACTGCTATGAGAGTATTGATGACTCTTTGAACAACAGAAATGTCAACCAGGGCAGAAGACATCTGTCCCTGATCAACAAAACCAAAACAAACCTAACCTAACTTGGAACTAATCCAACTCTGTGCAATGTGTTCATCTTCAACAGCATCAATATGAGTCAATAATAGCTGTGCACACACACACACAAAAAAAAAAAAATTCCAAGATGTGAAGTACAGTTAGTATAGGCACTACCGCATACAATGAGTCGTGTTATGTGCTACTTACAAGGATAAGTGGTAAACATTAACCATAATTCTTTGTATTTTCTTTTAAGTTGGGAGCCTTACCAAAAAAGCAGTATAGCATTCAGGGAATTGAACCCGGGATCATCGTGGTGGCTGGCTGTACTAACCCATTACTTTGTGGTGCCCCCTGGTGGCAAATCACAATCCCTCTTGGCCACCTCTCACATACCTTGACCTGTGTAATGTGTATCCTGCAGATCCTGTTCACCATACCTTATAGAGGCTAGGAAGGCTCACCAAAAAGCAAGAATTTATTTAAGATCACTCCAGGGGTAACTCAGTACCCTCATTGATATTTACAGCATTCATTTGTTCATTTACATAATTATTTTGATTTATTTTCAGATGCCAGCCAAACAGGAATCCATCACCTTTCCCATACGCAAAGCAAAGTCCTCAAGAAGCAAATCAGGGAAATTGGGACAACAGATAGAGAGACAAGATGCCAGAAATTATACATATGATTGTGCTGAAGTACTTATTGATGAAGAAATACTAAGTGACTCCAACTCCAGCAGTCCCAGAGGAACTGTAGCACAAAGAAGAACCTCATCCAGAATTCAGCCCACAGTCCACAGCACTCGCAGGTCGTCTCGGAAGAAGTGTCCCATAAGTTATCGTGAAACTAGTCTTAGCCCTCAGAAAAAACAGTTTAATGAATACAGCAAAGACACCTGTACTCCAAAGAAATTAGCTTTTGGAGAAGAGTCATCGCCAGAACGTGCCTCTACGATTGACTACCTTGGCACATCAGTAACACCCAGCAAAAATGGCGGCTCACTCAGAAATGTCCGAGCATCTTCAAGGAATAGAGAATGTGTCACCAGTTATCAAGAGACAAGGAGAAATGAAACTTCAATCCAAGATGACCATTTTACCACACCAAAGAAGTTATTCCCAGAAGCTGTCTCCCTCAATCACACAAGCCCCAGAACCCCCAGCAGATCACAAACACCAAATAGAAATTCCAGGAGTAGAGATAAGGATCAAGAACTCCTCTCTCCAACCAAGAGAAAAGTTTTGTCACCAGGTATATGTTACTTCAGTGTCATTCTATCCTTTTGTAATAGCAATTGCAAGCTAGATATTAGTGTCTAGCCTTCAAGGATATACTAATAGGTAGCATAACATTCCATAGCTTCCCATCTCATTGATATTTTACATGGATTTTCATTGTCCTCTCAGTCTAGAATCTTTTTAGGTATTGGTAGTGGAATAATGTTAAGAATCTTTAATGAGAATTACCTTCAGGTACATAAACTTGAGATTGACTATTTTCAATGGCAATTTATTTTAGGCATTTTATTAAGGATATCTTGTTGGTATGATAATACAAGTGGAAAAAATGTTTTTGTGTTGTCGTCAAGATACATGTAGTTGAAATGTACTGATTATTGAACATTTGTTTGTAATATTACATTGTTTCTTATTACAGATGCACCAGACTGTTTCAGTCCTACTAAAAGACTGGTTGTAGTCTTAAATGGGATTCCAAAGGAATTTTCTGATAAATTTCCATCTTTGCTGAGTCCATCCTCCAAGCACCAAAGAGCCCCGGAATTATCCACACCAAAGAAAACACACCTGACTACACCACCTGGTCCATCTGGTTCAGCTCTCACTCCATCTCTGACAGATTCACACAACACTTCAGTAGTCACCAGAGACTCACCAGTGTCAGTGATAGAGAAGCCTCACTCGCCTATAGTTCCCTCCCTGACTGCTGTGCTCCAGGCTCCGCAACACACTGCTCAAGATTCCAAAGCTACAGAAAAGCCTCACACATCTACAGGCCCCTCACTGACTGCCGTATCTCAGACACCAGAGCACACCGCTCATCACTCCAAAGCTGAGTGCAGAAGTCCTTCGCGGTCCATTGTAAAGCGCCTCAACATGACCAGCCCCGTGAAGTCTCCCAGGAAACCTTTGTTGCTTGCCAGCCCCAGGAGGTCCCCTCGGAAGCTCAACAATGAAAACAAGGCAAGTCCTCAAAGAAGCTTGATGAAGGCTCTTCAGTCACCATTGCACTCCAGCAGTCCATCGTCACTGGTGTCAAGACTCAGCCTGGCCAGCCCCCCAAGTTGCAAGAAGAATTTGGCCATAGGTCTTTTCAAACAAAATGGTATGCAGTTTAGAATCAAATACACACATGGGTTACATTAGAAATATCTATTGTGTGTAATAAGCAAATGCTGAATTACATTGAGATGGTATAAGATTTATTAGTGTTTTCATTATTGCTTTATAAAGTATTTCTTTGACCATCCTTCCTTTTCCATCTTTGGCCACCTGAGGATGAAAGACTGACATACTACTTTTGTTTCAGTGAGTGCATACCGTTCACTGCGGCAAAGCCTGAACACCGGCACGCCATCAGCTCTAGTGTGTCGGGAAAAGCAGGCAAATGAAATAGGAGAATTCCTCACTCATCACCTCACTCAAGGTAAACCAGGTTCCCTCTACATCTCAGGTGCTCCAGGAACTGGCAAGACTGCTTCACTGAACTCTAATCTGGAAAGCTTACAGGTTAGTTGAACAACTTTGCTGTTTGGTAGTTTTGCTCTTGTGTGAGTTAACTGTTGCTTACTTCACTTTCAGTTACCTGAATGTGGTATTGTTTGTATGAGGTGATGGTGTATACGTGTGTGGGTTTGGTTTTGCATCAGAGATGTCTCAGCCCTATCAGGCATTGAACATTGATTGTTGCTACTATAACAGCTTAGATCCCTTTTCTCGCTGCATATTGTAGTTACAATTCCCTGAATGTATTCCTCAGGTTTCCTCATCTTAACCAGTCATCTGCTATTCTGTAAAACTTTAATAATAACTGATTTAGGATTGGTGGCTTTTAAGTATGTTCTGGTTGACTGAAAACTCTGTTCAGAGATGTTTGTGAATGACTACTAAATTTTACTGATTTTATTCTCTCTTGCTTATATTTGATTTCCTAAATTCACAGGTGAAGAAAATTAAGACTGTCTTCTTGAACTGCATGACCCTCAAGACAGCAGCTGCTATTTATAAGACCATCGCCTCTGAGCTAAGCCTGAGAGTATCCTGCACTGAGAAGGAAAACAGGAATGCCATTGAGAAGGCACTTACTACATCCAGGCACCCCATGTAAGTAGTAATTATGTTACACTTCAGATGTACAACTGTGGTAACTATTTTTAACACAACTTGCAGAATAATATCAAAGTTAGATGTTTGAGATATAAGGAGATATAAGCATTGAGTATTTGAGGTGAATATGATGAAATCTCAGTTGGCTTTCTTCCAGCTCATTTTACCTGATCTGTGACCTCTTCAGTATGATGGTGTTTACTTGGGCATCACTACACATCAATAGCATACACAAGTGATCATGTATTCTGTCTTGTGTCTTGCTAGTCTTTACTTTCCTTGAGGCTCCATTGTTTTTCCCACCAGTCACCTCAATCAGCTATACCACATCTCATCCCCTATCCAAACAGAGAAAGTCTCTTTAGCTTCACAGTTTTCCCTTGTTCTCACCTTCTGTTCATCTCATACCATACCCATACACTTGAGAGAGGAGACAGTATCTCTCTCTCTGATAAGTGTCACTGTTACACCAAAAAAAGAAAAAAAGTGGGCTCATTTCCATGGCTATTGAAAGGTTGATTCAGATATATATTTATATTCTTGTATCAGAAATTAGGCAGGTTACCACTCATGGCACAACACATTTATTGTAAACCTCTGATGTTAAGTGGTTTGTGTGGGCAGCTTTAGTAATTTGTTTTATGTTCACTATCATATAATTAGTCTGAATATTAATTTGGTTTATTTTTCAGCCTGTTAATGCTGGATGAGGTGGACCAACTGGACAGCAAGAATCAGGAGGTGCTGTATACCATCTTTGAGTGGCCAGCACTGCCTTGCTCCTCCCTGGTGTTGGTGGGCATTGCCAACTCTCTTGACCTTACTGATCGGATCCTCCCCCGCCTTCAAACTCTGCCAAATTTCAAGCCAAAACTGCTGCATTTTCCCCCATACACCAAGGCAGAGATTGTCAAAATCATCAACCATAGAATAAAAGAGGTATAATCATGTGAACATTTGCTTTTAAGTATTTAAGAATGAAAATATTAATTGTCTCATGGATCTTAGTTTTGGCTATATAGTTTCATTTGCTTTTGTGTATTTGTCATTAGTGTATTGGAAGACAAGGTATTTCATTGTGAAACTTCATGAAATTATCATTTAACTTCAGGCAAATCTTGGTGAAGTGCAACTCATCCGTCCAGCTGCTATTCAGTTGCTGGCGGGCAAGGTGGCGGCCATTGCAGGGGATGTCCGGAAGGCTCTTGATGTCTGCAGGCGGGCAGTGGAGCTTTGTGAGACTCAGGCTCGCAAGCAGACCGTGCTAAAGCCTTCAAATGGTTTGTATTTTGTTTTTGATTGAAACATAAATGATGACATTCCTCACAAGTCTTCCATATCTTTGAGTATTTTATATCAATATATACAGAGATAAGGCAGGCACCCACATACAATATACTGTCATTTCCATTGACACCCACTAATTATTTATTAAGGTCACATCCTAAAAGAAACATTATTTCCTTTACTTACAGGCAGTCCTCAAAAAGCTTCCAACAAGACACCAGTGGGCAGTGTTGTACCAAAGATGGTAGAGATACCACAGATTCTCTCTATTTTCAATGAGGTGTACGGCTCCCGTGTGGTTTCAGCCGTGACTAATGCTCCCGAGAGCTTCCCATTACAGCAGAAAATCTTGATTTGCTGCCTGTTATTGATTCTCAAGCACGCACGATCCAAGGATGTAACACTCGGGAAGGTATTTGATCATTCTCTTTATTTAAAAATAGATGTAAAAAACTAATTCTTAATGTGTTTGATCTGTACAATAGACTTGTCAGTCCTGAAGCCATTTGCCAGTGATCTGCAGGGAAAATCCAGAAATAAATATTAAATGATGGATAATTGATAATGTTCACAGTAATTAACATACCAGATGTGACACTGTTTGCAATTCTATTATAATGATGCTATAGGTTCAGAAAGGTTTCAGGGATAAGTGATCATTTGTAGGAATCTCTGCCCACAATGAAAATGCAGTGGAAAGTCCAGCATGAAAAGTGGTTTGAGTGACAGGCTGCTCAAAGTGAAGATTAGGTAGACAAGCTGCTTTTGGACTTGGTAAGATGTAATGATGCTACAGATTCAGAGTATATGTTTTACTGTTGTAGACTGTTAAAGCCAACTCTAAAGTCTCACATTGCATTACTGTAAGAAATGTAATGCTTACACATGTAATCTATCCTTTGAAGCACTGACAGTTACCCATTACTTTCCAGTTTCATGAAGTTTACACAAGAGTATGCAAGAAGCAACAGGTTCCTGTAATGGATCAGACAGAATTCCTCTCCCTCTGTACACTATTGGAGTCCAGAGGAATGTTGCAAGTAAAACGCAACAAAGAAATCCGCAGTTCAAAGGTAAGATTGGAATCTGGTATTCCTTAAGACATTTGAAATTACTCATTCTACTTCAGCATATGTTATAACCTTCACGGATTTTTAATTTTTTAATTTTGGGGTTTAACCTAATCTGGATTTTTCTTTTAGTTGAAGAGAAAAAACTAAACAAATGATCATTCAAAATTCTGTCACAGATTTTAAGAATTACCTTTCAAATGAGACTAGAATAATTAAAACAATATAATTAAATATCTACAAATATATAAAATGGCAGAGAAATGTCTTGATAGCAAGTTAGTATTGAGCTACTGGTGTGAGGCTTTAAAGTTTGGAATTAATGATCTCTCTCTCTCTCTCTCTCTCTCATAGTATGCTACATATTAGGAAATCTACCTTTGTACCACATTAGCATGCTCATGAAAAGGAATAGCAACAGCAGAGCTTTCTTTCTAACAGACTCAGCAAAACAAACTATTCCCAGAGTGATTTAGGTGAAGAGGATGAATAAAAGTTACCCATGAAAGGCTTTTGTCTACTTTGATATATTCAAAGTAAGGAATTAATTAGTACTAAAACCTTTATCCCATTTGTACCAGGTTTTGCTGCTCCTGAATGCAGGTGAGGCTGAGAATGTCCTTGGTGACCGCAGTCTCCTGGCCACCGTCCTGGAAGACAGAGAAAGCTTAGGAAAACTATGCTCTCAGAAGAAGAGAGAGTAGTCATACGTGGATTATTGGGGAAGGGATACTCACTATACCAGTGTTCATATATGCATTATTTATATCATCGGAACTCATTATTATTCATTCTTGCTGACTTAAGGAGACTTTCCTTGAGTGTTTTTAATAGTTTTTATGTCATATCATAGATATCATGAGCCTTAACATACTACTGTACATCTCATGAAAAGATCAGTAGAAGTATTAAAAGTTTTCATGCATCTACAAATGTATTAGTTTTAATTAAACATTTTTATAGATATAAAGCATTGATTATTTTCCCAATAAAACTTGTAAATATGTTATTAAGAGAAGATAAGGGGGATACAGGGAGGTACTTGGAATGGATGCAAATATCCCTGAAGGAATGGAATGTATTTTGTGAAGCTGAAACATGGAATATGAAGGCGAGAGAGAATGTTTACAATAGAGAAGAGATGTTTGTGTTACATACAATGCACTCACTTGCTCAAAGTTTCAGTCATTCCCTGAGTAAGTGGTCTTCAGTGGCATTATGCTCTGGCGGGCATCTTTCTTGTCGTGATTGCGTAGTGCTTCATAGGCATGCTGAAGTTGTATAGCTGCCTCGGGGTGAGCAGAGGAGGGCAGAAGAGTGCACTCTCTCTCCAGCACACTGGCCAGACCCTCCAGCAACTCACCAAATCCATAAGAAAGTGCAGCGCGGCGCACTCTATTCAACTCCTGCCCAAAGATAAAGGTGGGATTGAGTCACCGAGATGAATACTCTTTCCCTATGCATAGTTATACTTGTAGAATTTTTAATAACCATTGTTCTATACTACAATAACAATAAACCAGAATACTATTTAATGTAATGTAGATACTTCAGTTTCTACACATTTGTGTAGCTCAATTATCCACTATTTCAGGTTATTTACAAGCTTATTGTAATTTAATGCTAAATTCAGTAACAATGATTAAGATGTACTACTGATAGAACTTCTCCCTACGCTTGTGTACCTTGTAAAAGCTCTGGGTCTTATCTGGCAACTTGCGAGCATGTCTCAATATCTTCTGGATGTCTGACTGCAGTCCACCCTGCCGCACCCACACCACTGAGTTGAAAGCATAACTCTTCTTCTCCTGAACCTGTAATCAAAGCACAAAAGGTATAAAATTCAATGGCACAAGAAGGTTAAGATGATAACACAATGACTTTTGGGAGAAAGTTAAGACAATTCCATTCCATTAGTGTTCCTTTTAGAACCAATTTTAAACAGCAAAAGTATAGGATACACTAAAGGAGTAAAGCTTCCATCTCACTTTACTCTGAGAAAAAAAAATCATAAAAAAAGGAGGAAAGAATGAATATATATAAACCTCTAAAGGTGACATTCCTGAACTTGTAAATAAACTACATACATGAAATACTATAACATGAGTAAGGGAAAGAATGCATTAAAAGTAGCATGCACATTTACTATTCTAGGCTTAAAGGCAACCACAGCATCACCATAGTAAAGGATATATAGTACATGGTTCATTATCCTGTAGGTACAAAATGACTAACAATACAATGAGAGGGCAAGTTCTCATAGGGATGATGAGAAAGCAATAATTGAAGTAGAAGTATGAAGAGTATATGTGAGAAAAGGATACATCACTGCACCTATCAAGGAAGGAAAGTTAAAAATTAAATACAACCCTAACAAATACCCAGAATAGATAGGTTGTAAAATATTGACTAAACAAATGAGATACACGAATAAAGAAATGCAAAGGAATGCCTACCTTGAGGGGAAAGGGTGAAGAGGAGTCTGAAGGACCATATGGATTAACGGGCAGTAGATTTGCTGGCCCAAGGTTTGACAGTTTACCCATCCACGGTATAACATCGACTCCTGTTGGGAAAAATTCTTGTTAAAATCAGGTCAAGACACTAGTAAATCAACTTCAAATATTTTGGTACTCATCTATGAATGCTTTGGACTGCCTTACTCAAATGGCTGATCCAATATAAAAAAGTTTGATTATTGATACCTATAAATCAGGTAACTCGTTCTAACCTTAGTAAAACGTCAGGCATTGTAAAGAGAGAAATTTTCAGCTGCAGCCATCACTAGGCACAACTCACCAGGCACAAAGAGTGAGAGCATCAAGTTGGATTTCTTCTTGTTGTCTGCCCAGGAATACAGGATGCCATACCACTTCTCCCCCACCTGACACAAGGCCACCATGTTTTCACGCTACAATCATACAAGAAAAATGGCAGCAAGTCAGTAATTCCTCATTGTTGCAGGGCATTTATCTCATCATTAGTTGACATTAATTACTTACAATTTAAGCACAAAAACCTATTTAGCCTGTGAATATATATTTCTTTCTCCAAAATATGAACAAACAAGAACTAAATGTAACTCAGGAACTATTAGTGATGACAATTAAACATTAATCAGCTGCATACTATCTCAAGCCACCCACTATGGCAGGTCAAGATTCTAGAGCCTAGAAAGTCAAACCTTAAGTCCTCCATGAAGCAGGACACAAAAGGAAGGAATCTTTCCCTCATCACTGCCACCACCACTGCCCTCATCATCACTGCCTGGCTCACTCTTGGGAAGCATCACCAGGTCACCTGCAGCAAGATTCACAAGTTACAGTATGGTGGATGTGGTGTCTGGAGAATGGTGTTGAGAGAAAATGTTCACAGTTGTTCATTTTAAAGATTGTAAACACACACACACACACCTTTGGCTGAGAGAGGCAGCACCAAATGCCTGGAGAATGCAGGTGGAGAGGACACATCACCAGTGTTGAGGAAGCCCAGGACATGTATGGTTGGGTCTACACTGACTCGAACTGCCTCAAAGTCATGATGTCGGCAGTATGGCTGCACAAGAAACACAAGTGAGTAGCAGAGAAAATATGTGCAAGTTTAAAGATCTATTTTTATCATACTATAAAAATACATATATGCAAGGAAATCACATTTTGTTCGTTACCAAGTAGGGAGAGAAGATTCTTCAAAGAATTATGAACATACAAACCTGAGGAGGTGGGGAGAGGGTGACGGGTGCTGAGAGGTTGCCACAGTGAAGAACACCCGAGTAGGATGAGAAGTTATTCTTGACGAGTTGTTCAAACATCTCTGTCACTGACTGTGTTAAAATGCCACAAATTACAACTTATGCACTATCCTGTGGATCTTCAATAGAATCTTGCATTTCCATTGTCTAAATAACTAATTAGTGAGAAAAATATAGCTCTAGTATGAATTATTAAATAACGATAACACTATATTCTTTATTATTTGGCTTAAAATATTAGCCTTTATTGAGTATCTTCAATTTTGAACCATACTGAAAACATTCCCTTCTTTAATATAGTAGCAGTTATTCACTATAGTAAAATGATTTATACAGCATAAAATATGTATGTCATATGAATATCTAAACCTAACACACCAGTGAGTTACGATGCACCACAGGAGAGCAAGCTATGACTCACTGGTGGGTCACACAACACGGGATAGGTTCAGTGATTATACCATTACAGACCACACCACAATGAATGAATACCAAGTTACTCATCCCTAACACACAGATCAAGTCTTGCTGGCAGCCTCAGGGTACACCCCAGACATGCATACCTTCCTGGTGAGCTTCCCCTCAGGGATCATGATGTCTCCCTCTCCATTGAGCTCAATAAGACGCTGGTAGATGGGCCGGGAGTTCTGCCAGGTAAGAAGGATTAATTCAGGATCCAAACTACAATCACCTTGAATTTACATTCAGATATAAGCGTCTGAACTTGGAATATTATCAAATGATCTTTAATTCTAAAGTGTCATCTGTTCTCAATAACAAGCACAGAAGAAAGTACAGTAGAGAGTAAGCAATCACACAACAATGAAGAATTACTAACTATTAACTCACAAAAGACAATGATCTTTCCTTCATTCCCACACTTCCACAAAGGCTTACCTGTAGGCAAGGTTCATCAGGATTAGCTATGCAGATGATATTGAGTTTGGCAGGGAAAGGGAATGGGAGAGGGAACTGGGAGGCTGAGCGGGAGTGTGGCGCCATCAAGGTCTTCTGAAGGTGGTGCTGCCCAGTGCCAGCATTCCCATCTGTTACCAATACAATCTGAAAACCATGAAAGCACACTAACTTAATGTTCTTCTGAGAAAAACATAAGATAATCATAAACTGTCAATTCCCAAAAGCCACATTTCTTGCTTGTTACATGTTGTGTTTAGAAAAGATCTTTGATCACATTTCAGCAAAAATGTATTTGAAATCATGATTAATCAATTAATTAATGCCTCTCAGTTCATCTAGTAACTAAACATTTATTTCCTAATGTTAATGAAATGACCAATATAATAACCTATATATAATGCCTATAATAACCTGCATACACTGCAACAACAGACATGAAGCCCAGACTGTGCTTCAGTCTTAGTCACATTATATGCTCATCAACTGGAGTAACCTCTACAACGGACGGCTGCAGTCTGCTGGAGATGCCTATGGCTACCCCCTTGACATGGTGACCATTGCTCATGCCAGACCAGTGGTAAGTAAAACCCTTGCTACTGGTCTCACCACTGCCAGGCCTCCTTGTCTCACCCTCAGCCTACTGAGCTCATCCAATTGACAAGATAACTGGTGATTCTCTGAGAGGCTCAGGACATTGCAGGAGCCCACACATAGAACCCTTCAAATGTTTACCCCAGGAATAGTTCAATGGGCAGATGCTATGTCTGTAACCCCACTAGTAAATAACAGGGTATGGGGATCCTCCTGCCCCTCTCAGGATGCAGGGGTCTCACAGGCTTTGCTCTGTATCCATCATTCAGTAAGGCAGGCGCCCTCTGATACCTTGGCATCAGAGGGGTATGCACAAAACTGGTGGCGGCCATGGAGGTTCTTTAACAAAGAAGGATTGCAAGCCCCATCCAAATCAGCTAGGTTAGCCATGGGTAAGGTCATTGGTATTTCTGAGGGATGATCCCTGACTGTCTAATAAAGATAGGAGAGGCAAAGACAGTAGAAACAGAAGGGGACTGAGCTATGGGAGGTAAAGGGCATTCACTCTTCATCTGGATAGAATCTACCCACCACAACATGAATGTGTGTGCCTTACAGGCAACTGTGAGAAAGGAGGTACCTGGCAAGGTGTTCCATTGCCCCACTCTTCCAGAATGTGCTGAGCAGCCCCCATCAGCCCCACCTCTAGGTTGGTTCTGTCACACTCATCTGCCAGGGTGAGGGCATTCTTGATCCCTTCAAAGTCCCGGGTAAATGGCATCAACACTTTGTAAGTTGATGAGAAGACAATCTGTAGGAACAAAGTTTGTAATAAATCTACAGTTAGATCTTTCTAATAATTAAAAAAATACACGATAAAGTACTTACAACAGACCATGACTGATATTTTTAGTGTGGGGACAGCCTTTGTAAGGTCATAGTAATTCAATGAATACTAAGGTACTATTTCATATTACATTAGGTTAGGTTTGATTAGGTTTAGCTTAGTTTGTACTTGGATTTTTCCAATTGAAATTTTTTAGAAAGTTTCCCCAAAAGCGGTATACTCTGACCTTAGAGTTTTGCTCTATTGCTGTATATCACCTGTTTTGTCCTCCCCCATTCAGTCCCCCAAGCTTGCTGGGGGTGGTGGAGAGTAGAATGGATGAAAATGGGGAGGTTTAGTTTATCTTCTTTCTTTTAGTCAGATAAGGATAAAGCATTTAATGTTTCCCTTCCGTCCTTGTCAGTAACACATGACACGACTGAATGTTGTGATAGTATACTCGCTGTATTTAATGTATTTAATGTGTGCTCAGCTACTACTGACTTGTATTGATGGTTTTGAAAATTGTTTTGGTTTAGTTGGTCAGACACCAAAATGACCAAATTTAACATTTCCTAAACAGTCTAAGGAGACAAACAGACATATTTGGCTAACAAAGGACCTCTTGCAAAATTGTATTTACTGATAGAGCAAGTGGAACAGTCACGAGAAACTAGTCTTAGAGCATGACATCAAACAAGCATGAACAAGAACACTGACCAGCGACACAAACTCCAGCCTGCAGTGTTGCATAAAATGGTCCAACACTATGCTGCACCCAAGCGCCGCCAAGTCCTTTCGCAGCAATTGTCCTTCCCCACCGCCTTCCTTCTCCTCATCCTCCTCCTCCCCACGGCTCATCGACAGCGACACATCCACCAAAAGCACCGTCGGCATGTTGAAGAGACTCCTAATGGACTGTGGATCTCAAGGAAACGCTGACAAGATGGTCCAACCCCAGTCTCCTTCTTGTGACCTCTTCTGGTTTATATCACTTACAGGTCCTCCTCTGATATTGTGTTCAGGTCTTGCCACTATCTGCAAAAGGAAAGCAAAGAGCACAATACAGGGGACATCTATGCACCTGCGCTATTCCATTTCCTCATTTACCAAAAACTCTTTCATTGATATTCCTATCCTTTCTTCCTCTCTCTCTCTCCCCCTATCTCCTTGCTACAGGCCCAGTACCATGAGGACTCCACCATCCTCTTGTTCTAATCTCTTATTCCACTTATCTCCACCTTCAATGATGGTTATGAAGCTATCAACCTTCACCTCTCCTCTTCCTACTCTTTCCTCCTTTAACATTCTATTACTACTACTACTCCTACTATATACAGTTAGGCTCTCTGTGTCTGTCATTCTCTAAAGAAACCAGTAGAGTCATAATGTCAGTAAATGAAATAGTCCTGATGCATCCCAAATTGTTCTACCACCCTTATACTCACCTGTCTGTCTTACTATTGCAAAGCCCCGCCAGGACAGACAAAACCTAAACACTGACCGCTCCACCCTTCCTTATACAGGTGGTCAATCTACACACACACACACACACACACACACACTACAGCAAAACATACACTATATACTGCATACCCGTGTCCTTTATCCCCTATGGGCTTCCTCCGCTCGACACTCAATATCCAAGAATATCGAGGTAACCCACACAGCACAACCTTTGCAAACAATCACTATGTACCCACAAGGCCTGCCATCCACACAAACTGTACAGATGATAACGTTTTGCAGTACAATTCCAGTACAATATCACCATCCACTCACTCACCGGGACTGCCTTACAATGGAGGGGGCCGCGCGCTGCCTTGTCAACTGCTGATCAACTGATGTTTCCAAAGCCGCCACTTGATCTTGTTGTTGTGATTCCATTAATTTTTATGCTTGACTTGGGGTTCCTCCTGACATGAAAGGAGGAAAAAGCAGGGAACATAAATAATCTCCCACGATGCTACTTAGTTCCTGCATAATATTTCATCCAACATTACATTAGGATATAAAAGATATGAAAAATTTGTAATATATCAAATAACATTATAGTGTAATTTTGTTTAGAATTGATGAAGTGCACGATACATGCATAATATTTCCGCTAAAGCTGACAGCCTGACATCATTACTGCAATCAGCAATTCATGGTGATGTCGTGAACTACAGTACTACTTTGGAGAGATAAGAGTTTGTGTTGGCAACTCTGCTGGATGTAAACATTGAGGCAAATGTCAAACAATAACACTGAGTGAAGTGTCATCATGGCAGTGTCACAAAGTTTCCCCAAGATTCCAGATTATGTATTTGCTGAAAAAATAGGTTCTGGAAATTATGCTGATGTGTACAAAGCGTTTAAAAAGGGAAAGACTCGGGAGGTGGTGGCAGTGAAGTGTGTGCTGCAGTCCAGTCTTTCTAAGTCTTCTCTCGATAATCTGGAATCCGAGATTAAAATTCTGAAGAAGCTTAGACATGAACATATTGTACAAATGTTGGACTTTGTATGGGATGACAAGTACATATACATCATCATGGAGTACTGCAGTGGCGGGGACTTGTCCTCCTTCGTGAAGTCAAGGCAAAGACTGCCAGAGAGTGTGTGTCAGAGGTTCCTGCAGCAACTGGCGTCAGCCCTACAATATATGAGAGAACAGAACGTCAGCCACCTGGACCTTAAGCCTTCAAACATACTCCTAAAATCAAGAAAACTTGAGGTCCTGAAAATAGGTGACTTTGGTCTGGCCCAGCACATGCCCGAAGAAGATACAAACAGCACCATCAAGGGAAGCCCTTTGTACATGGCACCAGAAATTGTATTGAGGCGCCAGTATGATGCCAAGGTGGACCTGTGGTCAGTGGGTGTCATCCTATATGAGTGTCTATTTGGGAAGGCTCCTTATTCATCCAAAACAATGGACGAATTGATAGAAAAAATTAAAAAAGACAAGCCAATTGAAATTCCTTATGGAACCAATATAACATCTGAATGTAGAGACTTGTTGGTAAAATGTCTGGAAAGGGATGTGAGTAAGAGAATAGATTTTGAATCCTTTTTCTCTCATCCATTTGTGGACCTTGAACACAAGCCAGGCCCAGAGACCATGCACAAGGCAACTGAACTTCTCAAGATGGCTGTGAACTTTGATGAATGTAAAGAGTATGAACCAGCTTACAGGTAAATGCTTGGCCATTATTTGAAGTCATTAATACCTACTCACTTTAAAACTTGCATGATATTAGAAATGTCTTACTTCAGTATATATAATATATATATATATATATATATATATATATATATATATATATATATATATATATATATATATATATACCTATATATATATATATATTATAATGTGGTTTAAAGATTTGGCTAATCTGCAGAACTGGACCTTGTATCTTATGCACACCATATTTATATGCTTAGGTAGTAGCATCCTTACTTTACTATCTGTGTGAAGGTTTTGATCTGTGCTCTGTAATTCAAAATAAGTCAATTATGTATGTGTAACTGATCATGGGGGTGGGGAAGTTGAAGGGGAGGGCAGCCTACTACATTGTTAGGTTTGATCAAGGGTTTGGTTTACTTAGTTTGAATTATATTTTATCAGTATTGTAGAGATTTTATTTCAGTTTAGCCAAACTAGACTTTTTTTGAATGGCAAAATTTGGTCTATTTTGGATTTCTGCACCTAAAAACTCCACTTTCCCAATAGACCCCAAGTTTGTTGGTATTAGGAAGGAGGGGGAGCTGGTGGTGGAAGGTAAAGAGTCCTTATTCTGCAGTTTTGCCAAGGATTCTAAATATGAATATTTTATTTAAATATGTACTCTAATTCACAGGAACTACTGTCATGCACTCCAGTACCTTGTTCCTCTTCTACACAGTGAAAGAGATGCCAGTAAGAGAGTAGCCTTGAGACGGAAGATAACTGAGTACATGGGAAGGACAGAAGAATTAAAGAAGGTAATTAATAATGAGAGTGATACTAATTTGAATATTCCAAAAATTTCCCATCAAGAATCTGTAAAGGTAAATGAATACCGAGGAAATCGTGAAGAATTGCTGAGATTGACAGCAACAACTCCTCAGATACAAACAGCAATAGAAATTGCTGCTTCAGGAGAATTGTATGCTAGAGAAGGTAATTATTCTCTAGCCTTTGAGAAATATCAGCTTGCTCTTGGTAAACTTCTGGAATTGATGCAAAATGAACCAAAGGGACGCAGGAAAGACTTGCTGAAGGAGGAGGTGACACGATGGATGTCACAAGCAGAACACCTCAAAGAAATGCTAAATGATGCACCAACACAAGAGGGTGTGGGACCAGAACTATTTGCAACAACGGATGAAAAAAACTGTGTTCTCCAATAAGTCAAACTTTAATGTAAATCACCAGTTCCTTTATTTCCTTTTGATTTATGCTGTCTTTTGCCCCTTACTTACTTACTTACTTACATTCAATACCATTATGAAAGCTAAAGACAATGAGATTATTTATAGTATATATATACTTTATTTTGCAGCAAGAAATCACACAAAAGAAGAAATGAAAAATTTATAGTTGCATTTGTTCAGCAACTGTTATTTAAAAAAAAAAAGAACTTTTTTCTGCAATTATTCATATTGAATTTATATATATATATATATATATATATATATATATATATATATATATATATATATATATATATATATATATATTTGGTGAATTGATTGTACATACATGATTCTATCTCCTCACAATGGTTATGGCTTAATAATGTTAGAAATTCTTTGGAGGTGAAAGAAAACTTTGAACAAGTTTGAGAAAGGAATTTTTTTTTAGGAATTACATGCTTGTGCCTTGTTAAGTGTCTTATATTGTTTAATAGGAATAGTTTTTGTATTATTATGTAAATATACTTATTTGCTCCAGAGTGCCTAGATTGATCTATTGTAGAATATAGTTCAGAGTTGATGGTACTATAGTCCAGTCACTCTAAATTGTCCATTTATTATGGCTGTGGGCTTGGAGATTCCCCCATCATTGCTACTTTTCCATAGATCACTGGCTCTCTATCTTTATCCAATCCCTCTCTGCCTCCTTACTGAAGAATCTGTTCTGAATTTAATTGAAGCAATGACCAAGATGTTACATCACAGACACCAACAGAAGTAAAGAGAGAGAGAGAGAGAGATGGACCAGGGTTGGGATTGGAGAACAGCTGGTGAACAATGGAAACATGGCAACAATGGAAGACAAGCTGTCAAAAAACAGACTGCACCAAGCTGGCCACTTATGAGTGAAGCCGATCATAGTAGGTATGTAGTATAATATATAATGGGTGTAAGTGTATGTATACAATTTATACATTTATGTTTGGCTCATTTATTTATTGATTTGTCAAAAAAGCTTAACCATCATTCATAATTTTACTGTAGATTTGTTTTTAAGTAGTAAATGAGATTTTCCTGCACTGATGACTTTGTTAGAATGATGGTTAGGACTACTGGTACTAGGTAAGATATTGTGAGATTAGAGAATTAAAATATTGAGCAGCTACAGTAGCTACTGAACAGATCTCCAGTAAGTTACTTGTCTTAAGTGTGGTATTAGTAAGTGAGCTGAATTAAAGTTACTGAATGGCATACAAAAGAAGATTCTAATTATCTTTTATTGTAATATAGCTCATACAACATTCAACCAAATGTGTCAAATTGTAAAACAATGAAGCTAAATATTGCAAGGAATTGATACTTCTCACTTGACAATGTTGTACATACTTCCAACTTATGTAATTATTATGCTGAATAGAAAAATTATACTATGACATGAATAGTATGACATCATCAAAATCAACATTGAAGAGTGTCATAACAAATAGCTTCCTTATTCTGCAAACTGATAAACTTTAGTTCTTTAATTTGAAACTACATCTACTATGCTGCAAGTTACTATTCAACATACCATGATACAAAATGGTATCCAAATATATTTCATACGTCTTCTCTTCAAGAGCAAACTGTACAAATATGACTAAAGCCTGAAACATCAATGATTCCTTGGACTAACTCAAATTGAGAAAACCCTCAAAGTCATGCTGCCATTAAATGTGGAATTGATAAAATAATACTTATATGGTGATGGGCTTGTGAGACTAACCTGCAACTGGCATTATTTCTGCTACCTTTTAAGAACTACATGAATTGCCAATTGCATCATATGGACAGTGCTCTGCTGCAAACATCAGCATCTAATATGGATCATGTATTTTCATCTTTTATATGTGCATGTACAAAGAAGTCATATATCATTAAGCAACAACTTCTATCGTCTATCCAGAATTATGCAAATATCAACCTGAAAAATTAATCTCTGTATCCACAAAGCAATGACAAGTGAAAATTAAAAATAAGATTGGATGGTGTGTGTGTGTGTGTGTGTGTGTGTGTGTGTGTGTGTGTGTATATATATATATATATATATATATATATATATATATATATATATATATATATATATATATATATATATATTGCAATGAAGTGGTACAGATTAGTGGATGGGTGGGGTGGTGTTAAGAAACGAGGAAGCACAGGAACACCTTATTTCTCTAATGTTTCCCCTAAAAGGCTTCCTCAGAGAGAATGAAACAGGCAGTTATCTGAAGAGTACATATATATATACCCATGTGGTAGATCACTTCATGATGTGCTGGAAAATGTAGGGCACTGATTGGTTTGTTTTAGGAGGTTTTCCAGCTGTTGTGACGGCTGGAACACCTGTTGGGACAAATCAATCAATATGCTCCATTTCCTGGCACATCACAAAGTGATACACCACATGGGTATACAATATACATATACTGCTTTAGATAGCTGCCTCTTTCATTCTCTGGAGAAGCCTTGTATTTGAAACATTAAAGAAATAAAATGCTCCTGTGCTTCCTGGGTTTCTTTACACCACCCCACCCACCATATATATATATATATATATATATATATATATATATATATATATATATATATATATATATATAAGAGGGCCCCGTGACCAAATGGAGACATGCACCAAAATAATATTTTTCATGAGTTCAACAACGTGTTTGTAACAGTATCATTCTTAATAAACAAGTTACAGTATTCAATTTGGTTTCATTTTAAAGCTTATGATGTAGACAATAACAATTTGGTACCAAGTAAGTACCACATGCAAACACCACATCCTCTTCAGTTGTACCACAATTTTTTTCACCAATGTCACCCAACCAAGTAAGTCATTCCTGCATCATCATCATCATCATTATCAACATGTAAATCACTTGGTTTATCACTGATGCCAGCGTGGTACTTGGTATTGTCAACAGAATTATTGCTAACATCATTCTCATTTCCCTCACCACCATGACCATAAAACAGGTTTTTTGGTACAGTTCCCTGTGATCCAGAGGGCCCTGGAACACGTTCATGTAGACATAGTTGTATACACACTTTCACTATGATATCCTACCAATAATACACGCTGTGTGGCATGACAACCCTTGCTCATGGATTACTCACTCGCCAGACTAGCTGGGTGGCACATGAAGTTAATGGATTCCATTCATAAATACAGCTTTGAACCTTACTTATAATGTTCAAAGGGGGACATCTCCAACCTGGCTGGCAGGCTGCACCACATATCTGCCAACTGTTTTCTTTAATGAAATTATTTTAGGAAAACTTGTCACTTGAGCCCCTTTGGTCACAGGGACACTTCACACACAAGTGTGTGTGTCTGTGTGTGTGTGTGTGTGTGTGTGTGTATATATATATATATATATATATATATATATATATATATATATATATATATATATATATATATATATATATAAGATGTACTACATTTCTAAAAAAAATGCAAGTATTTCCCAAGTAATAAAGTAAGTTCCATGAATCTCTGTTTACTTCAGTAATACGATGGTCATGACAATCAAAACACTAAAATATTCTCAAATAGCTTCATCAAACAAACCACAAGAAAGTTCCATTCATTATACATACTAATAAAAATCTTGTGCATAGACACAATTGTGGAAACACTGAATAGCCCTTATATCCTATTATCTATAGTGGAAGGTTATATTACAGTGACATTGTGGTAAATAAATGATCTAAGTTAAAGTAAAGCAAAGAGCTGTATACAAAGTACCCAAAAGAACATCCTCACTGACCACCACACTACATAATGGAGTAGAGGAAAGGAAAGGGAAGGCCTGACTAGAAACTCATGCTGCTTCCAAACACACAAGAAAAATAGACACAACAAACAAAGTAAAGGATACAGTTGTCTACAGAACTTGTAATTAGCTTTCACTTTCATATTACAACTTCAGTAATTCAGAGCTTTATAAAATGTGTGCACTCTAATGAAGATTGATGAATATTTATGATGTTAAGTAAGCATCTTGCCTTTAATAAAAGAATCAAAGAAAATTATTAATAAATAGCTTGATTATTTGAGCTAATTTCCAACTACAGCTCAGAATATTGTGTGTATTAATTACTGCATGGAAGGCCACCAAATTATTCTACTACAGGTTGCAGCTGTGTATAGACAATTATGTAAATGAAACCAATGTCTTGTTTCAACAGCCCATTTTAGGCAACTGATAGCCAGGCATTTACACATACAGTATCTGCATTAGTGATGCATATCAAATGATGGAGGTGGTGCACTTACAATGTAGTAATAGCTGCCTGGGAGATTTTTGGAGCCAACTATTATTGAAATTCAATTGAGCTTACCTATGTAAAAAAAAAAACTAAGAGTCCCTTAAATAGCCAAATGTCCAGGTGTTTATAGGATTTTCATGGGTGCTGATGATTTATTGGCCTTATTTTCCCTTTCTAATTTACTCCTTTCCAATACATAAATATATAATTCTCTATTTTAATTCACAACTTAAAACAATAGTATACTGATATGTCATCAGGTTTTTTTTCCTGTAAAAATTTGAACAGGAAATGTTTTGTCAAGGTAGAGAGCAGATATATTTAATAAAGCCCCAGAACAAATCTCCACCTCAGCATTCTCATTTTGCTCTTGGATATCTTCCTTATAGATAATATTAGGTGTGTGCACGTGTGTGTATGTGTGTGTGTGTGTGCGTGTGCGTGCATGTGTGTGTGTGTGTGTAATTATTAAAAAAGGCAGTGAACTATACAAACAACTGTATGGTGAGCAAAAAAATGTGGAACAGATATCTATTGTTTTCTTTTTTTGTTGTTGTTTACTTAATGAGTATCAGGCAACTGAGAAAAATTTTCATGATAATGACAACATAAATGATGCTTACAAGTATACTTGATAACATTTCATAAGCACTCATTAATAAATTTGTAATAAAATTTCAAATGTAACAATGTACTGGCTTGCTACAACATGCTTATAGCTTTCACATATTGTTATGGTCATTAAGTACTCTTAAGAAACACTTCATTTATGAACTGACCAATTTAATTCCTTCTGTGACTGGAATGACCATGTGACAAAATATTCTGGTTTTCTGAAACACTGTGTTGTCTTTAGTTAAAGCCTTTCTTCTACTGTCATCTAGAGGGAAGGAATGGTGATAAGTAGAACATTACAAAACACATAGAGAATGGACAGTATTTAAGCAATCAAGTGAAAGTGATGAAAATACTGTATAAGTAATGAATTTAGTAATTTTCTTTTTGTCAAGAGTTACAGCATCAGTGAATGTTTAATAGAACACTATTTGTAACCTGTTTGAGGAAAAGGGAAGTCACCTACTTCATAACCAGTCTTGAATACTCTTTCTATAATGACATAACATGAGTTACAATAAATGTTCTACGTATAATATATTAATGTGACATATTTAAGAACATCCCTGGTTTATTATTATGAAAATATATCTTCAAAGGCTTTGGTTGGAACTATCAACGATTTTATGGTGTGAGAATGCACACCAAATTTAAAGAACATTTTACTTTCTATTCTTAAATTCTGGAATTTCCCGTTATGGATAAGGATGATGGCATGGGGGAATAACAATGAATGAAAGCCATTGCAATAGTGTGATCATGACAGTAAAGGTAGTGCTAACAAACACTACTCAGTCTGAGTCCAGTTTTCAGTTATATGGAGTATGGCAGACACTCAATATCAAACCAGACCATTTTTTAATAATCAACTACATGAGTAATCCTGTAAATATGATTATTTCTGTAGACAATAGTGAATTTTCAATTACAATCACAAACTATAATACCACTCCACTTTGTATGATAGCAATAACAGTCTGCAATACTGAAAGAGAAGCTGTGTGTATTCACATTGCTTCATCAAATCCATACCAAACCAAGACAATGCATAATCGAATTACTTACTGAACAGCTGGTCTTGCACATGTGTCCAAAAAGTGCATGCACGCGCGCACACACACACACACACACACACACACACACACAAAGCAACAAAATATATAACTCATGAAGTGATAGGCACAGTTTAAATGTAATTATCACACAACAAAGACCACACTATTTCAGAACACAAGCAATGACAATCAAACTGACAATGGAGATCATCATCATGATCTAAACCACAAGCAGTAAGTTTTTTTTCCTAGTGTGATAAATCCCACCTTACTATGAAGAACCTGAGTGAGTTCTGATTAAGTAGTCTTCCTCACCCTTGGAGTAAATGAGTGACTACTTCATGGGTGACAGACATAAGAAAGTGATGGTGAGGGCAAAGAAATGTAATCAATTAAGTAGGTAGAATGGAATACACAGAAGTAGGCAGTTGTAACACATTCTCTTTGGGCAAGGTCAATGAAGTCCTCAAAATCAACTCTAAATATTTGTGTACAATACAAAAAATATGTACCGTAAAACAAAAATAAAAAAAGGGATAACACATACAGTCCAATCAACACATCATATTGCATACATCAGAGTAATGATTGCTAGGATGATACACAGGTTAATATAACACCAATGAATACTTTGAAAAGAAGAAATGCAGGTACTGTGGAAGGAAAAATGGTGCTTTCTCTACACTTGTGAGGCAAGTAACATGTTTGTGTGTGTGTGTGTGTGTGTGTGAGAGAGAGACAGAGAGAGACAGAGAGAGAGAGAGAGAGAGAGAGAGAGAGAGAGAGAGAGAGAGAGAGAGAGAGAGAGAGAGAGAGAGAGAGTTGGTGAGTTTATAGAGTTAGCAGTGGTCCACTCCTGGGTCACTCCTGTAGTAGCAAGCGGCCACTGACTGCCTACTTGAAGGATGGCAGAGGTGTACCTGGAGCTGGCTCATAACTTGACTTTTTTTGCTTGCAAGTCAAAGTATAAAAATTGACTTAAGTGACAAACTCAAATCTCAAATTACTCATAAGACAGGATGCTCATAACTTGAGGTTCCATTGTATTCTTGAAACACTTTCATTATCAACACAAATGATGTCATAGTTCTGACCAACAAGTCACTTGCCTCAATGCTGTAGAAATCACTTATATTCAGTAACAAAATTACCTTACACCAACATTCAAGACCTATTCATAAAATGTGAGGCATTTTAATGATAATGCATCATGAGATTCAGACTGTAATATTAACAAGATAAATAATGCAGACTATGTCATTGACACTTTTCATACGTACTGAATGCAAGCATTCCATCCGCTACACTAAAGTTGCTGCTTACTCAAGCACAAATAAATATTACATAAATATTTAATCTAACCACACAAGGCAATTAAATAAGAATCTAAGCTACTAATAATAGATGTCTTGAATTTTGTAATATTGCCTCTTAAAGCTTGAAGACTCCATTCAAATCACAGTTCCCTACTAAAGTCCATTTTAGTCTTTTTATAATGAAAATTCTATGTGTACTTTCCATAACTCAAGGTTAAGGTTGCATCAATAGTAACACCATAATACAATAGCTAACATGACAGGATTGCAAATTTCAACCTACCTGAAAGTTCTCTCAATTTCAACTAATGGTATGTTCTCAACCTTCTCCTATCACAGTTAACTGGTGCCTCTGTAATAAAAATAATAACAATAATAATAAAAATAAAATAAATAATAAAAATGCAAATACAGAATAATGAATCCAATGGAATACTTGTAGTTTCTATCCTGCCACACTAAATCCACTTTTGCCACCTGTCATCACTTAACACTGCTACAATATCATAGTAAGCACCCTGGCCTGGCCTGGCCTGGTCTGGCCATGCATAACAAAGACAGCAAGAGATCGAGTGTGGGATTGACCATACACTCACATATATGTTGTCTTAAGGGCATAATGTGCAATGTAACAAACAAAAAAATTGACCAAAGAGGAATAAAATTTCAAATTTTTAAACTTAAAAGCCTCCCCTCCAAAAAACTCTATAGTATATGCTCAGATACTTTAACATTTAAGTTATTTTTTTGGATAACGATTATGATTTTGTTATCAGTGAGGGACTTTCAACAGCAGAAATGTTTCTAAAACTGTAATTTCACATGATAAATCAAGTTTTAAATTATTTTGAGGTTGGTAAGACAACATTAAAATGCAAAGGCAAATCCCATGAAGACAGAGGGTTGAACATTTGCTCATCCCACTACCACTTGCTCAAGAAATGTGACTGATGTGTTCATCAACACAAAATTAAAATGTTTGTGCTAGTTATAACAATTCCTAAACAGTCCTTAACAATATGTATATATGATTTCTTCATATATTCACATTCCTAGAATTCTCATCTGCTCAAATTCATGACTCAATTTCAACAAAGAAAAAAGTACAGAAAACAATGAAATATATTGAAAAAAGGCACTTTGTAATGAATCGTACAGTGGACTCAAGTTTAAAATTACCTGACAATTCACCACACTATTTAGCACTGCTCCTTACATCTGGTGGAAGGGAATGGCAGTGTACATATTATGTATGAGTCCACAACAAATTATTTAACACAGAATAAAAGAAATAACAAAAAACTAAGTTCTCCTCACTTTAACCTAAGAAATAAAATCTACTGATAAAGAAAAGAAAAAATTGTTTCCTTGCAAAGACAGGTGCTACTCCTGCATTTATGGTATGACTCTTCTGTGATGCCTACTATAACCTGCAAATAGTGATCTACATATAAAAAAAATATAAAGTTAGTGATGAACTATTTAATGAGCACCAGCTTTCATTCTCAATTTCAACACATATATTTCTCTCCTTATCCATAAAAAATGGTAATGGTAATAATAATAATAATAATAATAATAATAATAATAAAAATAATAATAATAATAATAATAATAATAATAATAATAATAATAATAATAATAATAAAAAAAAATAATAATAATAATAGCAATAATACTAACAGTAATAACAAAATAAATAGAGTATATATTCCACCCCACTTGGGAGGTTCAACATGACCTCTGCTTCCCACAGCTACAGTACACTGAAAGCCAAACCTCATAGTAAGAGGATCAGACAAAGCCTAACTAATGCAGGACATTCTTGTCCTCATAGATATTTAATGACGGGAAAAAAAGACATCATTGCTCATGGCTTATCTTTGAAATATGGTAATTGCATGTTTTTGCAGCAAATTCAGAAGTGGGAACAAACCACATATGTATCAAGACATGTGGATCATACTTGAAATACTGAAAGTAAAATGAGAATCACAGATATAAAAACTAAACAAATAAGCAGTAGTATTAGAGGTACTATTATCACAAAGTTCACAAAAATATAGATCATTAACAGATTAACAACTGCAGTTCATCAGGATAACCAAGTATACAAAGAAATGTGTGTACTTCCTATCAAATACAAAATGTGAAATAAAAAATATTTGACTGTAATGGCAATATATCATCTCCTCTTTGCCTCATTATAAAAGGGAAAAAGATTTACCATGTTAGAGAAAACAAACAAATTATAAAATTCAAACCTCTCAAGGCCCAACGAACTCCACAACCCATACAGGCACTGAATAGCAACATTAATAAATAGACTACTAATAAATGGGAAAAATGAGCTAGAATTGGATAATAGCTACGAGTTACAACCAGCAACATTCTCAATGTCGGTGAGGGCCGGTGGAGTGGCAGAAGCTTGGGTCTCTGTGGGGGTGAGGCCAGACTTGCCCTCAGCTGAGTCTGGTAAGGAGTCAAAGGACACGCCAACACTCTCCAGTATGGATTTGAACTGTTTGAGAGTCTTCCGTAAGGTGATGCAAAACCCCTTGGAGGCAGGAATCAAGGGGAATTCTGGTAAATCAACCTTGACAGCTGTGGGATGCAAATCGATCATTAATTTTTACAGTAACGTAGTGAATTACCCAAAACTAAACTAACAAGGAAAATAATGCCACTATGCCTAGTTGTCATTCATACTTGCACTTCAATTTTATCATTAAATAGGTGAATGTATCATCTTATACTGCTTGGAATTAAAGAGGCAACATATCACTGTTTTGAAAGGGTTATTCTACATTTATACACACCAGTCTATTTCATGAAAAGGCAAAAATGAATACCAACTGGTTAGAAACAAAGGTGAAAATAGTTTCTTTTTCATTTTCTTTTCTTTCTTTTTTCTTATTTTAATACCTGAGTTGTGAATCTCCCGGAATGTGGTGGGAGTAGTTGGTGACAGGGGGTGGGTGATGTTGTAATTTTCTGAAATCTCCAGCCAACATTCCAATCTTTGAACTTGTCTGAAAGGAAATAGGAGTGTCCTATAAGTGAAATGTGAATGTGAAGACTTGGGAGCAATGTACTATACAACAAAAGTAACACACACACACACACACACACATAATCATGTCTTCATAAAAAAAATAATAAAAAATTATAAAAAGTTAGGCCATTATATTCAAATTTGATGTGCAGCAAAATACAAATTGTTTCATACTTTATCTAAACATGACCATTTGAATATCAGAAGACAATCAACATCTTCCTTTTTTCAGTTTGTTAGTCTTAAAGAACTTGATTCCATTTTGGCATAATTCATCAAAACATAAAATAGTTCAATTAAATGCCTAGCTATATTCTTTCTTCACTACTAAGAAGCAAGGGATCAACAGATGTTGGTGGGATCTTCACAATAATTTATACATTCATGCACATTATGAGGAAAACTGTTTTTTTACCTGGCTGCTTTTATATGGAAGTGATGAATAATTTCATTCCTAAATATGTCAGGAGGTGCTTGAATAACTTTGGCCATTGCTTGGATCAACTTCAGCACAACCATTTCGTTGTACATGCGAGAATTTTCCCGTCCTTGCTGAGTTCCTTTCTGGCGCTCATAGCCGGCTTCATTGAAATACGGTTCACTAACGAGAATTAATCCTGCAGGAAAGAGATTGCAATTGAAATACACATAAAAACTTATCTGAAACTGCATTCTTGCATTCCCCTGATGCATATCTACTTCATCCCAAGAATTCTATAGTAATAATAAAATCTCAACACAATGTTAAACTCAACAGAATGGTAAGCACACCACATACAAATGACTCACTACTTTCCATGCCCAAAAATGTATGTTACCTCAAGTAAACTTTACAGAACACCAACATAAGAATATTCTTCCATCGCTACTCATGACAATGAAATTACTATGTAAGGCAAGTAATTTTGACATTGGCATAAAAACTAATTACCTGCTGGATGCCAATAAATTCATGAAAAGAATCTAATGATTAGATAGAAATACAGAAAATTTATAAAATACAGACCCTGGATGGATATTATGACCTGGAGAAGATTACTCTGGCTGGTCCACACTTCTGTTCCCTTCCCACTCCAGGTGCCAAGAAGAGAAACACACACCTGCAAAGACCAAGAACAAACTCCTCAACTTCATGTACAGTTGGTTCCCTATTTCATGAAGCAGTTTTCCCAACTATACTACATGTAACAAAAGTGACACGTCATTCTTTTCCCAGAACAACTGTCACTGGATACAGGTGACTGACATGTATCTTAGGTTGCATTCTTCCTCTCGCCTTCCATATTCCCTTTCCCATTCCTCTTTCCCACCCTCTTGCTTCCCATACCTCATTCACTTCTCCCCTTTACCACACTCTCCCTCTCTGTGTGCCATATGTATATATATATATATATATATATACACCTCTCATTTTACACTCGTTTGTTTTACATGTTTTCGAATTTACGCGGGGTCCAAAATCCCCCCCAAAATATACAATTTAGGTACATTTCTTTTCACTTATATGCAATATTATGTTGAGTGGCCAACACATGTTTCACGTGAGTACCTTTATGCAACATAAACAACAAGTTACACAATCACACATGTGTACAATTAATAAATAATTAAATAAATAAATAAATAAATAAATAAATAAATAAATATATACATATATATATGTATATATATATATATATATATATATATATATATATATATATATATATATATATATATATATATATATATATATATGGCAAAATTCAGTGACCTTAAAGTGCACAATTCCAGATATAACTGAGCTCCAAATGACAGGAATATTCATTACTTCCTATTTGTGATGAGGTTTATTGCTGGAGCCTCACTGGACACTTTGGAGCCATAATATGATATGCTTGCTTGGTAATTCTCAGTACCACCCTGTCACATAATATTAATTTTATAATGAGATTAACTGTGAAGGCTATGATTGGATAGCTTAACATAAAGTATTTACCGACGCCAATGTTTCTGTTAGTCTAATCCGCAACTGATTATTAATATTGTGCAGGTGGTGCACCAATGTAAACAAGACACCAAATCACAGACACAGTGAATAATTTTTTGTTTGTATTTTTTTTAAGGGGATGATATGTGTTTGTGTGTGTGCATGTGTTTTTATTTTTTGTGTGTGTTCTAAATGTTTTTTTGAAGTTTAATTGTGTTTGGAATGAGTATTTTATGTTCGTGCCTTTTCTTATTTTTTTATGTTTTTGGAGGGGAACTGTGCGTGTAGGTGTTTGTGTGTAAATATGTGTGCTTGTTAATGTTTTCTTTTTTTTAATGTTTTCAATGTTTCTTTATGTTTAATGCCCGAAAAGCTTATGAAAAAGAATTTAAAAAAACTCGTAAACATGGAAAACCTTAAAAAAAGTAAAAAACATGAAAACAACCTTAGAAAACCCCTAAAAACATCATCAAAAACATACAAACACCATAATAAAATATCAAATAACATGGAAAACCCTTAAAAAACAAAACAAACATGAAAAATACACTTAAAAACAAAGAAAAACATCCCTAAAACCCCCTAAAATCACCCCTAACATAATGTAACCTAATCTAACGCTAACTACCCTTTGCAGGTAAGACATGCAAAAACATCTTGAAAAACCTTAAGGAAAAACCATAAACACCCTAAAAACACCCTTAGAATCCATATAAATAATCTTCAAAATATTCCCCCAAAACACCCCTAACCTAACCTAACTTAACTTCCCTTCACATGTCTCCCACTATTATAACTTGGTAGTGTTCAGAGAGAGTAAAAAACAAGAAAGCCTAAAGAAATAACCTTAAACACCCTAAAAACTCCCTTAAAAACCCTAAAATCAATATTAAAAAACACCCCCAAAAATATCCACTAACCTAACCTAAACTTTAAAAAATATCAAAAACTTTAAAACCACATTTGCAAACCCCTGAAAATATCATCAAAAACCTAAAAACACCTTAATAAAACATCACATAACATGAAAAACTCTTAAAAACCAATATGATTATTAAAAAAACTTTAAAAACTGAAGAAAAAAAACTTAAACACCCCCAAATCACCCAAAACCTAATGTAACCTAACCTAATGTTAACCATCCTTTGCAGATAGGACAGGCAAAAACATCTTTCAAAAACCCTAAAACCACCTTCAAAAACTGCCAAAAAAACACACCCAACTTAACCTAACCTAACGAAATCTAACATCCCTTTACAAGTGTCCCAGTGGTCTGAACTGGTGGTGTTCACAATGAGCAAAAAACATGAAAAACCTTAAGAAAGAACCCTAAACACCTTAAAAAAAAACCTCAAAACTCCCCAAACAACCTTAACAAATATCTACCAAAAACCACTCCTAACATAATGAAACCTAACGTCCCTGTATAGGTCTCCGAGAGTTATGACTTGGCAATGTTCAGAGCAAGCAAAAAAAAAAAAGAAAGCCTTAAGAAACAATCTTAAACACCCTAAAGACACCCTTAAAAACCCTAAAAACAACCTTAAAAAACACCCCCCCTAAAATATCCCCTAACCTAAACCTCAAAAAAAATTTAAAAACTTGAAAACCACATTTGCAAACCCTTAAAACACTATCAAAAACATGAAAACACCTTCATAAAACCTCACATAACAAGAATAACACTTAAAATCCAATATAAACATGACAAACTCCTTTAAAAACAAAGACAAAACAAACTTAAACACCCCAAAATCACCCAAAACCTAATGTAACCTAACCTAATGTTAACCATCCTTTGCAGATAGGACATGGAAAAACATCTTTTAAAAACCCTAAAACCACCTTCAAAAATCTTTAAAACTGCCAAAAAATCACCCCTAACCTAACCTAACCTAACGAAATCTAACATCCCTTTGCAAGTGTCCAAGTGGTCCAACCTGGTGGTTTTCACAGCAAGCAAAAAACATGAAAAACCTTAAGAAAGAACCACAAAGAACCTAAAAACACCCTTTAAACCCCTAAAAAAACCTGAAAAAATACCCCCCCAAAACCACCCCTATCCTAATGAAACCTAACGTCCCTTTACATGTCTCCCACTGTTACAACTTGGCAGTGTTCAGAGACAGCAAAACACATGAAAGCCTTAAGAAACAACCTTAAACACCCTAAAAACACCCTTAAAACCCCTAAAACAACCTTAAAAAATACCCCCCAAACCACCCCTAACCTAATGAAACCTAACGTCCCTTTACATGTCTCCCACTGTTACAACTTGGTAGTGTTCAGAGACAGCAAAAAACATGAAAGCCTTAAGAAACAACCATAAACACTAAAAACACCCTCAAAATCCCTGAAAACCACCTTAAAAACACCCCCCAAACAAAATATCCCATAACCAAACTTAAACCATAAAAAACTTCAAAAACATGAAAACCACCTTTGGAAACCCCTTGAAACATCATAAAAAACATGACAACACCTTATGAAAACCTCAAATAACCCAAAAAACTCTTCAAACTCATTAAAAACATGAAAAACCTCTTTAAAAACAAAAACAAAATAAACATTTAACCCCCAAAAAATCACCCAAAACCTAATGTAACCTAACCTTATGTTAACCATCCTTTACAGGTAGGCCATGCAAAAACATCTTTTAAAAACCCTAAAATCACCTTCAAAAACCTTTAAAACTGCCAAAAAAAAAACCTATGCTAACCTAACCTAACGAAAACTGACTTCCCATTACAAGTGTCCAAGTGGTCCAACCTGGTGGTGTTCACAGCAAGCAAAAAACATGAAAAACCTTAAGTAACAACCACAAAGAACCTAAAAACACCCTTTAAACCCCTAAAAAAACCTGAAAAAATACCCCCAAAAATCCACCCCTATCCTAATGAAACCTAACGTCCCTTTACATGTCTCCCACTGTTACAACTTGGCAGTGTTCAGAGACAGCAAAACACATGAAAGCCTTAAGAAACAACCTTAAACACCGTAAAAACACCCTTAAAACCCCTAAAACAACCTTAAAAAATACCCCCAAAATACCCCTAACCTAATATAACCTAATGAAACTTAACGTCCCTTTACAGGTCTCCCAGTTTCAATTTGCTAGTGTTCAGAGAGAGCAAAAAACATGAAATCCTTAAGAAACAACCTTATACAATCTTAAAACACCCTTAAAAACCCTAAAAACAACTTTAAAAAGCACCCCCTAAAAATATCCCATAACCTAACCTAAACCTTAAAAAACTTAAAAAACATGAAAATCGCCCTTGCAAACCCCTTAAAACATCTTCAAAAACATGGAAACACCTTAATAAAACCTCAAATAAAATTAAAAACTCTTAAAAACCAATATAAACATTAGAAACTCCTTTAAAAACAAAAAAAGACCCCCCCAACCCCCCCCAATTCACACCAAACCTAATGTAACCTAACCCAATATTAACCATCCTTTGCAGGTAGGACTTGCAAAAACATCTTTTAAAAACCCTAAAACCACCTTCAAAAACCTTTAAAACCACCAAAAAAACACCCCTAACCTAACCTAACCTAACGAAATCTAACGTCCCATTACAAGTGTCCCAGTGGTCCAAACTGGTGGTGTTCACAGACAGCAAAAAACATGAAAAATCTTAAGAAAGAACCTTAAACTCCTTAAAAAGACCCTTAAAACCCTCAAAACAACTTATAAAATACTCCTCAAAAAAACACCCCTAACCTAATGAAACCTAACGTCCCTTTACATGTCTCTCAGTGTTGCGACTTGGCAGTGTTCCGTGCAAGCAAAAAAAAAAATAAATAAAAAATAAAAATAAAAAATAAAATAAATAAATAAATAAATCCTTAAGAAACGACCTTAAACACCCAAAAAGCACCCTTAAAACCCCTAAAAACAATCTTTTGGCTGTTCGAATTGCAAAAATTTGAATTAAGAAGCAATTTTTACCCTTAAAATTTATATAAATACATTTAATTCGTTCCAATTTATTTTAAGTAAAAAGTACTACACTCAATCCCCAGCTATTGCAAGAAATTGGTCCCTTAACATTGCTGCAATAGCTAAAAATTTAATAGCCATTGTTAAGAAGTAATGGGGAAAGAAATTGGACCTGGCCCATCAGAGTGGCACCTTGTTTTCCCCACAACTCATCAATATTCATAGATATCATTCACATCTTGAGAGTATAAAGTAAACACAGACATGAAATGCACAAAAAAAAAGAAAAAACAAGTATAACAAAAGACTTATTTACTTCGATGTGAAACTCCCCAGTCCCAATGAAGATTAAACAGGCCTCCCCCAGCTCCCCACCTTTCTCTCATGTATTAAATACGGGAACAGATCACATAGTATTCCTCCCTCCTTCTCACTCCGTCCTTATCCTCTCCCATTCAATACACAAATAGACTGAGTAGGCCGCCGCCCCCCCCTCCCTCCCTCCTCTAGCCACTCACCATCGTCTCTCTCATATCAAGTAGAATATATTCTCACAACATCATTTCCAACAGTAATTATTTCAAGAAAAGTATAAATTATTGTACAAAACTACAAATTATTGTATTAGCGTAGTTTGCGCAAATGACAATGATATTTAACGATTCATTCTTCATTGGTTGTTTAAAGTGTTAAATATGTATAGCTTCATTAGTAAATAAGTTTGCCCGTCACCAGAGTAAAAGGCCCCATTGACTGGGATGGTAGGTATGAAGTGACCAGGGTTGGGAGCTGGAGTAAGCCAGGCAACTAGGGGCCGGAGTGACTTGAAAGCCGTTCACGAGTCGCAATAGAGAGAGGTGTTCATAGCGGAGAAGTCAGCCGACTGGTGGGAAGGTGGCATTGGCTGCCATATGTGTTTGTGTTCGAAATGAGAGGCTGCATTCGGATTGATGGTGAAAATTTGTTCACCAAATGTGTTTGGATTGGAAAGTGTTCGAGTCAAAGGGTGTTCGAATCAAGAGGTACCACTGTATATATATATATATATATACTCCCTTCCCTTCACAGTGGGGATTGACAGCTGCAATCCAATCACAGGCCACCTTTCAAACCTTGCTGTATAAGTGACTGATGGATGCATACAGCCATATTATTTAGATAAACGACTACCCCAAACTTTTTGCACGGACGGTACCACTGTATATGACTACAATTTACTTTGTTTCAAAATATGTACACATTTACTTACCTTTCCATCTTCATAAAGGTTTGGGTTCAACTTGTCTGAGCAATATGTGACATAGTGACATAAAGGTGGAGCTCGAGGATAATCTGCAGAGAGCTGGAAGTCAAAGAAGAAGAGACCATCCTCGTATGGTGTCCTCTCTGGACCCCGGATCATGACAGAGTACAGGTCCTGAAGGAAAGATCATCACAGACTTCACTTATATACCAGATATAAAAAATTCACTTGAAGTCAGCAAAAGAGTGAGCAATACCATTATATTATTCAGTCTTGCTATCTGCAAAACCTGCAAGTGTAAAGAAGTCCATTCCCTCACAGAAAGTTTTAATCTCCAGGAAATGCTAAAGGTTCTTGAAGCTTATCTGCATAATGTTTTTCATCCTGTATATTCCCTAGTTTGAAGGATGATACTGATTAAAGAACTTACATGCTTAAATGTACCATAATAACAGCATTCCATACCTCATCCTCATTAGTGTCATCAATAATTTGTAATAATACCCTTTCTATAACTCCTTCTGATCTATGGACAATGACTTGTGACAAACATGGACAAGAAATAAAGTTCCAAGTGAGGCTCACCATTCTGTCTTCATATCCCCTGACCCATATGCCTGGAGGAAGGGAAGTGTTGAGCAGCTTCATCTCCTTACGCACAGTCCGGTAGAAGTGCTGAGGGTCAGTAGGCTGGAACATGGTGAGCTTGAACTTGTGACTGTCTGGAGCTGCCTCAAGAACCTGGAATCCTAAGTAGCAAATATATACTTTATTAAACAATGAAGCCCAATAAGTGATGATAACCAAGAAAAGTCAGACATCATTATAAAACCATGGACATTCCTATCACTCATAGTAACAATTGCTAAACTACACTGCCATATGTTTTCATAGAATAAACTGATAATGTATATATCAAAATGCTTTTACATCCCAAATTATTGTTACCAACCAACTTCTGTATTTTTATAATCATATTTCCTGGTGTTGAAGACTCTTTTCTTTCAGGGAAAGTACCTGTTTTAAAAGACTGAGCTTTCAAGAGGCAAGTACTTAGATATAATAGTCAGTAATATGATTTTCTTAACATTAAGAACATCTCAATGCCAGAAAATACAGTACAGTACTACTTTTTGCTCTGTTCTAATACACATGCTAGATGGTATGAATTAGCAGATGAACAAAAAAAGTTAAGCCATATGCGAAACTGAAAGTATAATTGAACTTGTTTGTAATCAGAAAAAAAGCTTCACTTACAAAATTGCAATACAGGGCATGTGCCTCAAAGTAGTTTCACTTATCTATAAACTACTACTTCAACCATTTTAAAAAGAAACCTAGGATAAATTAAGTTTCAAACACTTACAGGACAAAATAAATAAAAATATCAAAGTTGCTCAGAAATACAACCTAAATGTATATAAAAACAGTAAAGTGCTGACAAACTGGATTAATTTAGCAATGAACTACAACATTCCCATTCACATATCACAATGAAATTTTTTCACTGCCTTCTAGCTTCACCAACCTTCTAAAGCCTCCAGTTTTATATCTGCCATCTTAAATCTACCGTGCTCTTCAGATCAAATGCCCTTGTTGTATCTAACCATCACAGTATCTATTTACAAACCACTTACCTACCTATACTAAGGATATGCCTAACATTTCTTTTCTTACCTTTGTATCCCTGACAACACATTCCATCTACTCCATAGCTGACCTACTCCATCCTACAAAGTGATGGATTTTACTTGTAATATATAGTAATAAGATACTAATTTTTGCTGTCTACTCCTTCAGTCTATATACAAAGAAAATTCTCAACACATCCTCAATTACCAGTCATTACACTTTTAGCACTTTTCTTTTTTTGCTAGTTTTATGCTGTAGAGTGTTTTTAACAGGGCTATGTAGGTGTCAACCAAACCTGCACCATGAGCCACTGGGACTTTTATAAAACATTTCTGGGAAATAGGAAATTATGATGTATATTCAGAAATTGGTAAGCAAGGTGCCTGTTAAGTGTCACAGGCCAAGTGAGAATGCTGCAACATTCCTGCATTTTTATATTCTTTTGTTGTGTTTATATTAAAGCAGAGATATGTATGTATTTTACATTTTTACTTATTCCTTGTGATTTTGGAGGTTCTTGAGTTATCATTTTCCTCAGCTTTCAAATGTCAATTTTTAGTCTGATATTTTAATTGTTCTTTTTAGATAAACCATATTTACATTAATTTCCCATCTGCTTATCTGTTACTACCAAAATCATCACTGGACAAGCTACATCCCATCCTGCTACTTGAATCACTTCAATGTCTCAATTAGTAATGAGGTTATGGTTCTTTGAAAATGTGTCCACCTTAACCATTGATTACTCAAAACAATGATTTGACACTTGTCCTCCTGTTGTTTTAAGGGCCTCATATAGTACATGTATGTATGAAGATGCAAAATCAAAATAAAAAACTATTGGGTAACCTATACATAATATAAAATTATGAAGTATAACTTGGTATTGTTATAAGTTGCATTATCATTCCCACAGACCAGAAGCCTTTCCTACAACATCAAAATTCACACAAGATGCTTTTATCAGCAGCAGCAACAGTCTTGTCTACACAGGCACTAAACTCCAACTTGCTCAATGATACTTTGTGCAAGTAAAAATAAAAACTGCCACAACAATGTAGATATACAATACTTATAAATTTCTCCAGTGATCACTATTGAAAAAAATACTGCAAATACATTTTTTTTCATTCTGTGATCAACTATAAATCCCAAACTGCCAAAATGAAACTACTTCAAGATAATTCAGATTTTATAATGAAAAACCACATAGCTGCACTAGATCTTGCAAGACAACTAACTGAAGCCAAAAAGCGGCAAAGATAACATATCCTGAGCCTGATTCATCTAAGATCCAGTGTGTCGGGACTTTACTGAGGAAAGAATATGTCCATTGTACCATACTGCTTTACTAGAAGGCACGTTTTGCTCACCGTCTGGCTCAGAGCTGGCAATAGCTTCTCCAACACCTGGGTCAGCAACATGTGGAGGAACCAGCACTTTTTTAAAGCTTTCACACACACAAACCAAATACCATTGTTCTTATTCTAGGGATGGAAACTAGGAAGTGCACATTACTAATATAAGATTAGTGTGTCAATTTACTATGCTTCTTCTTCCTACACTGTAAACCAAATTTCACGTATAGTGATACACAATTCTGCCGAATTTTGTGATTTTGATTCTTGATATAAAACAATGCATAGTTAGTTATGGTTAATTTCTCAGAAATATATCAATCTATTATACAACCACTTGAACATTATGTGAGCTGCAGACAAACATAACTGCAAAATCATTTGTGAATGTAGATAAGATGCTTATGTCAGAGTGCAGATGTACATATAATGAGGTAAGAAAACAACAGTGGAGTAAGCATCAGTACTGACCTTCTGTAGGACTAACAACTGCCTCAGGACACATGCCCATCACTGATGTAGAGACTTCACCATTAACAGCAGCAACAGCATTAGCAATGATGGCATCTATCAGATCATCATTTGCAGAGTCTTCCACAGAGGTGTTTCTATTGGTGGTTTCACTTTCATTTCCATTGCTAGTTACCACACTGCCGTTCGTCACAGGTGAAGCAGCAATGGGTGAAATAAATGAAGGAGATGGTGTCTCTTCACTGATTTCCTTCTCCTTTGTATTATCAGATACAGCAGCCGCCTCAGTAAGCCCCATCTCCACATCTTCTGAGCCCTTAGGAAGGTTCAAAATAACTTTTACTTTCTTATCCTTTTCAAGACATTTGTAGGAAAAGTATTTTACCCATGGTCAAACAATGGAAATTTAGCTAAACATCTGCACAAAAGGCTCAAAATGCTATCACAAGACCATAAATGCTTTCATGGTGAAAAAACGAACTGAACATATCAGAGAGAAGATGCTGGGCATTCACTGTGTTACATAGTGACAGTGTGACTGGGCCCAGCTCATTACTTGAATTTTTGCTCACAAGTCAAAGCAAAAGAAATTGACAGAGTGACAGCTCATATCTAGGATTACAAGTAGGTTGGGATGCTCATAACTCAAGGTTGCAGTGTATTGTGTATTGAGACTTACAAGTAAAGCTATACAAGCAAGCAAAAACTTATCTGTAATAGAGTCAAACTCACCATTTCAACAGAGTTTGCATTAGGAGCAGAAGTATTTTCATTAACAATATCTTCAAACACAGGAATGTTTTCCTTGTTATCACTGTGCATTTGTGCCCATTCAGCCAACATTCTCTCCTCATCTAAGACGACTCTTCCTTCATCCAGTGTCACTCTTTCTTCTTCCTACAGCAAAAGTGTCAGATGTGTCAGTAAACGATGGAATTCAATTATGATAGTACTAAGTGTGATAATGAAATAACAAAATATCCATAGAGTCAGGTTAAGATGACTCATTATCACCTGACAATCTTGCATGAGGCTCATGTCAAAATGTCCCCCAAAGCGGAAGACCACTTCCTCGTAGGTCTTCAGCAGCTGAGCCTTCATGAGAGAACACAGTTGGGCACACATGTGGGATGTACGGATCTCTTCAGTCACTCCACTGTCACATGACACCTATAAGAAAATAATACACTTAATAGCTAAAAAATCAAAGAGTGAATCTTTCCATTCCATCTATGTTCATTAAACACCCAGAAGAAAATACACTCAGGCAACATGGCTCAAATTAAGAGGCTCTTAAGTATGTGACTTTTTCTTAGACAAATTTTTAGTCTTAAAATCCATTTTGACCTCCTGAAATTGGTCTTGTACTTTAGCCATTATCTCATCAGCAGCTTCAAATTTACTACTGATGAGATAATGGTTAAGAAGTATTTTAAGACTAGAAATTCATCTAAGAAAAGTTACATACTGTATATTGTGTCATATGGGGACTTATGGGGCAGATATAAAATGGCAACCGGTACATATATTAGCATCAGTAACAGACTTGGCATGAATCCGGGCAGAGATAAGCACACGAGGTTCAAGTGATGGAAGGCTCAAGTACCTTTTGTGGGCAACCTCTCTATCAGGTAAAGCATGAGAACAGGCTGAGTTAGACCAAGGTTTGGGAGATTTAGGCTGAGAAAGAGAGGAATGTGTGCCTCCATGCCAGACACTATCACCTGTTATGCACTCAGCAAACATAGATGAGTATATGACAAAGATACAATAATCATTCCAGGGAAAATCAGCATAATACCTTCTCAGGTCCCACCAATTGGCCTAACTCTTGTGTTTATTTATGTAACATGAGTTTCATTACTTTATACAATAACTATATCTAAATATAACATTTCTATCTTTAAGGGTTTTAGGAAACACATGTAAAGATCTTGGAATGTATTACAAATTTTTGTATTCATTCTTAATTCTGCTATACAATGGTTCACCTTATGACTGGGTTTTCAGAAACAAATTATGATTATACTGTATAGAGGGGTATACTTGTATAATTTTGTGCATTGTTAGTAAATTGAATGATGTCATCCTTACTGTAAGTCTAAAGTTAATCAGCATATATGGTAAGACCAACTAACCTTGAGATCATTGCAGCTTTTGGAATCCTTGAGGCGTGTATCAGTATAAGCTTTCTCGTGAAGGGTCATGTCTGTCTCACTCATTCTCTTGTGGCGCAGCTCTCCTCCTCTATTGCGACCCCCATCTAACATCTTTTCAGGCTTACTGGCTTTGCTAAGGGCAATACAAAGTATACATTGTCAGCCTCTCTCACAGCTGCCATCAACTTGGGTCACCTTCCCTAAGCCATCTATGTGAGATGACTGCAGGGCACAAATACAACAAATTCGGACATTTGCTGTTCATCTGAGTTGAGTTAAATCTCAGAGGTTGCCATTCAGTTTTGACTCATCCATTGAGAAGGGAGTATAACAAACATTAACTTAATTCTCCTTAATCCTGTAAAAATCAATAAGTCATGTTGTAGGGCACAGACAGTATAAGCATCGTACACATGCTGGGTGAAGATAATACCATGATGGACAAATCACCCACACTGATGTAACCACCCATCACCTAACAGAAAGCACTCATTCTGGCCAGGTGACAGCAACAAAGAACAGCATATTATAACCATCCCCTTAAACAATTCTTTAGTGGAAATAAGATACATGAAACAAAGATAAGAAAAGATGTTCTGTTTGAGATCTAGGTATCCAGCATAATGCATAACAGTATGTACTCACGACTGAGACATGCTGAGGTTTGCCAGGTTCTCAGAGAGTGTAGTTGAGCTGTTCAAAATTGCATCCTTGGATGACAAGATATCACCTTCTGTGTTGGTTGGACCTTCACACTCCTTGCTGCTTTTGTTGTCTTTGTTGCTTGAACTACTTTTGTTACTCTTAGGGACGTCAGCCTTGTCAGACTTGGCCAATTCACATTTGGTGTCATCACCAGAGCTCAACTGAGAGGTGAGCAGGCCAGCCTCAGCATCAGATGTTGAGAACAGGCGGTTGATTTGCTCTGTCATCCGCTGGGTAGTGGAGGCACGGCCACGTTCACGAACTTTTTCAATGAGTCCCTGAAAGTTGCTCTCATGGAAGAAGCTTGTCCCCATTAGCTTGTCCATGTATCTGTCGGCACACAAATTTGTTCAAATATCAAACAGAACATATTAGAAAAATTAAGTAAATTCATTATGGCACAAATAATGATTGCTTACATACAGCAAGAATATACAGAAAAGCTAAACAGAGTTTGTTGCAAACAATTTGAAAATGTTTGTTTACCTGCACTCTTTATAGCAATCTAAAAGCTGCTTCATGACTGCTGTTGTCTGAAGTGCTGGATTCTGAGTGAATATCTCCTCAAGGCGACTCATGGCTATCCGTGCCTTCTCTATGTTGGCAACAAGACGGGTCTTCAGTAGACCTTCACTCTCACTCTCACTTTCTCTGCATCAAAGAAGTTTTCATTATTCATGTGTGTGTGTGTGTGTGTGTGTGTGTGTGTGTGTGTGTGTGTGTGTGTGTGTGAATTATGTTTAATGTACCTGTATATATGACAAGTTCATTCGCTACATGACACTAAACAGGTATTTATCTTGATTGGCCAGATATACAGCCCCACATACATATTACACACCATCAGAAGAGAAAGAGAGGAAAAACCTAGTTATACAACAATTACAATAAACGATGGTCAAGGGGGACAGACTTACTCTGCAATGACTGAGTGTTCACTCTCTGTCTCCCATGACTCATCTGAGGCTGTGTCATCCCAAAGTTCTCCTTCATCAGAGTCATACTCCCCAACTTTATACAAATCTTGAGGATAACAGACTGACTTCTGGCCATCAACCCACCACACACTCACCTGTAAAATGGTACATTACAACAGTGCAAAACAAGCAGTCCTATCATCACAAAACTTATTCCTTTTCTTTTTTTAGCATCCAAATGACTAGCAAAAGTGATTTTTATGATGTGATATGAAGTGAAGCAACAAATTTCAAACATCTGTCACTTCTGTTTGGTGACTTTGCTCTCCTCAACTACAACTTAACTTTAATCATTTTATTATATCTGAATAAATCAGAAGATAACTCATGAATATTTTTGTATCATTATCTCTACCAGGTTCAGTCTCATCATGAAGAAAGAAAACACTTTAAAACACTTTAAAATCTAAATAAATATCAGCAAATCCAAACTCACTTCTCCACTGGGAAAGTTGTCCAGCACTTGTCCAGTGTAACAGTTCTGATTCTCCTCAAAGTTAGCAACCCTGATGACTACTGAGCCAGGACGGTAGCGGAAGTCTGGGTGATCCCTCAAGTCATATACACTCATCTCTTGCTGACTCAGAAGCTGAGGTCTGCAGCAGGTGGAAAAATAACAATCTATTGCAATATTTACTACAATATAGGGAGTCTATGCTTAAAAACTAGACAGTAAGATAAGATAAATGAATAGCAATTACTCAGTTACTTGATATGGAACACTACGTCATTATCTCTTAACTGCAGACTAAATCCTTTCCAATATTTCATTCACTGAATGATATAAACAGAAAATATTAGAAATAAAATGAAAAACTTCATATTACATTTAAGATATATGACAACTAAAACACTATGTTTCCTATTCCTTATGATGTCAACTCCAAACACTACAGCCTCAACTCACTGTGGATCACTTCCAGCAGTGTAGGTTCTAAACCACTTCACAATGGAGGTTCGGCCAGCATGGTCCACCTTCTGCACAACTCCATACTCATGTGGGTCTATGTTGTCTTTCTGCTCCACCACAAAGTCCCCAGGAAAGAATTCCTGGTCATCAAGATGGTGGATTGGATATAGAACAGTTGACAGGATAGCCTTCTCCAGGGTGCCATCCTGATGATCAAAATGTTCTGCTCTTAAAAACTCCACTTACTACAGAATCTTGCACTCACCATCATTTGTAACTGACTAGACAGTATAAGATCTGACCCAAAGCACAAAATTAAAATACAGAGGTTTATGATCAGAAAGTGGATAATTCCAATCTAGTATATCAATCAACTTCTAAAGAGACCTATCCCATGATGATAACTTCCATTTTTACATGTTCCCTCACAGCATTAGACAGTTAATAATGGTTACTACAAGGTATCAAGATACTCTGTTCATAGAGACTTGTGCCACACTGCATCTCTCTTCTACTGATCATCTTCTCATGTCACTGGGACTCACTTGCCAAACTACATCAGCCTTTGAAGTAGTCATCAAGGTCTCTACCACCAGCTGATCACCAGGCTTGATAGTGGTGGCCTCACTTGGAGCTTTCCTCTTGGCCCTCTTAAGTTTACGTTTCTTCATCATTTTTGTCATTAATGCAGGACCTTTCTTATTGCGTTTTCCTGTAATTAGAGTAAATCTAAAATACACGGCTACCTCCTTACAATAATCTTTGCAGCTGTGGTCAAGACCAGTAAAATGACACCACAATCCATGCAGAAGTAACTGTAACAATCATCCAAGACACAATTAACACCAACATAATTGTGTGAGTGTACTAAACAGCAACTCACCAGTAGAGCCTGTGGAAGCACCACTGCTGATGGAGGCAGTGTCTGAACAGTCATCTGTGTCCACATCAATGTAACCATCGCTGTCATTAGTGGTGTCTTCCTTGTTATTCTCCAAAGGGATGCCTCCATCAGCACCTTCCACATCCTTTATGACTGTCACTTCAAACTCTAAATGCAAACACATAATTTTGTGAAAATATTTTACACAGGTGTAAGTCAGAGTGATAACATACAGCCATCCTATCTCCTCCCTACCATAAGCACACATATAAGTAAGAAATTCCCAGTTGACATCAGGAAATTTATATTATGCAAATTTAAAAAGCAATAAATATATTCTGAATATTGCAGAAAGTGCAGTTATCTCCTGGAAATCAGATGCTTCATGTGTCATCCAAGATTGGCAGAAATTGCTCAATCATAAACTTCAAATACTTTTAAATATAATGATCACAGTAAGAGGAGACTGACTCATGAGACAGTCACAACAACACATGAAGTCTAAGTAAAGGCTATTAACAGCATGAAAGCTCAGTAATGAGAATATATAATCAATGCAATAAATTTATGCATTTTAGAATGACTATTATTACATTATTACTTTTGATCAGCAACACTAAACAGCTACAATTCTACATTAACCTATCAGACTTCAGAACCTCACTACTAATGTTTGACCATTAATGTCAGCACTGTTTATACTTCATTAGAAATCTTTACCTGCATTTTCACTTGGTTGGGGTGGAACAGCTGGAGGATCTGCAAGGAAATCATTAAGAGGCAATAAGCAAGTACTTCAGGCACAAAATGACCTGGTATACCCACTTAGCGACATGCTCTATAACAGGGGTTCCCAAGCCTTTCCTAGCACGACCCCATTCAGCACTTCAAACTGTTGAGTGCAACCCCAAGTATGTGTATATATATATATATATATATATATATATATATATATATATATATATATATATATATATATATATCCCAATTGTTTATTGAGAATTTTTGGTAATATGATGGTGCTTATGTAAAGGAGAAATTAATAGGTAAGGCATATTTAGATTTTACTTACAAAAGAAAGGTGATCAAAATTAAATCATCAAAGCAGCTCTGCTCCTGCGCAGAGGTTGATTTTTGTGTGGAATTTATTTTATCACTAGTCAAAAACTATGCGAGTGGGAATTCTTTTGCATATATACAAAAGTTTTTTGGGTGCAGATGATAATGATGGGAAATTTTTTGAATAATAATAGAGACGAAACAAAATTTAGATCAGGCAAACTTCACGACCATTTAAAAGCAGAGAGGGGTAGTATGGGAGTGAGGGGGGGTGGGGCATTCAACGGTCACTTACGACTCATGTAAGAGTGGTTAGAGCAATTATCATTAATCATTTGACTTGTTATTTTGTGCCAATAAAAAGTAGTACAGTACTCATTATGACATGATGGTCTTGTAATTCCTGCTTGGACATTTTACACCACCAGGCCTTGGAGTATCCCACTGACCCCATGACATCTTTATGACCCCATATGAAAAGCATTCTGATCCAAATTGTGGTCCCAACCCCTGGTTTGGGAACCCCTGCTCTATAAGGAAAACTTTATTACATTCACCAAAGAGAAACCTTTCCATGAGGTTTCCCATTTAGGTTATTTTGAAGCTATTGGCAATGCACTAAAGGAACTTCACTCATAATAGATATACTTTGAAATGTTAGGAAGCTGATTCTATACAGTATCTAGTTTACTTGTATATTAGTACACGGTAATGGACAAACGCAGTACTAAAGAAACAATCAAAAGTCCTATGTTCAGTTGCTATGAAAATTCTGTTTCTCTCTCTAATTGCAGCTTATTTTCATTTTATCTTTCTAATTATTTACAGTTATGAACACACACACACATTCAGAACTATTCCTCATAATACAAAATATAATTGTCTGAAATTAGTTAAATTCCTAAGCTAAACCTACTCGAATGGTAGACAAAAAAATAATAGCATAAAAATTATACAAAAAGAAATTCCATGCAAAATGTCAAGTATGTATTGTAATCTGAATGGGTGTTAAAAAGATGGACAAAGGAAGCACTCAGTTATAGATGCTAAGTCTTACACAACACTGGGCAGCATACCTGTATTCACCTCAACAGCACCAGCTAATACAGATCGAACTTTTCTTTCTGGAAGGAGTCATGAAAGGGAAAATAAAAGTAGCAAAATATTCAAGAAAAAGCACTTAACAAAAGACTACTAGCTTCATGTGGAAATAATAAGTCTGAAAAGCTACACAGAGAAAAAAATCAATAAAATAAACCTCACATTTCAGAAATGAAGTGTATGACTTAAAGAGTGTCATTCTGCTGTAAGTAATGCAAGTCTGATTTATCCTCACACTGCCTTTTCCATTCTCTTTAGAAATGCATCAAACTCTACTCATGCTCAACTCTGGGACAAAATTCTACCCACCCACAACTCTGGGAGATAACTAATAAATCCTTGGTCAAACAATGCCTCATAATTATAAAAAAAACTCACCAATATCTTGCTGGAATAAAAAGACAACTCTTTGCATGACAAAAACAAGTAAGTAAGGTAAAGTGGGGGGCTTACGCTGTATCAGCGCGTAGCTGCGGGACAAATATTTACAATTGATACATACTACAGTAGTTAAAAGGTGTTTCTTATGGTACTTGTATGTATCCTGCAAAGGTACCTGCCACAACTATACATGGTGTGAGTGGGATGGATTGATGTGGGTGATCATCACTTGTGAGAAGAGACCTTGTTGATTTGTTGGGAGCTATCTTAAGTCTATTTTTGTGGTGCAAAATTCTTGAACTCTGTTAAGGAATGTCTGTAAGAGGTTAGAGGCTGTCTTTACCTTTAAATGTGTGTATTCAATTGTAATGTCATCTGCATAAGAAGCAATGCTCATTTTCAGTTTCAGACAACTAATGACAGTCTCATGTGGCTTATAATTTATAATTTTCTGGTGAGATATGTAGTGACCTCTAACCTAACCTAAATTAACCTTAATCTAATGATAAACAAAACTGAAGGTAAACAAAAGCCTATTACAGGAAACAACTCAATGCAACCCAAAGTATAATAAATAAATAACACAACAACGTTCATAACAGTAGCCACTGGTGCTGCTGCTGCCGCTGCCACCACTATCAGGTAGGCATATTGAAAAAGGCATAACTTGAAAACTCTCTATTAGCGAAGGGAATTAAGTAGAACATCAATGAATTCATTACGTCTTACCAGAGAGATATAAGCAACATCGTCTTACCAGAGAGATATAAGCAACATGAGTAAATTGTTGGATGCGTGAGGTGGAAAATTATTAGAAGTTATGAGATCCTGGCATGGTGGCATTTTCATGGGGTGCATCCTAATAATCCCATGAAACTGATAATCCCACACACTCCTGGTTCCCTGCTTGCCAGATGAACAGTTTTACTGTACATAGAAATATATGTAAATCTAATGAAATAAAAAACAGTCAAGAGATAAAGAAAAAACTGAAAACAAGTTGACAACACTGCTAACTCATTAGAAAAAATAAAAGCAAGAATACATTTCCATACTTGATTTATTTTTTGGTGGGCGGGGCCTGAGTGGGCATGGGTTGGTGTGGTCTGCCGACAGCTGAGCTGCCATGAGCCGCCGCCACTGGTCCCGAGTCATGATCACGTCACCTTCTTTGGAGGAATAGTAGTTGCGGTCACCCAGCTGAAGAGTGCATGGCTCAAACACATTCAGCATCTTCACTCTGAAATGCAAGTGTTACTTACTAGTACTTTTCACAACTACTTCCCCAATCAGAAATCTTAGAGAGATTGGACATCTGTGGAATTTGTTAAATTCCTGAAGGGTTAGTTAGTGGTATTATCAGAGTAGAAATGGATAGGGCAAGAAGTTTGGTTTAGATCATTGGTAAATACTAGGAGGAGGGTGACAGGATAGAATTCTGAGGAGCTCCACTGTTAGTAGGTTTAGAAGAACAGTGGCTGTCAATACAACTACATCAATGAAGAAAGACAAATGTAATAATCAATTATTTATTGTTTATTGTTAACCTTAGGATTAATGTATCAACAGAAGGAGGCCTGTACATATTCTGACAACACACTCACCTCTTGAGATCTTCTCCCTGAACAAGGTACTTTGGTTGTTCTTTGTCAATATTTGGCTCATTGGAGAAAGCACGGCACTGCCACCGAACACCAAGCTGCACCACCTTTAAAACATCACACAATTTTCTAATATCAACCTTAATCCTTAAATATCACCACCACATAGTATTCTAGTTTTTCTCCAAATCTTAATATCAATAATGGAAAAGGAATTCTCACAAAAATTGTTTTCCTTCATGTAATGTCTGTTCTTACCTGCACCTGCTCCACAGTCACTTTGATGGTCTTACGTGGCTTAGCAAGTGCTGTCTCCATCTCCTTGGTACAGTGCATCCACTCAGCCTGCTCAAAGTTTACAGCACAACCGACCAACTGCTGGCCAGGATAGAAGTCATAGCGGCGGAATTCTGAATCCTGTGAAGAAATGACGTTTTAAAGTGAGGGAGAGAGCAAACAGGAGAGAGAGAGAGAGAGAGAGAGAGAGAGAGAGAGAGAGAGAGAGAGAGAGAGAGAGAGAGAGAGAGAGAGAGTATATTTCATGTACCTGTTCTTTGAACTGGTTAGCTGCAACATACCTTCAAGAATTCAGTATTCAATGCAAATAGCTGCAACATACAGTACCTTCCAAAATGCATTAGTTATTTTGAATCAATCAGAACATCTCTGG
>CM035195.1:933583-936069 GCA_020233015.1 Callinectes sapidus
CAAGCTGTTCCCCAATCAAAAGCAAACATAGAAATCATTCTGTTTCATAAATAAGATTTGTGGGTAGTAGGATACTGAGATGTCACAGTACCTAAAGAACTGTCCCACCAATCACAGGTCTCCACACGTGGGGGCCACCAATGACAGCTTTCCACAGCCATTTCAGTCACATTTTTTTTCTTTTTGGAGGGGGGAGAGAGAGAGAGAGAGAAAAATCAGGTATTCTGATTGAGGCTCACTGTCAGTTATCAACATGGATACTCAGTGGACAGAGATAAAGCAAATGGTGTCAGTTATCAATGACACAAATGTAAAGATGTTTGTTCATGACGCTGCAAACTTTTTGGCATAGCCATTATCCTGAGGATCTCTTCACCTCATAGGTAAGTCATAGTGGTGTTTCATTGGGATAGGTCAGGTTACTGTCACAGAGTGGAGTTTAAATGGGCACAGCTTCCCTGGCAGGGATACATTAGGTTAGTGTCCTAGCCACCCCCTGGCTAGAATATAATAGGTTAAGTTTGGGTTAGTTTAGTGGAGGAGGGATCCAGGGTTCATAGCTTCCAGAAAATAAAAGCAATATGTTAATTTACCCTAGATTTTGCTAATTTTGTATCCCCATCCCAAATTCGTGATTCCCAACATGCCCCAAGCTTGTTTGAGCATGAGGAGTGGAGAAAGGGGAAAAGATTGTACTACATCCACCTGTCAACCCTTCCATCATGAGAGGTAAGCTCTGGACTGACGTACCTTCCATTTAGACATAGGATCTAACCAGCTCCGTCTTGTCTGGAATATTAGCATTACTTTAAGCTCATCCCACCCTGACAATCACCATTGCTTGTCAATGCTTAGGTTGACTCAAGTAACATTGAAATTATGACACTTTCCGAGTAAACGTTTTATCCGTCCACCTACAAGTGTTATGGGTAACTGTATGCCTTCTCTGCAGCTGGTGTTACAAGCACTACACCCTAATACCTTACCTTTCTCTCAGGCAACACCTGTTCCTCGCCTTTAGGGTACCAGGCCACCCTGATGCTGCCTTTCGTCACCTTGTCCTCCTCGTCACCATCAGATTCTTCATCACTAGACACGAACTCTGCATTTTCCAAGACCATTCCAAGCTCCAGATTTCCCTTTTTATTAAATCTGTATACTTCATCCTCGTAGAAGTATTGATACTCCTGCGCCATGTTGGACTGTGAGGTGGTCAACTGAGCTCCCAATGGGTTCCTCGGTACTGTAAATATGCGATCACTCTATAAACACTTACGTGATATTTTACGTTCATATAATGAAAGTATATAGATAGATTTTTGATATTGCAATAAATCTGGATGATGTCTAATGTTATAACAGGTAGACGGTCGCCTGAGCTCCCAAAGTGTTCTGCAATGTAGATAGTTGAACACTGTCAGAAATGCAACATACATATTATATTTCAATTCAAGAAATAGTCAGAGAGCCTTTCGAAGTTACAAAATACGAAGATCCAGTGCCATGGAGTAGTAGTCAATACTGCAGCAGACGACACGCCACCACCGCCTGCAACAACTGTTACCAACACCTGTGTGTGTGTGTGTGTGTGCGTAGTAGACGTGCAGATCATGTGTTCCACTATCATAAAACTGAACGCCATAAAGAAATATATCGATGTTTTCTTGCATTACTGTATTTTCTTTCTTTCTTTCTTTCTCTCTCTCTTTCTTTCTTTCTTTCTTTTTCATGTTTATACAGACATTTTGTTTAGACACATAAGATTCACGTTGTATGTGAATATGCATATTGCTTATCAGTTACAAGCAGAATTTCAGCTACATACTGTCGTTTGCCAGATAATTGTGTGAATCAAGAAAAACAAGAGAGGATCTTTGCTGTGAGTCGATGGTGATAGATGCCAGAAACAAGGGAAATATTACATTACAAACCATATAAGAAAAAGAGGGAAGCTGCAAGAGGATATTAGACCTATTCATGGCAGTCCCACATGTTATAATACTTCAGCTCTCTCTCTCTCTCTCTCTCTCTCTCTCTCTCTCTCTCTCTCTCTCTCTCTCTCTCTCTCTCTCTCTCTCTCTCTCTCTCTCTCTCTCTCTCGCCTGTAGGCTGTGCGACGCGCCTAATGCCAACACCCTGGACCACTATTGTCTGCAATGTCCAAACCTTGAAAACTTAGTACCACAGAGACTCACATTGCTTGACACTTGTAAACATTTGTTGGCAGACAATAATTCATTAGATGAAATACTCATACGCCATCCTCACTTTGGTGGATGTTAATTGTATTCAACTTTAAAAAGACAATCTAAACACTTCATGGCGTGTCCTAATAGGCACGAGTCACATGTAAATATTTTTGATACTTGGCTGTACATTAAGCTTGTCACCCTTGGGTGTAATAAATTGATCAAAACAAAAAAATCTCTCTCTCTCTCTCTCTCTCTCTCTCTCTCTCTCTCTCTCTCTCTCTCTCTCTCTCTCTC
>CM035195.1:973066-986696 GCA_020233015.1 Callinectes sapidus
GTATAAGAGAGAGAGAGAGAGAGAGAGAGAGAGAGAGAGAGAGAGAGAGAGAGAGAGAGCATAATACATCATTAGCAACAACAACAACAACAACAAGATAAACAATAACAACAACAACAAGGAAATAAAAAAACAATTAGAAATTAGGTCGGAATGTTACATCGAGGAACCGTAGGAAGGAAGGAAGGAAGGAAGGAGTCTAGTTTTGTGGGCCAGGTCAGAGGTTACTGGGAGCCCTCACCTCAAGGTCACGCTGGGGTCATGAACACAAGGAAACTGCAAGGAAGAGCAAGCCAAGTAGGAGGAGGAGGAAGAGGAAACAGTGGTAGGAGGAGGAGGAGGAGTGGAGGAGGAAGAGATAGAAGAGGAGGAGGAGGAAGATGAAACAAAGATGATTGATGAGGAAGAAGAGGAGAAAGAAGAATAAATATGAATCGTAAAGGAAGTAATTAAGGAGAGAGAGAGAGAGAGAGAGAGAGAGAGAGAGAGAGAGAGAGAGAGAGAGAGAGAGAGAGAGAGAGAGGAAAGAGGGGGGAAAGAGAGAGAGAGAGAGAGAGAGAGAGAGAGAGAGAGAGAGAGAGAGAGAGAACAATGTATGAATTTTGTGACTTACTTTCAAATCTGATACACGTTTAATATTTCTTTTTTCTTCTTGCAGGGTGATCTGGTGTGGTTTGACCCCGGGCTGGGCTATGTGCTGCCCGGGGAGGTCATGGAGTTCCACAGGGCTGGTCAGGTCATCACTGTCCAGGCCGTCATTGGTGGAAAGGTAGGTCAACTTAGAGAAATGAATGAATAATGAGTGTTGATTGTAGTAGTAGTAGTAGTAGTAGTAGTAGTAGTTAGGCAGGCAGTTAGTGAACCCTTTCATCTGCCTGCCTGCCTGTCTGCGAGTCAATTAGGTTAGGTTAGGTTACTATCATAGTATAATAGATCTGATGGCTTCTTGTAGCTTCATCTATTCAATCAGTCAATATATCAATCAAATCAGTCACTTTATCTAATCTCTCAACCTCCCAACTCATGCATGTTCCTCTTTCCTGTCAGTATATGTGAAGGTTTCCTTATTTCTAGTGCTACTATTATGAGTTACATATTCCAATGAAACAGTTAAATCAAGTCACAGGAAGTTGGAAGTACAGAAGTAGGTAGGAAGTTGCAAAGTTGTCTAGTTGCAGGTGTTTAATCTCTCTCTCTCTCTCTCTCTGTGTTTCCAGTCTCAGGTCTTCACGCTCACCAACCTGTCATCGGTGAGAAGGCGGCAGGATTTGGGCCCAACAGGAGTGGATGACATGATTGGCCTGAGTGATCTTAATGAGGCGTCTCTTCTATGGAACCTCAAGATCAGATATGACAAAGAGATGATTTATGTAAGTGGTTTGTTTTTTTGGCTTGTGTATTTGGTAACATTTCATTTGTACTTCTAGTTATTTTTTTATTTATTTATAGATACTCCAAGAACTGGTATCTATAAGTGAAGTAACAATTAATGTATACACTAATTCAATTGTCTATACTATTATCCATATATACATAAGAACAATTATCTGCATGTTTCTCATTATTCATATCTAGTTAATTTCTTTTCCCTTTTTTTCTCTCTTTCTTTCCTTTTTTTGCATTATCTATTGTCTTCTACAAATATAACGTCAAAATTTACCTACATCTATTTATTTTCTTGCCTTAACTTATTCTTTTTCCCTATACAAAATTACCCCTTACCTCCTCATCTCTCTCTATACATGACTAATTTTGTATTCACCCATATATTCTGAACCCCTATGCCAATTTCTACTTATTTTTGTGTATTTCTGTTTATATGACCTATTTTATACTGATCGATATCCTTTTCCTCTATACAGACTTACACGGGCAGCATCCTTGTAGCAGTTAACCCATACCGTATGTTTGATATCTATGGGCTGGATATGGTGAAAAAATATGAGGGGCAGATTTTAGGGACGCTACCTCCGTGAGTATTGGTCTGCTGTTGTGTTTCATTATGCTTAGTTTTGTTTTTTTCCTTTAGTTTTCGTGTTTGCCTGTTTATATTTGTTGACTTGTAATATAGGGGATGTGAGGTTAAATTTTTAGATTGTGTTTGCTTGATTTTCTTGATCTTTTTGTTGTTATTTTTATATCATTGTAACTTTTGAAGTGATGCTAGTCTTTCTTTCATCTTTGTATTCATTAATCTAGTAGACTGAGATTAGGTTTTCTGGGACTGTCTTATCTTTTTATCTTTCTTCTGTCATTATCATCAGTCTCATTGCAATGACATCCTTTCAGTGTAATAGTTAAGTGTATATTCAGACACGTATCTCTCACTACAATTTTCCCAGGGCCACAGAGACAACTAACTGGGTTTTCTAGACAGTTTCTCCATTTATTAAACTAGAAATCTTGCCAGTCCATCACCAGGATCATAAAAATACACTTTAAAAAATGAGTATCTTCAACTACAGCCTTTGGAAAGCAGTGGTGGTGAGAAAGTAAAGTGTTTCAGAATACTTCCCTTAGATTTGTCAGTGTGTGGTGTGTTGCATCTGTGTTGCTTCATGAGAGTGAGATTCTGTATGTCACACTCCTCTCCTCCTCTCTTCCTGGTTGGTTAAGTTTTCTCACACTTTTTTCCTTCACTTCCTTTTACTTTTTGTTCTTGTCCAACCCTTGATTGCACATACTTATCTTGTCTCCCTTCTCTCCCTCGTTTCTTTTCCCTTCCTCTCTCTCTCTTGCTCTCCCTCATCTTTCCTTTCCCCTGTAGCACTTTACTCTCTCTCCTCTCTCCCTCTTCCCTTTCCCTGCCTCTCTTCATTGTCATTAACTCTTCTCCTTCCCTCACTTAGCCTCAATCTTTCTTCCTTCCCACATATAGTATCATATTAACCTTGATCTTCCTTCCTGCAACATAATTCCACTCTTTCATCCTTCCTGTTTCCTTTAAGTCTGTCATGTCTTCCAGATTTTCTCCTTGCAAACTCTAGACTTTTAATACTCCTTACTGGAATAATCTTGAACCCAGTTTGTGGTTTTATTTCTATATGACTATTCTTTAATTTTCCTGGGCATCTCTTGAGAAGCACTCTTTTCTAATCCTTTTAAAATCCATCCTCATTTAGCCTGAACCTGTCTCTTGTCCATTCTATATACCATTTAACTCCTTCATTTTCACAGCCACATCTTTGCCATTGGGTCGGCTGCCTACTCCCGCATGAGCAAGGATTCAATGAACCAGTGTGTTGTGATCAGCGGGGAGTCAGGAGCTGGCAAGACAGAATCCACCAAGCTTATCATGCAGTACCTTGCCGCTGTTAATAAGTCCCAGAGCAACCTTATCACTGAGCAGATTCTGGAAGCCTCACCCTTGCTGGAGTCTTTCGGCAATGCAAAGACCATCAAGAACGACAACTCCTCTCGCTTTGGGAAATATGTAGAGGTTTATTTCAAGGAGTAAGTGTTTTGATTTTTTGGATTTTCTCTTTGTATTGAATTTTATTGAGTGGGTGTATTTGCTTTCTTTTACAATGCAAGAACAGTGAGATTGATGACTCATGCTTTAGGAAATATATAGAGGTTTATTTCAAGAGATAATTATGTGTGTGTGTGTGTTAGTTTGTCTAGGCTACCTTATATGAGATACTATTATGAGTAGATAGATTGTATGCTGAGTTTTGTTTGGTGGAGTGAGTGTATTAAATGGTTTTCTTACTTAATAGTGTGTGTGTGTGTGTGTGTGTGTGTGTGTGCGCGTGCGTATGTGTGTTTGATAGAAAGTGAATTGCTATGTGAGTATGAGAAAGATGTATTATATGGAGGTTATATATAGTTGTTTGTGTGTGTTTGTGTGTGTGTGTGTAGTAGAAAGTGCATTGCTGTGTGACTCTGGGAAAGATGTGTTGTATAGAGATTATATATTGTTTGTGTGTGTGTGTGTGTTATAGTTATATTGTTAGGTAAGAGCAATTAGTGCAAGTCAATAACAATTTAGTATAACTGTCATCTTGTTCCCCATCACTCTCTATTGCTTTTACTATTTGTTCATTCTCTTCTTGTTCCTGATATAGTTTCTTCACCTCTGTTTCTACTTACTCTTGCTTCTCATGTTTTCAAAATATTTTTCTTACCTCTATTTGTATCTATTTTAATTCATCCTTTCTTTTCTTCTCCTTCACCACAACACACTTAAAACTTATCTTCCTATCTTTCACTATTATCCGTATTCTTGTTCCTTCTCTTATTTCTTCCCCTTCAATACAACACACTAAAATTCCTCTTCCCTTCTTTTTATCTCTATGTATTCCTGCTCCATCTCACATTCCCTTCCCTGTCAATACAATCTTACATACTAACTCACTTTTACTTTTCCTCAGTGGAGTGATCACTGGTGCCAAGATCACAGAGTACCTCCTTGAAAAGTCCCGCATTGTCACCCAAGCACAGGAAGAGAGGAACTACCATGTCTTCTATGAGCTGCTCGCCGGCCTCCCAGCTGACCGCAAGGCTAAGTATGGCCTCACCACGCCAGACAAGTACTTCTATCTCAGCCAGGTTAGTGCAGATCAATTTAATAGAAGAATGTAGGATAGCTATATAAATTTTGAGGTGTTTTTATTTTCTTTCTAGTTTTTATGAAGGATATGTGTTACTTCATTATTAACTTGTAGAGAGGTGGGTATAAACTTTGTAGGAGAATATAGGTATCCAGTGACTGTAGTAGGAGAGATAACTATATCATTTGATGGGTGGATGTATTTTTAATGAATTTTTTTAAGGCAATGTGTTACTCCATTATTAACTGTATTTCCAGGGAGGTGGGTGGCAGCTGGAGGGAAAGTATGATGGGGAGGACTTCCAGGCACTGCTGTCTGCCATGCAAGTGTTGGGATTCACCTCAGATGAACAGGACACTATATTCAGGATCTTGTCTGCTGGTATGTTACTTTCTATCATTTCCTTTTTATGTAATCCATTTTTTACCTCTCTCTCTGTTGCTATTCATTGGCATATATAAAGTAGGAGAAGCACTGAAACATGTATCTTTAAAAAATGTATACTTTTCTGTATTGTATTCACACCTAGAATGATTTTACTCGTACCATGAACTTCTATGAAGAGGAAACTACAATACTACAAACTCATGAATATTACACAATTTTAAGCTAATTTCTTGTCACACTCACTCATTTGCTGTACTTCACACCACAGTGCTGCATCTGGGCAACATCTACTTCCACCGCAAGCAGCTGCGTCATGGCCAGGAGGGTGTTGAGATGGGTACGGATGCTGAGATCAAGTGGGCGTCACATCTGCTGCAGATTGATGAAGTGGGCATCAAGAGAGCACTCACCACTAAGATTACAGTGAGTTTGTTTTTTATGTAAAAAGGTAAAAAAACACAATGAAAATAAAAAGCCCACTAATTTGCCAGTCCCCTTAAAGTTCACAGGAAAAGTGTTCAAGTAATCATCCATACATTCTACAGGAAGCGCGAAATGAGAGAGTGTTCACACCGCTGAACATCAACCAAGCGCTGGATGTGAGGGACGCAGTGGCCAAGGCTCTGTACTCCTCCCTGTTCTCCTGGCTGGTGAGGCGCATCAACCACATCATTCACAAGGGCGCCCGCAAGACTCACATCTCTATCCTGGACATCTTTGGCTTTGAAGTGTTCAAGGTGTGTGTTTAGACTTCCTTTCTTTTGTATTGACATTAAGGCAGGTTATGAGAGAGAAAAGAAAGGAAAGCACAGTGGTAGGGGGTTGTGTCTATTCCTGACTGGTTCCCATGAAGAAGCCAGAAGCAAAACTGGTGAGGATTTATTATTTTTTATTTTTTTTTTTATTTAAGAAGGCATAGCTGGTCAAGGGCAAAAAAATGATGAAAATAAAAAGCCCACTAATTTGCCAGTCTCCATAAAGTTCAAAGGAGGAATAAACTCATTTTCCTTCTGCTGTGTTTGCCTTTCACCTCTTCACAATTCCTTTCTTCATATTTGTAGGAGTACATGCTAGGGACAAAAAAAAAAAAAAAAATGTAGTTAGGCACCATGACTGATAAATGAATAACAAGAGCCTAATTGGTGATGACTCCCAACAGGAAAACAGTTTTGAGCAGCTGTGCATCAACTACGCTAATGAGAAGCTCCAGTTTTACTTCAACAAGCACATCTTTAAACTGGAGCAACAGGAGTATGCCAAGGAGAAGATTGACTGGCAAAATATTGAGTTCCAAGTGAGTAAAGGAATGTTTTGTCTTTTTGTGTGTATGTGTGTGTCAGTAGTGTGTTATTAGGGATTCTGCATAATAGTAATAGTCTGTCACTATTATTTTTGCTCTCTCTCTCTCTCTCTCTCTGCATCTATCCTCTATTTGAAAACTAATTCCATCCTATCTCTTCTTTAAGTCTTAGCAGAGGTAATAGGTGAGTGAAGGGAATCAATTGTAGACATAATGACTTTGATATCTTTAGAAATTGAAATATTGATAGTTTGTTATATTACTACTTTGACTTAAGCTTAAGGTAATTATCTCTCTGATTCCTCAATGAGCTTATTTCCATGCCTTGCTAAACATCCTTAACATCCCTCCCTCACTTTTAGGACAACTTGCCTGTGATAGAACTAGTTGCCCGGAAGCCAGTGGGTATCCTGCACTTACTGGATGATGAGAGTAACTTCCCTAAGGCCACTGACCAGTCTTACCTGGAGAAGTGTCACTACAACCACGCCCTTAATGAACTCTACTCAAGGTAAATACCCCCTGGTGTTGTCTGCACTGGAACCTACATATATGACTAGCATCTCATGATCTTTAATTGGAGTGTAATATATTTCCTCATTCACATCTTTAATTGGAGTGTAGTAAGGTCCATCATTCATATTTTTATTAGAGAAGCAAATATATTATCTAGACTTTGAATGAGATATGTCCCATTACTCTTATCATCTTTAGTTGGAGTGTAATATATTTCAGCATTTATGTTTTTAATCACAGTGTAGTTAGTTTCCTCATTAATATTTCTGCTAAAAACACATACATACACACCCCAGGCCACGTCTATCCTCGATGGAGTTTGGCATCCAGCACTACGCAGGGCAGGTGTGGTACAGTGTGGAGGGATTCCTGGACAAGAACAGGGACACACTCAGGAATGATGTGGTGGAGCTCCTCATCTCATCCAGGCTGCCTGTGAGTGACTGAGAACTGCAATGATAACATGCATTGATCTCTCTTCTGTAACTTCAGTAGTAATATTTCTGGTGGACTTGTGGAGAATGGCACAGATAGAATAAAGTAATTTCTCCTCTGGATACACTTAAAAATTTGTATCTTCAGGAGAATAAGATCATAAGGAGTTATTGAGGATAGCAGTGATAGAATAAGGTATAGAGGGTTTATAGAGAAGAACAATGATAGAACAAAGTAATTTTTGCTCTAGATGCACTTTAAAATTTGCATCTTCAGTAGAACAAGGTATTTCTGAAGGACTTATTAACTGAGGGAAATGATAACTTCTAGCAGTGATAGAATAAAGTCATTTCTCCTGTAGATGCTGTCAGAGATGTTTCTTGACGTTCGCTTGGGCTCAGAGAACAAGACATTGACAAAAGCCAATGGGAGATTTGTCACAATGAAACCAAGAACTCCTACTGTGTCTGCGCGCTTCAATGACTCTCTCACTCACCTTATGGAGGGAATGGCCAAGTGAGTATTGCTGTGTTATCTTTTTAGACTCGTGCTCATCATTGTTCTCATCCCATTCTTACACTTAGTTTGCATTTCCACTAGCAATCATTTACTTGCACGTATATTAGTTTTTGCTCTTCATTCATCTTTATTTTCTATTCCTTCTCTTATTTCACACATCCAATTCTTATCAGTCATTAATTCACTTTTGTAGGTTTCTCACCCTCATTTCATTCCTCACTCACTTCATCTATCTATTAGTAACTCACTCTTTTTCCTTCCCTCATTTCATACATCCATTTCTTGTCAGTCATTCACCTCTATAGCTTTCTCCCATTCACCTCATGCCTCCCATTCTTAGCACTCATTCACTCACTCATGACCTCCCCCTCAGATGCAATCCCTGGTTTGTTCGCTGCATCAAGCCCAACACAGACAAGGCAGCACTCAAACTGGACATGCCATGTGTTCTGGAGCAGCTCAGGTACTCAGGCATGCTGCAGACCATTCGGATCCGTCAGCAGGGCTTCCCAGTGAGGCTCAGGTTTGCACACTTCTCCGAGAGGTATCGCTGCCTCATTCCTGGCCAGGTTCCAAGGGTGAGTGTTCCCTGTGCCGTGTATCTTGATTTAATACAAAATATATCTTTGAGAGTGAACTCGTACTGCTTTTTCAAGGACTTGAACTTGCTTTCCAGTACACAACAAGCAAAAGCAAATCTTTTTTAACACTCTCTACAAAGAAAAATTATAATTTGTGCTGCAAAAATATGCATTCTGTAACAATGAGTGGATGATTCACAGATTATGGGTACTAAGATGGGATGGATGACAGTAAATTTGCTAGGTGGCAGGGTGAGAGACAATAGTTTTGATGGAGGTGTTACTTTGTGTTGGCTTTCCTTATGATCCTTGTATTATATTAGGTTTATGATTCTACTCTTCTGGCTGTGGGATCCATATCATTTGAAGTACAGATCTGTCTTAGCTCCTGTTTCTATATGTACTCCAAATTTTCAATCTCCTATCTTCTCTATCACTGAAGAAGCTTGATCTGTATATTATCCTCTGTAACTCTGTTGCTTTCTATAGCACCATCTTAAACTTCTACATTGATTTCAGGGAGCACCATCCAAGGAGATTTGTCGGGCGGTGCTGGAGCGAAGAAAGGCTGGGAGTGCTTCAAGGGGGAGCTACCAGCTGGGCCTCACCAAGATCTTCCTGAAGGAGGCACTGGAGCAGACACTGGAGGAAGAGAGATATCAGACCTTGTCCTTCGCTGTGGTCACTCTGCAGCGCTATGTCAGGGGCTACTTATGTCGCAGAAGGTGGGTGGGTGATGGCAGTGTCTTACATTAATAACTTGAAGGAAAGCTGAAAAAAACACACATTCATGCAAGGAAGAAAAGAATTAGAGAATACAGAAATCAATGAAGAATAACATAAACTTGCTGTATTTTCACTCTTCACTGTTCTGTTGGCAGGTTCCGTGCCCAGCAGCGAGCAGCCTTGATGGTGCAGGCCACAGTGCGTATGTGGATGGCCCGCCGCCGCTACCGCACCCTCAGGTCATCCGTGGTCAAGATCCAGTCACTGGTACGTGGCAGGAGTGCCAGGAAGCATGTCAAGCGACTCAAGGACGAGTTGAACCGGCGGCGGCTGGCGGAGCAGGTGGCCAAGCAGCGGGCGGAGCGTGAGGCGGCTCAGAACAAGGCAGACCAGGAAAGAGTCCAGCGGTCCGTGGCTGGAGTGAACCACCTGGAGATCCCCGCTGAGCTGGCCTTCATCCTCTCCAAGCTGGGCGGTAAGTCAAGCATTTTCTGACTCATATATCTGTCTCGTTATTCATTTTGGGGGTGAGTGAATAGTTTACATGCTACCCCCTATGTGATAAGACTGTTCCCTACCCCAATACTTCTTCTACTCCAATTCTGAGACTATAGCAGATGCAGGGTAGTTCCATAGCAAGACCTCACAACACACACTAGCTCACCCCCTTCCCCTTCATAATGAGACTCTTCCCTGCCCCACATCCACTCTAATCCTGACCTAGAGGATTCCTTTCAACTAAGGGGTGATGGAGCTAGAACTGTAGATGATGTGTGTATATGTACTTGTATACACTAGATAGATAAAAGAGAAGATATATGATAAAGCAGTAGTTTATTTTCTAACACTTTCCTTTGGTTCAGATCGGGAACAGGAGCGTGGAGTGACTCGTGCTGGGGCTCCAGTGCGGCCCATTGCCACTCACTACTCCCTGCCGCACGACATTGACTACCACGCCTTCTCAAAGTTCACTAGCATTTATTTCAAGGTGAGCTACTGTGACAAAGATTCATATTTTCAAACACTCCTGCACTTCACCTCCACTATGTTAAAGAGTTTTATGTAAAGGTACACATGAGAGAGCCTTGGTATATGCATGTGTTTAACTCCACCATTCCTGTCTCAGTCACACATCTGGGGCATGAAGAGAGAGCCCATCAAAACCCCCTTCCTCTCCAAGTCCCGGGATGCAGACTACAGTGATTCCCTGGCTGTGTTCAAGCTCATCCTGCGCTTCATGAATGACCCAGCGCTATCTGGCCTGCGGGAGACAGTGCTTGGAAACTACATCACCAACAAGGTAAACTGTGTGTGTGTGTGTGCATGAGAAGAAAGAGTGATCAATGCTGCTCAAGTTTTTGTACAAGATTTTTAATATGGGTGAATGTAGAGTACATAATGTTTAGCAGTGTAGAGATAAATACATTATTCTGCTGTGCTCAGGGTCTTGCCAATGAGAGACTGCGAGATGAGATCCTGTGTCAGCTTTGCAACCAAACGTGGCGCAATGACAACACTGCCAATGCTGAGAGAGGCTGGCTGCTGCTGGCTAACTGTCTCTCAGTCTTCCCACCCACATCCACACTCTACAAGTACATCCTCAAGTAAGTGCTGAAACCTTCCCTTGCTTCCCTGAATCCACTCCCTCACTGAATATGCTTACTTGACAATTATGTGTGTATGTTTCCATTGTATTTGAGTAGTTAATATAGTTTGGCTTTCTATTCATTGCATTATTTTGGGTTATTTGGTTTTCCATCTAATGTTTCCTGGTAAAAATCTTAATTACCTGTCAAATTTTGCCCAAAACTGGATCTAAAGTATATGTTTTTGAGTTCTATTGGGTGTTATTGTGTTATTTATAATATAAGATTTATCCATTACTGAAGTCACTCTACTCACTTCATTATCTCTCCCTCTCTCACTCTCTCCACCAGGTACGTGTCAGACCACGGGCTGGATGGGTATGCTGGGCTGTGTCAGAGGAAGCTGCTGTCATCCCACAAGAGGTCAGGAGGTGTGGCACGCTCCTTCCCACCCACAGACCTGGAGTGGCAAACTAACCGCAAGAAGGCAAGGATGGCCCTGGAGGCACGCTTCCCTGATGGTGAGGACAAATATTCTGTTCCTTATTCTTGACTTAATAACAGGTGCATAATATTCATTCATCATATTAGTTTGCACTCTTATGTTTGTTTCTAGTGTGTGTTGTTTAGTAAAATTCACCTCTAAAAAGATAGTCTGCTGGTTAATGTCATTTGCAACGTATTCATTGTAATTATAAAATTTTCCATTCCATACATTTCTGCTAAATCAGTTAGATATTCTACTGATTCCCTGATGGTGAGCTCAAAGATAGTGTGTTGGTTGTGGCTTATAATGTTGTGATCATCTTAGTTTGCAATCTATTTATGTCTTTACTGCTTGTTGTATAGTAAAATTTTATTGATATGTCTGAGTTCAAAGATAGTCTGCTGATTACCGTCTAAAATATTTCTACCAGCCATTGTTTACTAAGAGTTGGACAGCTGGTGGAAACACAGCACTCAGCATCTATCACAAGCACTCACATGTTGCTGTCTCTTCACTTCCTCAGGCAAGGTTGGGCTGGGTGAAGTGGACTCCTGGACCACCACTGAGGAGTTTGCCGCCAGTCTGCTGCAGGAGCGAGGTGTCATGGAGAACACTGGCTGGACAGTCTGCCTTACTCAGGACGACACGGTCATTGAGACACCCGGGCTGGAGTACGTCATGGATCTCATAGGAGACAGGGAGCTGCCATCGACCTTCCCCAAGTGTTCCTCCAGTCATCTCAACACTGGTGAGTCCATGGCTTACTGTCAGACAGCCTCTCGCATTATTTATATTCCTGTCAATGGCCCCTTGAATATTTTTTATTAAGAATGATATCCATAAAAATTTGTATTTTTCACATGTTTAACTTACTTTTTAATGTGATGGCAAATTTTGGAAATTGTCATAATTCTAAGACAAGGAAAACTGTATCTAGTTTTCATGCTTTTCACTACAAATTCCTTTTTTTTAACATTTTATTCTCTGAGGTATACCAAACAAATCAGTTGTCACACTTTTTTTTCATTTAGGACTTATAGAAATTTAGGCTTGAAGGCTGGAGGTTCCCTACCTTTATAACTAAAGTCTCTAGAAATTGATTTGTATTTACAGTTTTGCTTTAAGAAAACATTAACACTATGGTGACCACTTTTTGTCCCATAGGTGCCGCCCCAGAGCGCCGTGTGTCCACCACAGTGCCACTACCACTGGTCAAGGTGACAGAGGTATCCCCTATGGAGGAGTCCCCTGTGGTGGCCAGGAGGTGAGCCATCAGTCCTTTATCCTGCCTTCATCACCCTCTGCACATTGGGAAAACATAAACACACAAACAATTACTAGAAAATACAACTCAGACCTTTACCAATGTAATTCAATGAACATAGACCAATACATTTCTTTGTCTCCCAATAATCCTATCAATAAAAACCCCAACAAAATGTAAACACAAAAACAGAAACAGTAACTAACACATACAACTCAGATCTTTAACAATACAGTTCAATAGACATGACAAATACACCCCTTCTTTCACTCCAAATAATTCTTTCAATGAAAATCTCCAACAAAACATAAATCCAGAAGCACCAACTCACAACACAATATAAGAATCATACAGACAAACATACCACTCATAACTTCCAGTCTTCTAACTTGCTATGACATGACTTTATTTAAGAGAGAGGTTTCAAGGCATTTTTCCTGTCTTTTGGCTAACTATTTTGAACTTTGAAGAGACTGGCAAATTAGTGAGTTTTTAATTTTCATTACTCTTGTCTTTTGCCCTCAACCAGCTTCCCTGTCTTACATAAAAAACCCCACCAGCTACACCACTTCTGTTACTCCTGCAGGACTCGCTCACCACCTGCCCTGACCCGTAAGCTGTCCCGGGAGGCACTGGAGGCACACGACCAGGTGATGAGTGGCACTGAGGGGGGCGTGGCGGTGGCAGGAGGTGGAGCAGGGGCAGAGGAAGATGGCATTGGTTTGTCCCGCACCTCAGCTCTCAATAATCGCTACTTTGAGGACAAGGCAAAGAGCAGGTCACTAGATAACCTCCTTGAAGGTCCACCAGATATGCAGGTTTGTGGTAAAGTGTTCGTATGTACTACTACTACTACTATTACTATTCTTATTATTCTTTATTACTACTATTACTATTCAACTGTATGTATTTACCTAGTTGAGATTTATAGAGCCTGAATTAGTCTAGTATGGTGCAATTGATCTAATCTTTTATGTGTTTAGATCCTGCTATGTGGTCTTCAGCTCTCCCCTTGATCACACTGTAGCTTCATCTTCAAAGTCTCTCATGCATATGTTAATTCCTGTGTGTGTGTTCAGGTACTCAGGTTATCAAGGAGCAGACTGAACGAGCGCTACCACAGTGTAGAGCGTCTGGTGAGTGAGAGGCAGGCACTTGTCAACGGTCAGGAGATCACTGCACACGACCTGGACAACATGGAATCTGTGTCCCAACGAGGTGTTCCCAAGTCTCTCTCTGGTTCAAGGACATGGAATAAATATGACCTGCTGGAGGA